>CM059425.1:223335626-223742106 GCA_030390025.1 Squalus acanthias | reverse complement strand
GGGAGGTACGGAAAGGGAAGGAAAGGGAAGGGGAGGAAAGGAAAGGGATGGAAAGGGAAGGAAAGGGGAGGGAAGGGAAGGGAAGGAAAGGGAAGGAAAGGGAAGAAAAGGAAACGAAAAAGAAGGAAAGGGAAGGGATGGAAAGGGAAGGGAAGGAAAGGAAATGAAAGGAAAGGGAAGGAAAGGGGAGGAAAGATAAGGGAAGGAGAGGAAAGGGAAGGGAAGGAAAGAGTAGGAATGGGAAGAAAAGGAAACGAAAAAGAAGGAAAGGGAAGGGATGGAAAGGGAAGGGAAGGGAAGGAAAGGAAAGGGAGGGAAGGGAAGGAAAGGAAATGAAAGGGAAGGAAAGGGGAGGGAAGGGAAGGAAAGGGAAGGGAAGGGATGGAAAGGGAAGGAAAGGAGAGGGAAGGGAAGGGAAGGAAAGAGTAGGAATGGGAAGAAAAGGAAACGAAAAAGAAGGAAAGGGAAGGGATGGAAAGGGAAGGGAAGGGAAGGAAAGGAAAGGGAGGGAAGGGAAGGAAAGGAAATGAAAGGGAAGGAAAGGGGAGGGAAGGGAAGGAAAGGGAAGGAAAGGAAAGAGAAGGAAAGGGAAGGGAAGGGAAGGAAAGGGAAGGAAAGGAAAGGAAAGGAAAGGGTAGGGAAGGGGCTGAAAGGAAAGGGATGGAAAGGGAAGGGGAGGAAAGGGATGGGAAGAGAAGGTGTGGGACGGAAAGAGAAGGGAAGGAAAGGGAAGGGAAGGAAAGGAAAGGGAAGGGAAGGGAAGGGGCTGAAAGGAAAGGGATGGAAAGGGAAGGAAAGGGGAGGGAAGGAAAGGAAAGGGGAGGGAAGGGAAGGAAAGGAAATGAAAGGGAAGGAAAGGGGAGGGAAGGGAAGGAAAGGGAAGGAAAGGGGAGGGAAGGAAAGGAAAGGGGAGGGAAGGGAAGGAAAGGAAATGAAAGGGAAGGAAAGGGAAGGAAAGGGGAGGGAAGGAAAGGGAAGGGAAGGAAAGGGGAGGGAAGGGAAGGAAAGGGGAGGGAAGGGAAGGAAAGGAAATGAAAGGGAAGGAAAGGGGAGGGAAGGGAAGGAAAGGGGAGGGAAGGGAAGGAAAGGGGAGGAAAGGGAAGGGAAGGGAAGGAAAGGAAAGGGGAGGGAAGGAAAGGGAAGGGGAGGAAAGGGAAGGGAAGGGAAGCAAAGGAAAGGGGAGGTACGGAAAGGGATAGAAAGGGATGGGGAGGAAAGGAAAGGGATGGAAAGGGGAGGGAAGGGAAGGAAAGGGAAGGAAAGGGGAGGGAAGGAAATGGAAGGGAAGGGAAGGAAAGGGGAGGGAAGGGAAGGGAAGGAAATGGAAGAAAAGGAAACAAAAAAGAAGGAAAGGGAAGGGATGGAAAGGGAAGGGAAGGAAAGGAAAGGGGAGGGAAGGAAAGGGGAGCGAAGGGAAGGAAAGGGGAGGGAAGGAAAGGAAAGGGAATGGAAGGGAAGGAAAGGGGAGGAAAGGAAAGGAAAGGGAAGGAAAGGAAAGGGAAGGGGAGGAAAGGGAAGGAAAGGGAAGGGAAGAAAAGGGAAGGGGAGGAAAGGGAAGGAAAGGGAAGGGAAGAAAAGGGGAGGGAAGGGAAGGGAAGGGAAGGGAAGGGAAGGAAAGGGGAGGAAAGGAAAGGAAAGAGAAGGAAAGGGAAGGGAAGGGAAGGAAAGAGAAGGGAAGGGAAGGGAAGGGAAGGAAAGGGAAGAGAAGGAAAGAGAAGGGAAGGAAAGGGAAGGGAAGTGAAGGAAAGGGAAGGGAAGGGGAGGGAAGGAAAGGAAAGGGAAGGGGAGGGAAGGAAAGGGAAGGGGAGTGAAGGAAAGGAAAGGGAAGGGAAGGGAAGGGGAGGGAAGGAAAGGAAAGGGAAGGGAAGGGGAGGGAAGGAAAGGGAAGGGGAGTGAAGGAAAGGAAAGGGAAGGAAAGGAAAGGGAAGGAAAGGGGAGGGAAGGAAAGGAAAGGGAAGGAAAGGGGAGGGAAGGAAAGGGAAGGGAAGGAAAGGAAAGGGAAGGAAAGGGGAGGGAAGGAAAGGAAAGGGAAGGGAAGGAAAGGGAAGAGAAGGAAAGGGAAGAAAAGGAAACAAAAAAGAAGGAAAGGGAAAGGTATGGAAAGGGAAGGGGAGGGGAGGGGAGGGAAGGGAAGGAAAGGAAAGAAAAGGAAGGGAAAGGGAAGGAAAGGAAAGAGAAGGAGAAGGAAAGGAAAGGAAAGGGAATTAAAAAAAACGGAAAGGAAAGGAAAGAGAAGGAAAGGAAAGGGAAGGAAAGGGAAGGAAAGGAAAGGGAAGGAAGGATGGGAAAGGGAAGGAAAGGAAAGGAAAGGAAAGGGAAGGAAGGATGGGAAAGGGAAGGAAAGGAAAGGAAAGGGAAGGAAAGGAAAGGAAAGGGAATTTAAAAAAACGGAAAGGAAAGGAAAGGGAAGGGAAGGGAAGGGAAGGGAAGGGAAGGGAAGGAAGGAGAAGGAAAGGAAGGAAGGAAAGAATTGTATTTATATAGCGCCTTTCACAACCTCAGGACGCCCCGAAGCACTTCACAACCAATGAAGTACTTTTGATACAAAGCAAAATACTGCAGATGCTGGAAATCTGAAATAAAAACAGAAAATGCTGGAAATACTCAGCAGGTCAGGCAGCATCTGTGGAGAGAGAAACAGAGTTAATGTTTCAGGTCGATGACCCTTCGTCAGAACTGGGACGAAAAGTACTTTTGATATGTAGTCACTGTTGTAAGGAAAGGGAAGGGAAGGAAAGGGAAGGGAAGGGAACGGAAGGGAAGGAACAGAAAGGGAAGGAAAGGGAAGGAAAGAGAAGGAAAGGGAAAGAAAGAGAAGGACAGGGAAGGAAAGGAAAGGGTAGGAAAGAGAAGGAAAGGGAAGGAAAGGAATGGGAAAGAAAGGAAAGAAAAGGAAAGGGAAGGGAAGGAAAGGGAAGGGAAGGAAAGGGAAGGGAAGGAAAGGGAAGAAAAGGAAATGAAAGTGACGGAAAGGGAGGGAAAGGAAAGGAAAGAGAAGGGAAGGAAAGAATTCTATTTATATCTCGCCTTTCACAACCTCAGGACGCCCCGAAGCACTTCACAACCAATGAAGTACTTTTGATACAGAAGCAAAATACTGCAAATGCTGGAAATCTGAAATAAAAACAGAAAATGGTGGAACTACTCAGCAGGTCAGGCAGCATCTGTGGAGAGAGAAACAGTTAACTTTTCAGGTCGATGACCCTTCGTCAGAACTGGGACGAAAAGTACTTTTGATATGTAGTCACTGTTGTAATGTAGGGAAATGCAGCAGCCAATCCGCACACAGCAAGGTCCCACAAACAGCGATGAGATAAGTGACCAGATAATCTGTTTTTAGTGATGCTGGTTGAATGATAAATATTGGCCAGGACACCGGAAGAACTCCCCTGCTTTTCTTCGAATAGTGCCATGGGATCTGTTAAGCTACCTGTCCACAGCTATTGCGTGGCACGCTATAATTTTCCAGTCAGACTTGGTGCTGTGCTGTATTGCCTTTTCACAGCTTTCCGGCATCAGTAGGCCATACAGGCCAGTGTCACAATTGCGGGGGTTATGGTCATTAGGGAGTATTGGTGTTAATAGTGCTACCCGAGGTGGTTTAGCATCCGGGATTAATTAAACCATCCTGCAGCTGGTCTCAATAATGCTAAATCCATATTAAAGAACAGAAAAAAGTTCATCCTGATAATGGAGGGGTATATTCTGATGTGTTGAGCAGCTGTTGCTGCTGTCAGGAAAAGACAGAGGAGGAGGTCGTATCGTTTGCTGCTTGTTTATCAGCCCCACTTCCTGGCTCTTAATGAAAGATAAGTCAGACAAAGGTTTAGGCTGAAGGAACAATGTAACTGGTATAGCCTTGCCTATAGAGTGAAGCTGACAGCTGCCCTAAACCTTTATGGGACTGGCTCTTTTCAATCTCCAGCTAAGATTCGACTGGTATCAGCCAATTAGTTACACGTGGGTGTATCAGTTTCAGTTCCTGGTTCACTATCTTGGCCCCTGCAGTATCTGCTCTGTCTGCCAGGACTACCAAGAGCCAATGTAACCAGAAAGTTTGCCTTCGCTGTTTGTCCTTGGGTTTTAACATCCCATTGTTTGGTCACATGAGACATAACAGGCTTCTTCTCAGATTAAAGCTGGTCACTGCAAAGGAAACACAATCCTGTGAACGTGCAGGTAGTTTGCGGCGCACATATAATAGTGCACATATTGGATAATCATTAGGAATTCTCTCATGGCTCTCATTCTGTCTTAAAGGGAAGTCAATTTTATTGAGTTTTCCCACAATCCCAAATTTAAAAAAGGAAGGTATCTGTGCTATTATTGGAGTCTCTTGGTTTGGGTCTTGTTCTAGTCTTTTATGATTCAGATAAGCTGTTTGGAGGAAGCCTGGGAGAAGACATTGTGCATGGGGCTTTCCTTTATGCGACATCATAGTGTTCCCATTGCAAGGGTCTTCAGTGAATGGGAGCAGAGAGTGGGGGCAGTACTCTCCATTCATGAATGGGACCGATGAACGGAGGGCAAAACTCTGCATTCATGAATGTGAGCGGAGAGCAGAACTCTGCATTCATGAATGGGATCGGAGGATAGAACTCTGCATTCATGAGTGGGATCGGTGAGTGAAGGGCAGCACTGTCCATTGATGCATTAGAGCAGTGACCGGAGGGCAGCACTGTCCATTCATGAATGGGAGCAATGAGCGGAACTCTCCATTTATGAATGGGAGCAGGGAGGGCAGAACTCTGCATTTATGAATGGGATCGGTGAGCGGAGGGCAGCACTGTCCATTCATGAATGGGAGCAGTGAGCAGAGGGGAGCACCGTGCCTTCAGCTGCCCTAAGCTCTGGAATTCCCTCCTCAAACCTCTTCGCCTCCCCACCTCTCTCTTCTCCCTTAAGATATTGCTTAAAACCAAGTGTTTGGTCACTGCTTCACAGCTTTATCTTTACAAAACAGAATGGAAGTCTCCTTTGGCTCAGTGTCAATTTTTATCTAATTACGCTCCTGTGAAGCGCCTTGGGATGTTTTACTGTTAAACGCACTATATAAATCAAGTTGTTATTGTTGTAAATAAAAGCTCGGTCTCCCTCTTCAACTGAGCCAGTCATAAATAGCTGTTGCCAATAAATATTTTGTTACCTTTATTGTTAATAATTTCTACCGATCTACTATTATGTTCATGCTCTCGGTAGTTGTTAGGCCCTCACTTTGCCTGGCTTCACTGCTTTATCTTTACAAAACAGGATGGAAGTCATCAGATATGGATTAAGGGTGAGACCTCCCTTTGCCATGGTTAACAGGTAAAGTCACCAACCATCTTTACTTCATCTTGTACCAATTGTCTGCTTGCTGCCCTGTGTTTGCAATCCCAATAATGGAATTGAGGGAGAAATTGGCTCCCATCGTTCCCGAAATAAGTGTTTCAGGGATGAATTTCGAGCGGCAGTCTCCCAATTCTCCTCGGTGGTGCATCGGCTGCCAAACTGGAACTAGGTGATTTCCAAACACGCGCCTGAAACAAGCGTTGACCCCTTGGATATGCTAATCTGTTTCAGCACCCCACTCCCATTTTCAGCAGAAACTGGGTGGAGCAAGCATCGCACATACTCTGTTCAGTTTTTCTGGGTCTATTGCAGGCTAATCAGTGATCCTTAAAGGAACATCTGGAAGCCAGCGACAAAAAGGAAAGTAACTTTTTTCTTTCTTACCTTAATGTGGAGCTAGGATGAGCAGGAGTGTTCCTCCTAATTCCACAGCAGTACTGCGTGCCGGTGCAGGCCCGGGCTTGCCACCCCCTCCTGTGCACCTCTATTCCCACCCCCTCCAAGGCAGTACTGAGGGAGTGCTGCACTGTCGCAGGTGCTGTCTTTCGGATGAGACATTAAACTGAGGCCCCGTCTGCCCTCTCAGGTGGATGCAAAAGATCGCATGGCACTATTTTGAAGAAGAACAGGAGAATTCTCCGGTGTCCTGGCCAACATTTACCCCTCAACCAACATCACTAAAACAGATTATCTGGTCATTATCTCATTGCTGTTTGTGGGATCTTGCTGTGCGCAAAATTGGCTGTTGTGTTTCCTACATTACAACAGTGACTACATTTCAAAAGTACTTAATTGGCTGTAAAGCACTTTGGGACATCCTGAGACGCTATATAAATGCAAGTCTTTCTTTTTAAGATGTGATCAATTGATGTGAGGATGTGCTACAGTACAATTCTTGTCAGCTCTACTGATTCTTTGTGGCATATTGTGTCATCTATAACAGGTCACTATCATGGGATATGCAGTGAAATCCAAAGAGAAATTCATGTCCTTTTATAATCCAGCTGCTGAACTCCACATGCTTGGGAGGGCAGCACAAACTTTGAAAAAAACCAGAGCTATAAGGCCTGATCTGATCCAACAGTACTGTGGTGAAGTGGACTTTTGCCTGTGTTGGATAATTTCATTTACAATATTTCTGTACTGCTAGATTCAGCACGTAAAGGGTTTTCTCCCAAGGTTACACTTAATATCCTTTCTAACAGTAAGCAAGCAAGCAGTCTGTTTGTCCATTAGATTTCCCTCAAGGTGCGGGCTCATTTAGGTTCACACACCAATCATTTCATGTGTTAATTGCTCTAAAGGGGCCGGTATTTACAATCTCAAACATCTTGTGCCATTCTGAGAGACGCCATTTTACTACACCTGATGTCCTATTCCAGTCACACAATGGGAAGCGCAGCCAAGCATGCATTTAGGAACCTCCTACCCCCACGTCAAAGGGTAGACCTTCATCCCAGGGCACTGGCTTTGCTTGGCAGCTATTGCTGAGTCTCTTGAAGAGGCAGGGGCTTGGTAGGCCGGAGCCCTCCGTGATTGACCGTTTAATGGGCAGAGACTCCATCTCACAGATTTAAAGGAGCTGTTCACAGAGAGGCAGTCTGAGTCTTAGAGCGAGTCTGTGATTTTGGCAGCCAGTGGAAAAGCAGCTGACTGTACTTTAAAGCCAGAGCTAACTTAGCCTTGAAGGGCTAATCTAGTGCAGCTGGTCTTTTGTCTTAAGACCCACAATAGGGGAGAAATCAATTTGTGGCTTTATTACTTTCTTAAACCAGGGAGTGTAGGAGGATGTACATTCTCACTTCATATAGTTTAAGTGTCAGCCGTGGCTCAGTTGGTAGCACTCTCACCTTTGAGTCAGAAGGTTGTGGGTTTTAGTCCCACTCCAGGGACTTGAGCACAAAAAGCTAGGCTGACACTCCAGTGCAGTGCTGAGGGAGTGCTGCACTGTCGGAGGTGCTGTCTTTCGGACGAGACATTAAACCGAGGCCCTGTCTGCCCCCTCAGGTGGACGTAAAAGATCCCATGGCACTATTTCGAAGAAGAGCAGGGGCGTTCTCCCTGGTGTTCTGGCCAATATTTATCCCTCAATCAATATCACTAAAGACAAACTGATTATCTGGTCATTATCGCATTGCTGTTTGTGGGAGTTTGCTGTGTGCAAATTGGCTGCCGCATTTCCTACATTACAACAGTGGCTATATAAATGCAAGTCTTTATTTCTTTTTTTATATAAATGCATCACTTACTGGTTCAAAGCATGTATCTCAACTTGGGGAGGGAACCAAGCACTCAAGTTCTTAGATACAAGGCAGTCTTCTTGAAGTTCAACATACCTCCCCCAGAGGAGTTTGGGATGGTGATCTTCTGTAGACTGGCTCACTGTTCTGTTGCTCCTTTACAGCTTGTTCAAACCCTGAAGACTCCCTCAGCTTCTCAAACCCTGAGTGCCCTTTCTCCAGTTGATAAGAAATGCTTTGACTTATTTTGAAGGTCTGCTGGACAAATGAAGATTGGAGGGGTATGGAACCAAAGCGGGTAAATGGAGTTGATACAGATCAGCCATGATCTAATTCAATAGTGGAACAGCCTCATAAGAACATAATAAATAGGAGCAGGAGTAGGCCATTTGGCCCTTCGAGCCTGCGCCACCATTCAATAAGAAGGCTGATCTTCTACCTCAGGCTCGAGGGGCTGAATGGCCTACTCCTGTTCCTATGTTCCTATATATCCATTGATGTTTTTTGTTCCAGATAGAACATGTTTTCCGGTATATCTGTTCTCTTTTTTCCATACTGATCTGCAATTTTACGGCAATCCATTTAAGAAAGAAATCTTAGCCTTAAGAAACAGTTGTACTTCAGAAATTAATGATAAAATGGTTTGTTGTTTCCACGGTTTTGGAAAATGCTTTAAGAAAGTGTATTTTATCTCCTGATCATTTTCCTGTTTATGTAGGCCCAGGTCACTTTCCCTGATCCCAGGTCACTTCCTCTGAGCCCAGGTCACTTCCTCTGAGCCCAGCACAGTCCTTAGAGCTCAGCGGTTTGAAGCTCCTTCTTGCACAGCCTGAGTCCCTCTACATTCCAGGACTCCAGCCAGTGGTTTTCGTAGACCTGTTAATGGTAGCAAGATTTCTTTTCTTGCTCGACCTACAGACCTCGTTAAACGTCTGAAAGAGTCCTCCGCATCGCTCTTGATCTGGTTGGCAATGTTAATTGCAGTAGTGATCTTTGCAAACACCCTTTCACCTTGCATGATAGAAATTGAATATTGAATATCCTCCTGGCTCTTCCCCCAATATGTATTTACAAGATTAGAGCCATTTTTATATTAGAGGCAACAGGCCCACTCTGGGACTGAGATAACTCCTGAAAATGCTACAGCGGTGGCCAGATTGGTCATGATCTCAACAGCATCAGTAGCATTGCTGTCAGCGATGCAGAGAATGTCTCCTAGTTGGAGCCCTAAGCTCTGGAATTCCCTCTCTAAACCTTTCCACCTCTCTCCCTCCTCCTTTAAGACATTCCTTAAAACCTACCTCTTTGACTCTCACCTGTCCTAATATCTCCTTATGTGGCTCGGTGTCAAATATTATCTGGTAACACTCCTGTAAAGTGCCTTGGCATGTTTTACTATGTTAACAGCGCTATATAAATTGAAGTTTTTGTTGTTGTGTGAGCAAGTGATGGCACAGAGCTTGGAAATTGAAGTATATTAAAGTAAATAAATGCTTAGTGCCATTCCTAGGCTGCTGTTGGGACCAGCACTGAGCCTAAACCTTGGTGAGCAGCACACAAAGCCATTCATTTTTAATCTAGAGAACTGCACCAATGCATCTGGGCCCTGCTCCAGAATTGCTGCCTTCTAAAGATTGCAGCAGGAGACCTGAGCGAAAGTTTTGAGATCAAGGAGAAAATGAATTGACTTAAGGATGGCAGCAAAACAAAAGGAGGCATTTCTTCAGGGAACAAGCACGCATGTAAACTGTTTAAGGAAGCTCTCTGTGCAACCTGCCGACCCACCCAAACCTTTCATTCTATAATGAAATTAACCTATTCTTAAGCAGACAGCTTGTTTCCATTGGCCCAAAAATTTGTCTTGATACGCGAGAGTACGCACTGTGTACTCTCGCGTATTCTGTCTCCAATTGCCGGTTTTCTGCATGCACTGCGCATGCGCTGAAAACCGGCACTTGGTGAATGGAAAAGGGGGCGGTTCCTAGCTGAACCGCGTGCACGCTACAGGCTGCGCGCATGCAGGGCACTTAGTGGTTTCAACGCGCAGGTAAGTATGGAAGATTTTACACATAAAAAAAGGAGGAGTAAGACCCACTTTTAACACGGTAAGTAGTGAATTAAGTATTATTTTGAATTTTTTTTAACAGGTATATCTTTTTTAGAGACTTTAAAGACAGGTAAGTTTATTTTTATAACTTTTTAAAAGATTTTAAATTTTTTCAAAAATTTAATTTTTTATTTAAAATGGTTAATTTATTTAACTATACTTATTTTATTAATGTGATGGTTTTTTTTTAATTTAATTGAGGTTTAGCTGTTCTTTTGGGGGGCTATAGTATTCATAGCTTTCACAGCACTTATGTGAAAGTTATGAATGGAAGATGGTGTGCTGCCATTGGCTCTAACTGAGTCACGTGATCCCACAGCTCGCACGAATTAACTGCGCCTGTGGGATACGCAAGCCCAGCACAGCAGCTGTCCAGAACATCAAGTTCGTGCGAGCTGGAACTGAAAAAGCCAACGCGCAGTGAGAGATCGCGGGGAAGCCTTACCCTCGCACGAAGGCTTCCTCACGAATTTTTGGGCCATTGTGTCCTGTCTGTATATGAAATCAGTAGGTTGAAGAAGGGCCAAGATTCCTGTCCTAGCTGTCTGACTAACTCAAAGCACTGTGGACTGTTGCCTTGTTCGAAGGAGGAGGATTGTTGTGGTTTGCAAGAAACTGAAAAGTGTGTAAATGCAAGATTCACAGAACAGCTCTGTGCCAATGTGTGCCTCTGGTCAAAAGACACAAGGCAACACTGTTTAGATTGTGAAAACACTCTACTTGAACTGTTTAACACATGTGAGAAGAGTAGGAGATGGTTGTCTACAGCAGTAGGGTTGTCAGTTTTTTTCAGTCCAGAACTTAAACCCAGGCAGGTCAAGACATTACGTCTTGAATTCTGATGCTTTCTTTGCTACTCATGAAATGCATTCAAAGCCTTGAACCATTTCCTCCACACCATAAAACACAGAAGAAACTGAGAAAAAAAAAATCAGACATTGTTTTCAAAACTGGACCTTTGGTGTTCAGTTTCCACATAAAAGAATTCCAGACAACCCATGGAAAACCTGGACTATCCCGCGGTCCAAATCTGTTGAAAATCAAGCACAGTACAGGTTTGAATTTTCTATATGCTCTACCAGCAGCCGAAGCTCCCACCAGCTGTACAAATTGGAAAGTTTCACCTGCTGTGTTTTATACCACTAAAACCTGGTCTGTGCAAAGATAGCACGGGAATGTCTCTTAATGTCATTTCTAGCATTGAAACTCAACAATCATGACTAGGAATTCGCTTGTAAATCCAAGTGGAATATCTATTTTGTCTTATCCCTGAAACATGCTTTTGGATTATTTACTAGCCTATGTGGGTCTTCTATGTGCCATTTTTGCACGTTTTCCCTCTGAGAAAGACTTAGGTTCACACCTCTGAGTTAGTTGCATCGGCTATCCACTTTTTAAAAATTCGTTTATGGGATGTGGGCATCACTGGCAAGGCCAGCATTTATTGCCCATCCCTAATTGCCCTTGAGAAGGTGGTGGGGAGCCGCGTTCTTGAACTGCTGCAGTCCGTGTGGTGAAGGTACTCCCACAGTGCTGTTAGGTAGGGAGTTCCAGGATATTAACCCAGCGACGATGAAGGATTGGCAATATACTTCTAAGTCAGGATGGTGTATGACTTGGAGGGGAACTTGGAGGTGGTGGTGTTCCCATGCGCCTGCTGCCCTTGTCCTTCTAGGTGGAAGAGGTCGCGGGTTTAGGAGCTGCTGCCGAAGAAGCCTTGGTGAGTTGCTGCAGTGCATCTTGTCGATGGTACATACTGCAGCCACGGTACGCCGGTGGTGGAGGGAGTGAATGTTTAAGGTGGTGGATGGGGTGCCAATCAAGCGGGCTGCTTTGTCCTGGATGGTGTCGAGCTTCTTGAGTGTTGTTGGAGCTGCACTCATCCAGGCAAGTGGAGAGCATTCCATCACACTCCTTACTTGTGCCTTGTAGATGGTGGAAAGGCTTTGGGGAGTCAGGAGGTGAGACACTCGCCACAGAATACCTAGCCTCTGACCTGCTCTTGTTGCCACAGTATTTATGTGGCTGGTCCAGTTAAGTTTCTGGTCAATGGTGACCCCCCAGGATGTTGATGGTGGGGGATTCGGCGATGGTAATACCGTTGAATGTCAAGGGGAGGTGGTTAGACTCTCACTTGTTGGAGATAGTCATTGCCTGGCACTTCTGTGGCGCGAATGTTACCTGCCACTTATCAACCCAAGCCTGAACGTCATCCAGGTCTTGTTGCATGAGGGCATGGACTGCTTCATTATCTGAGGAGTTGTGAATGGCACTGACCACGGTGCAGTCATCAGCGAACATCCCCATTTCTGACCTTATGTTGGAGGGAAGGTCATTCATGAAGCAGCTGAAGATGGTTGGGCCTAGGACACTGTCCTGAGGAACTCCTGCAGCGATGTCCTGGGGCTGTGATGATTGACCTTCAACCACCACAACCATCTTCCTTTGTGCTAGGTATGACTCCAGCCAGTGGAGCATTTTCCCCCCCCCCGATTCCCATTGACTTCAGTTTTACTCGGGCTCCTTGATGCCACACTGGGTCAAATGCTGCCGTGATGTCAAGGGCAGTCACTCTCACCTCACCTCTGGAATTCAGCTCCTTTGTCCATGTTTGGACCAAGGCTGTAATGAGGTCGGGAGCCGAGTGGTCTTTGCGGAACCCAAACTGGGCATCAGTGAGCAGGTTATTGGTGAGTAAGTGCCGCTTGATAGCACTGTCGATGACATCTTCCATCACTTTGCTGATGATTGAGAGTAGACTGATGGGGCCGTAATTGGCTGGGTTGGGTTTGTCTTGCTTTTTGTGGACAGGACATACCTGGGCAGTTTTCCACATTATCGGATAGATGCCAGTGTTGTAGCTGTACTGGAACAGCTTGGCTAGAGGCGCGGCTAGTTCTGGAGCACAAGTCTTCAGCACGTTAGCCGGGATGTTGTCGGGGCCCATAGCCTTTGCTGTATCCAGTGCACTCAGCCGTTTCTTGACATCACGTGGAGTGAATTGAATTGGCTGCAGACTGGCTTCTGTGATGGTGGGGACCTCAGGAGTAGACCTACAGGGATTATCCACTCAGCACTTCTGGCTGAAGATGTTTGCAAACGCTTCAGCCTTGTCTTTTGCACTCACGTGCTGGGCTCCACATGTTCCATTTGATTGGTTGGTTTGTGCAGAAGCATGTGTACCAAAATCAACAGGAAAAATGATAGCTCTGTGTCATGGGAGAAGGTGGCGGTTATCTCACTGAGTCAGTACTAGCTGACTAAATGAAGCCTGGATCTCAAACAAATTTTCAACAGTTGCCTCTCCCTGAACTTCTATTCCATTATTCGTATTATTGTTATACTACCTGTAATCACCAGTGCTTTTGCCAAAATCAAAGAGACTGACTAAAATCAGTCGGGTAAATTTATAGAGTCCACTCTGGGTCTGGAGTCTCGCTCAAAGGGAGCACAGATCAGAGAACCGGGTGCGGAAGTCAATGTGCCAGATTCAGGCATCTCTGGACTTTCGGTGATTAAAACGAATAATGGAATCGGTGCAAATCGTGCACGCCATTTATTACATAATGCAGCAGGAACTGGAGGATAGAGCAAGGACAAAGGCAGTGCATCACTGTCCAAAAAAGCTACGGAGATGCCGGTGTTGGACTGGGGTGGACAAAATTGAGAGGTCGCACAACACCAGGTTATAGTCCAACAGTTTTATTTGAAATCACAAGCTTTCGGAGCTATCGCTCCTTCCTCAGGTGAAGTAAATTGGATACAGAATCGCCAGAGCATATATAGATGGAAAAAAAAAGCATGTGTACTTTACAATTGCAGACCAATAAATTAAATCATCCTGACTATCTGCCGAGGTGTGATAAAGTTAATTAAGTCAGCCAGGAAGGTACCACATCAAAAGACATAGCAAGATACAACTGAGACAATGAGGTGTAGTCGCAGGGGTTCTAACGTGTCAAAAGCTGCCGTCTGTATGTAAAACGAAAAGCTTTAAAAAAAATTTACTTTTTTACTGGGAAAATTTTTACTTTTTTACTGGGAATCACATCTGTGAACAAGCTAACGACGACTCGAGTCCGGATCACGTCATGTATCGTGACATAAACCCAAGATCCCGATTGAGACCGTCTTCATGAGTGCGGAACTTGGCTATCAGTTTCTGCTCGATGATTTTGCGTTGTCGTGTGTTTCTAAGGTTGCCTTGGAGAACGCTTACCCGCAGATCCGAGGCTGAATGTCCTTGACTGCTGAAGTGTTCCCCGACTGGGAGGTAACAATCCTGCCTGGCGATTGTTGCGCGGTGCTCGTTCATACGTTGTCTCAGTGTCTGCATGGTCTCGCCGATGTACCATGCCGCGGTGCATTCTTTCCTGCAACGTATGAGGTAGACAACGTTGGCCGAGTCACATGAGTATGTACCATGTACCTGGTGGGTAGTGTCCTCACGTGTGATGGTGGTATCTGTGTTGATGATCTGGCATGTCTTGCAGAGTTTGCCATGGCAGGGTTGTGTGGTGTCGTGGTCGCTGTTATCCTGAAAGCTGGGTAATTTGCTGCGAACGATGGTACTTCTGAGGTTAGGCGGCTGTTTGAAGGCAAGTAGTGGAGGCGTGGGGATGGCCTTAGCGAGGTGTTTGTCGTCATCGATGACATGTTGAAGGCTGCGAAGAACATGTCGTAGTTTCTCCGCTCCGGGGAAGTACTGGACGACGTAGGGTACCCTGTTGGTTGTGTCCCGTGTTTGCCTTCTGAGGAGGTCTATGCGATTTTTCGCTGTGGCCCGTCGGAACTGTCGATCGATGAGTCGAGCGTCATATCCCGTTCTTACGAGGGCGTTTTTCAGCGTCCGTAGGTGTCCATCGCGTTCCTCCTCGTCTGAGCAGATCCTGTGTATTCGCAGGGCTTGTCCATAGGGGATGGCTTCTTTAACATGGTTAGGGTGGAAGCTGGAGAAGTGGAGCATCGTGAGGTTGTCCGTGGGCTTGCGGTAGAGTGAAGTGCTGAGGTGTCCGTCTTTGATGGAGATTCGTGTGTCCAGGAATGAGACCGATTCTGAGGAGTAGTCCATGGTGAGTTTGATGGTGGGATGGAACTTGTTTATGTTATCGTGTAGTCTTTTCAGTGATCCTTCGCCATGGGTCCAAAGGAAGAAAATGTCGTCGATGTATCTGGTGTACAGCGTTGGCTGGAGGTCCTGTGCAGCGAAGAAGTCTTGCTCGAACTTGTGCATGAAGATGTTGGCGTATTGGGGTGCGAATTTGGTCCCCATGGCTGTTCCGTGTGTTTGGGTAAAAAAATGGTTGTCGAAGGTGAAGACATTGTGGTCAAGGATGAAGCGGATGAGTTGTAGGATGGCGTCTGGAGATTGGCTGTTGTTGATGTTGAGTACTGAGGCTGTTGCAGCGATGCCGTCATCGTGGGGGATACTGGTGTAGAGTGCCGATACGTCCATCGTGGCAAGGAGTGTTCCTGGTTCAACTGGTCCGTGGGTGCTGAGTTTCTGTAAGAAGTCTGTAGTGTCGCGACAGAAGCTGGGGGTTCCCTGTACGATGGGTTTCAGAATGCCCTCGACGTATCCAGAGAGGTTCTCACACAGGGTTCCATTGCCTGATACGATAGGACGTCCGGGTGTGTTGGCTTTGTGTATCTTTGGGAGGCAGTAGAAGTCTCCCACGCGGGGAGTACGTGGGATGAGAGCGCGTAGGATGTTTTGAAGGTCTGGATCGAAGGTCTTGATCAGTCTATTGAGTTGGCGGGTGTGTTCTTTGGTCGGATCTGCGGGTAGCTGTCTGTAGTGTTCCTGGTTGTCCAGTTGTCGGTATGCTTCTTTACAATAGTCCGTTCTGTTCTGTATGACGATGGCTCCTCCTTTGTCCGCTGGTTTGATGACAATGTTGCGGTTGGTCTTGAGAGCGTGGATGGCGTTGCGTTGTGCTCGGGTGACATTCTGGACTGTCTTGTGAGTGCGGCTGATGAATCTGGCGTTGATGCATTTCCTGACAGCTTGAGCATACATGTCAAGCTTGGGGCAGCGACCCTCCGGAGGGGTCCAGTTTGACTCTTTTTTCTTCGGTTGCTGCACTGCGAGTCCCTCTGTCTGCTGTTCTGGATCATTGATTGTCTCATTGGGTTTGTTGCTGACATCTTGGGATTTGTGGAAGTATTCCCGGAGCCTCATTCTCCTGATGAATTCCTCCGTGTCTGCCGCGAGACCGATGGGGTCCATTTTGGTGGTTGGGCAGAACTTGAGCCCTAGGGCGAGAACTTCGATTTCGTCTGGTTGAAGGGTATGGTCGGACAAGTTGACGATGGACTTCCCTGTGGTTGCAGCCGTGGTACCGGGGGAGGCTTGGTTGCTGCTGGTGGTGATGCCGAGTTTCTCAAGCTTCCTGTTCTTGATGCGCATGTAGGCAGCGTAGTTCCGTTGCCTCGTCTGTTTGGTGGTGTCTCGTAACTGGTCTGCTGTGTCCTGAGCACAGGCTGAGAGCATGGACTCTATCTTGGTTTCGAGGTTGTGGCGTTTGCTGTAGAGCTGGTGTACGAGATGGTTGAGGAGTGTGCGAGAGGTACGACGGCAGAGTCTCTCAGCGTAGTCTGTGTTGTATGTCGACTTGAGTGGGTTCGTGATCTGTAGTCCTTTCGGGATCTTGTCTGCTTTCTTGCATCTCTGTAGATACTTGATGTCGGTGTCGATATGCGCGATCTTCTTGGCGATTCTCTCCACTTTGAGCCGGCAGTTTGTGGTGTCGATAGTGGTCATGATGCGGAGATGCCGGTGTTGGACTGGGGTGGACAAAATTGAGAGGTCGCACAACACCAGGTTATAGTCCAACAGTTTTATTTGAAATCACAAGCTTTCGGAGCTATCGCTCCTTCCTCAGGTGAAGTAAATTGGATACAGAATCGCCAGAGCATATATAGATGGAAAAAAAAAGCATGTGTACTTTACAATTGCAGACCAATAAATTAAATCATCCTGACTATCTGCCGAGGTGTGATAAAGTTAATTAAGTCAGCCAGGAAGGTACCACATCAAAAGACATAGCAAGATACAACTGAGACAATGAGGTGTAGTCGCAGGGGTTCTAACGTGTCAAAAGCTGCCGTCTGTATGTAAAACGAAAAGCTTTAAAAAAAATTTACTTTTTTACTGGGAAAATTTTTACTTTTTTACTGGGAATCACATCTGTGAACAAGCTAACGACGACTCGAGTCCGGATCACGTCATGTATCGTGACATAAACCCAAGATCCCGATTGAGACCGTCTTCATGAGTGCGGAACTTGGCTATCAGTTTCTGCTCGATGATTTTGCGTTGTCGTGTGTTTCTAAGGTTGCCTTGGAGAACGCTTACCCGCAGATCCGAGGCTGAATGTCCTTGACTGCTGAAGTGTTCCCCGACTGGGAGGTAACAATCCTGCCTGGCGATTGTTGCGCGGTGCTCGTTCATACGTTGTCTCAGTGTCTGCATGGTCTCGCCGATGTACCATGCCGCGGTGCATTCTTTCCTGCAACGTATGAGGTAGACAACGTTGGCCGAGTCACATGAGTATGTACCATGTACCTGGTGGGTAGTGTCCTCACGTGTGATGGTGGTATCTGTGTTGATGATCTGGCATGTCTTGCAGAGTTTGCCATGGCAGGGTTGTGTGGTGTCGTGGTCGCTGTTATCCTGAAAGCTGGGTAATTTGCTGCGAACGATGGTACTTCTGAGGTTAGGCGGCTGTTTGAAGGCAAGTAGTGGAGGCGTGGGGATGGCCTTAGCGAGGTGTTTGTCGTCATCGATGACATGTTGAAGGCTGCGAAGAACATGTCGTAGTTTCTCCGCTCCGGGGAAGTACTGGACGACGTAGGGTACCCTGTTGGTTGTGTCCCGTGTTTGCCTTCTGAGGAGGTCTATGCGATTTTTCGCTGTGGCCCGTCGGAACTGTCGATCGATGAGTCGAGCGTCATATCCCGTTCTTACGAGGGCGTTTTTCAGCGTCCGTAGGTGTCCATCGCGTTCCTCCTCGTCTGAGCAGATCCTGTGTATTCGCAGGGCTTGTCCATAGGGGATGGCTTCTTTAACATGGTTAGGGTGGAAGCTGGAGAAGTGGAGCATCGTGAGGTTGTCCGTGGGCTTGCGGTAGAGTGAAGTGCTGAGGTGTCCGTCTTTGATGGAGATTCGTGTGTCCAGGAATGAGACCGATTCTGAGGAGTAGTCCATGGTGAGTTTGATGGTGGGATGGAACTTGTTTATGTTATCGTGTAGTCTTTTCAGTGATCCTTCGCCATGGGTCCAAAGGAAGAAAATGTCGTCGATGTATCTGGTGTACAGCGTTGGCTGGAGGTCCTGTGCAGCGAAGAAGTCTTGCTCGAACTTGTGCATGAAGATGTTGGCGTATTGGGGTGCGAATTTGGTCCCCATGGCTGTTCCGTGTGTTTGGGTAAAAAAATGGTTGTCGAAGGTGAAGACATTGTGGTCAAGGATGAAGCGGATGAGTTGTAGGATGGCGTCTGGAGATTGGCTGTTGTTGATGTTGAGTACTGAGGCTGTTGCAGCGATGCCGTCATCGTGGGGGATACTGGTGTAGAGTGCCGATACGTCCATCGTGGCAAGGAGTGTTCCTGGTTCAACTGGTCCGTGGGTGCTGAGTTTCTGTAAGAAGTCTGTAGTGTCGCGACAGAAGCTGGGGGTTCCCTGTACGATGGGTTTCAGAATGCCCTCGACGTATCCAGAGAGGTTCTCACACAGGGTTCCATTGCCTGATACGATAGGACGTCCGGGTGTGTTGGCTTTGTGTATCTTTGGGAGGCAGTAGAAGTCTCCCACGCGGGGAGTACGTGGGATGAGAGCGCGTAGGATGTTTTGAAGGTCTGGATCGAAGGTCTTGATCAGTCTATTGAGTTGGCGGGTGTGTTCTTTGGTCGGATCTGCGGGTAGCTGTCTGTAGTGTTCCTGGTTGTCCAGTTGTCGGTATGCTTCTTTACAATAGTCCGTTCTGTTCTGTATGACGATGGCTCCTCCTTTGTCCGCTGGTTTGATGACAATGTTGCGGTTGGTCTTGAGAGCGTGGATGGCGTTGCGTTGTGCTCGGGTGACATTCTGGACTGTCTTGTGAGTGCGGCTGATGAATCTGGCGTTGATGCATTTCCTGACAGCTTGAGCATACATGTCAAGCTTGGGGCAGCGACCCTCCGGAGGGGTCCAGTTTGACTCTTTTTTCTTCGGTTGCTGCACTGCGAGTCCCTCTGTCTGCTGTTCTGGATCATTGATTGTCTCATTGGGTTTGTTGCTGACATCTTGGGATTTGTGGAAGTATTCCCGGAGCCTCATTCTCCTGATGAATTCCTCCGTGTCTGCCGCGAGACCGATGGGGTCCATTTTGGTGGTTGGGCAGAACTTGAGCCCTAGGGCGAGAACTTCGATTTCGTCTGGTTGAAGGGTATGGTCGGACAAGTTGACGATGGACTTCCCTGTGGTTGCAGCCGTGGTACCGGGGGAGGCTTGGTTGCTGCTGGTGGTGATGCCGAGTTTCTCAAGCTTCCTGTTCTTGATGCGCATGTAGGCAGCGTAGTTCCGTTGCCTCGTCTGTTTGGTGGTGTCTCGTAACTGGTCTGCTGTGTCCTGAGCACAGGCTGAGAGCATGGACTCTATCTTGGTTTCGAGGTTGTGGCGTTTGCTGTAGAGCTGGTGTACGAGATGGTTGAGGAGTGTGCGAGAGGTACGACGGCAGAGTCTCTCAGCGTAGTCTGTGTTGTATGTCGACTTGAGTGGGTTCGTGATCTGTAGTCCTTTCGGGATCTTGTCTGCTTTCTTGCATCTCTGTAGATACTTGATGTCGGTGTCGATATGCGCGATCTTCTTGGCGATTCTCTCCACTTTGAGCCGGCAGTTTGTGGTGTCGATAGTGGTCATGATGCGGAGATGCCGGTGTTGGACTGGGGTGGACAAAATTGAGAGGTCGCACAACACCAGGTTATAGTCCAACAGTTTTATTTGAAATCACAAGCTTTCGGAGCTATCGCTCCTTCCTCAGGTGAAGTAAATTGGATACAGAATCGCCAGAGCATATATAGATGGAAAAAAAAAGCATGTGTACTTTACAATTGCAGACCAATAAATTAAATCATCCTGACTATCTGCCGAGGTGTGATAAAGTTAATTAAGTCAGCCAGGAAGGTACCACATCAAAAGACATAGCAAGATACAACTGAGACAATGAGGTGTAGTCGCAGGGGTTCTAACGTGTCAAAAGCTGCCGTCTGTATGTAAAACGAAAAGCTTTAAAAAAAATTTACTTTTTTACTGGGAAAATTTTTACTGAGTATGTACCATGTACCTGGTGGGTAGTGTCCTCACGTGTGATGGTGGTATCTGTGTTGATGATCTGGCATGTCTTGCAGAGTTTGCCATGGCAGGGTTGTGTGGTGTCGTGGTCGCTGTTATCCTGAAAGCTGGGTAATTTGCTGCGAACGATGGTACTTCTGAGGTTAGGCGGCTGTTTGAAGGCAAGTAGTGGTTAGCTTGTTCACAGATGTGATTCCCAGTAAAAAAGTAAAAATTTTCCCAGTAAAAAAGTAATTTTTTTTTAAAGCTTTTCGTTTTACATACAGACGGCAGCTTTTGACACGTTAGAACCCCTGCGACTACACCTCATTGTCTCAGTTGTATCTTGCTATGTCTTTTGATGTGGTACCTTCCTGGCTGACTTAATTAACTTTATCACACCTCGGCAGATAGTCAGGATGATTTAATTTATTGGTCTGCAATTGTAAAGTACACATGCTTTTTTTTTCCATCTATATATGCTCTGGCGATTCTGTATCCAATTTACTTCACCTGAGGAAGGAGCGATAGCTCCGAAAGCTTGTGATTTCAAATAAAACTGTTGGACTATAACCTGGTGTTGTGCGACCTCTCAATTTTGTCCACCCCAGTCCAACACCGGCATCTCCGCATCATGACCACTATCGACACCACAAACTGCCGGCTCAAAGTGGAGAGAATCGCCAAGAAGATCGCGCATATCGACACCGACATCAAGTATCTACAGAGATGCAAGAAAGCAGACAAGATCCCGAAAGGACTACAGATCACGAACCCACTCAAGTCGACATACAACACAGACTACGCTGAGAGACTCTGCCGTCGTACCTCTCGCACACTCCTCAACCATCTCGTACACCAGCTCTACAGCAAACGCCACAACCTCGAAACCAAGATAGAGTCCATGCTCTCAGCCTGTGCTCAGGACACAGCAGACCAGTTACGAGACACCACCAAACAGACGAGGCAACGGAACTACGCTGCCTACATGCGCATCAAGAACAGGAAGCTTGAGAAACTCGGCATCACCACCAGCAGCAACCAAGCCTCCCCCGGTACCACGGCTGCAACCACAGGGAAGTCCATCGTCAACTTGTCCGACCATACCCTTCAACCAGACGAAATCGAAGTTCTCGCCCTAGGGCTCAAGTTCTGCCCAACCACCAAAATGGACCCCATCGGTCTCGCGGCAGACACGGAGGAATTCATCAGGAGAATGAGGCTCCGGGAATACTTCCACAAATCCCAAGATGTCAGCAACAAACCCAATGAGACAATCAATGATCCAGAACAGCAGACAGAGGGACTCGCAGTGCAGCAACCGAAGAAAAAAGAGTCAAACTG
This sequence comes from Squalus acanthias, assembly GCA_030390025.1. NCBI lineage: Eukaryota > Metazoa > Chordata > Chondrichthyes > Squaliformes > Squalidae > Squalus > Squalus acanthias. Next base: position 223,720,772 of record CM059425.1, on the reverse strand, counting down.
GACCCCTCCGGAGGGTCGCTGCCCCAAGCTTGACATGTATGCTCAAGCTGTCAGGAAATGCATCAACGCCAGATTCATCAGCCGCACTCACAAGACAGTCCAGAATGTCACCCGAGCACAACGCAACGCCATCCACGCTCTCAAGACCAACCGCAACATTGTCATCAAACCAGCGGACAAAGGAGGAGCCATCGTCATACAGAACAGAACGGACTATTGTAAAGAAGCATACCGACAACTGGACAACCAGGAACACTACAGACAGCTACCCGCAGATCCGACCAAAGAACACACCCGCCAACTCAATAGACTGATCAAGACCTTCGATCCAGACCTTCAAAACATCCTACGCGCTCTCATCCCACGTACTCCCCGCGTGGGAGACTTCTACTGCCTCCCAAAGATACACAAAGCCAACACACCCGGACGTCCTATCGTATCAGGCAATGGAACCCTGTGTGAGAACCTCTCTGGATACGTCGAGGGCATTCTGAAACCCATCGTACAGGGAACCCCCAGCTTCTGTCGCGACACTACAGACTTCTTACAGAAACTCAGCACCCACGGACCAGTTGAACCAGGAACACTCCTTGCCACGATGGACGTATCGGCACTCTACACCAGTATCCCCCACGATGACGGCATCGCTGCAACAGCCTCAGTACTCAACATCAACAACAGCCAATCTCCAGACGCCATCCTACAACTCATCCGCTTCATCCTTGACCACAATGTCTTCACCTTCGACAACCATTTTTTTACCCAAACACACGGAACAGCCATGGGGACCAAATTCGCACCCCAATACGCCAACATCTTCATGCACAAGTTCGAGCAAGACTTCTTCGCTGCACAGGACCTCCAGCCAACGCTGTACACCAGATACATCGACGACATTTTCTTCCTTTGGACCCATGGCGAAGGATCACTGAAAAGACTACACGATAACATAAACAAGTTCCATCCCACCATCAAACTCACCATGGACTACTCCTCAGAATCGGTCTCATTCCTGGACACACGAATCTCCATCAAAGACGGACACCTCAGCACTTCACTCTACCGCAAGCCCACGGACAACCTCACGATGCTCCACTTCTCCAGCTTCCACCCTAACCATGTTAAAGAAGCCATCCCCTATGGACAAGCCCTGCGAATACACAGGATCTGCTCAGACGAGGAGGAACGCGATGGACACCTACGGACGCTGAAAAACGCCCTCGTAAGAACGGGATATGACGCTCGACTCATCGATCGACAGTTCCGACGGGCCACAGCGAAAAATCGCATAGACCTCCTCAGAAGGCAAACACGGGACACAACCAACAGGGTACCCTACGTCGTCCAGTACTTCCCCGGAGCGGAGAAACTACGACATGTTCTTCGCAGCCTTCAACATGTCATCGATGACGACAAACACCTCGCTAAGGCCATCCCCACGCCTCCACTACTTGCCTTCAAACAGCCGCCTAACCTCAGAAGTACCATCGTTCGCAGCAAATTACCCAGCTTTCAGGATAACAGCGACCACGACACCACACAACCCTGCCATGGCAAACTCTGCAAGACATGCCAGATCATCAACACAGATACCACCATCACACGTGAGGACACTACCCACCAGGTACATGGTACATACTCATGTGACTCGGCCAACGTTGTCTACCTCATACGTTGCAGGAAAGAATGCACCGCGGCATGGTACATCGGCGAGACCATGCAGACACTGAGACAACGTATGAACGAGCACCGCGCAACAATCGCCAGGCAGGATTGTTACCTCCCAGTCGGGGAACACTTCAGCAGTCAAGGACATTCAGCCTCGGATCTGCGGGTAAGCGTTCTCCAAGGCAACCTTAGAAACACACGACAACGCAAAATCATCGAGCAGAAACTGATAGCCAAGTTCCGCACTCATGAAGACGGTCTCAATCGGGATCTTGGGTTTATGTCACGATACATGACGTGATCCGGACTCGAGTCGTCGTTAGCTTGTTCACAGATGTGATTCCCAGTAAAAAAGTAAAAATTTTCCCAGTAAAAAAGTAAATTTTTTTTAAAGCTTTTCGTTTTACATACAGACGGCAGCTTTTGACACGTTAGAACCCCTGCGACTACACCTCATTGTCTCAGTTGTATCTTGCTATGTCTTTTGATGTGGTACCTTCCTGGCTGACTTAATTAACTTTATCACACCTCGGCAGATAGTCAGGATGATTTAATTTATTGGTCTGCAATTGTAAAGTACACATGCTTTTTTTTTCCATCTATATATGCTCTGGCGATTCTGTATCCAATTTACTTCACCTGAGGAAGGAGCGATAGCTCCGAAAGCTTGTGATTTCAAATAAAACTGTTGGACTATAACCTGGTGTTGTGCGACCTCTCAAAAAAGCTACACCAGGGAGTGAGTCTACCGAACAACATAAAGCTACCTGCGCCTCACACGATGAGATCTATGCCCAGCAGACTGAGGTGTGTAAGCATGGAGAGCTGCAGGGATAGTCGACCATCTGCACTGTACTACAAGAAACAGTGATGGCCACCCTTAACTCTTATGCCACAGAAGGCGTTTCACAGAAGTGTAATCAGACAAAAATCAAGACTGAGCCAAAGAAGGAGATATTAGGAGCGGTGACTAAAAGCTTGGTTAAAAAAGTAGGTTTTAAGGAAGATCTTAAAGGAGGGAAGACAGGTGGAGAGGCAGAGAGATTTAGGGAGTGAATTCCAGAGCTTAGGAACTAGATGGCTGAAGGTTGTGTCTGAGCTCTATGTGCCTGCTGAGCGTTGAGAGGGAACATTATATGTCACACTGCCGCTTCCTGTTTCTGCACTTCAACCCAGAAATGCCATGAGTCGTGAGGCCGGCACTTACTTTGGGCTCACGCCCGCTGGTGCTCTCTAGCACTGAGCCTGCTGGGCATTATGAGAATTCCCAGTGTACGTAGTCCCTGCGCCCTCGACCTCACCCCCTCCGAGGAGGCCGACTGAGATTCCACCGATTTCAAGGCCCTGTGGATTCTAGCAGCACAGCCTAGAACCTAGCATACCCGGTTCCAGTGCCCTTCCATCCCACTCCCAGCAAAAGGGCTGTGGAATTCCTGGTGAAGTTCTTGTGGGACCAGATCACTGTGTGTGCACTGTGCATGTTTTGCCTGTACAGCTGACTTCACATGATTTTGTGATGTTCGTATTACTTTCTATACAATGGCGTAACTGGTTGAAACTGTGTATGTGACCCTCCTGAATTGATCTGTGGTGGCCTTTTGTTTATAGCTTACTCTGTTTCTTAACTGAAAATTAAAAGTTTAAATGATTTTTTAAAAAAGGTTAGCTGCAGCACTAATTATTGCACAAGGTTTGCTGACTGTAGCAATTGATTCCTAAAATACACTCAGCCGTTGGAAAGAAGCTGGTCCTGCATAGGACTGGGGTGTGACTGTAACAGCAGCTCTATCTCGTAACGTGCGCAGTTCACCATGCTACCAGCCTGACTGCAGTCTAAAAGAGGCAGTGCGCTCTACTTTAGAATAATTACATTGAGAACCATTCTTTACTGCCGGAATAACCCTTATCGCAAAATTCCAGTTGAAGTAAATGAACAGGAAAGAGGCTGCTTGCTTCTGCCTGTGGCTGAATCGTGCTACATTCCCTGGCACTGAACCTTCTTCAAGTGACTCACTTGCTATTTTGATGAAACATTAACCCTTTCTTGAACTCTTAGGCCAGCAGCAGGTTCCGGTGCTTATGAAGTTATCTTTGTTAGTTCCCACCCCTACCCCCTGTTAATTGCTGACACCTAGCTGAGAATTTCCTTGCAGTTTTTGGTGTCATTGCAGCGAGTAACTTTTGAGAGGCCGGAAAGTGCAGCCGTTTACCCCAGTTGTCCATCCCAAAATCAATTCCCCACGATCCGCTCACCAAATCCCGAATAACCTCATTTACTTATATTATGATGGCGTACGTAGCAAGTCCAACAAGCGAGGGGGCGGTTCTGGACTTAGTTTTAGGGAATGATGCTGGGCAGGTGGAAGGGGTATCAGTGGGAGACCATTTTGGTGGTAGTGATCATAATTCAGTTAGATTTAGTGTAGTTATGGAAAAGGACAAACATAGACCAGGAGTAAAATTTCTCAATTGGGGAAAGGCCAATTTTACTAAACTGAGATGTGATTTAGCAAATGTGGACTGGAAACAGTCACTTGAAGGTAATTCAGTGTCAGAGCAGTGGAGGCAAGCAAGGAGGAGATAGTGAGGGTTCAGAGCAAATATGTTCCTCCAAAGAAAAAGTGTGGGACTCCCAAATCTAGAGCCCCCTGGTGTCAAGGGGCATAAAGAGTAAGAGAAGGCAATAAAGGGAAGCTTATGTCAGATACCAAGAGCTAAATACTGTAGAAAGCCTAGAGAAGTCTAGAAAGTGCAGGGGTGAAATTCAAAAGGAAATTAGGAAAGCAAAGAGAGGGCATGAAAAAATATTAGCAAGTAACATCAAGGAAAACCCAAAGATGTTTTATAAATACATAAAGAGCAAGAGGATAACTAAAGAAACAGTAGGGCCTATCAGAGACCAAAAAGGTAACCTGTGTGTGGAGGCGAAAGATGTGGGTATGGTTCTTAATGAATACTTTGGGGGAAAAATTCAGTTGGTTGCGCCTCCCGTTAGCGCCTTAAGAGGGCGCTAATGGGGCGCAAAGCATCTAGCGCCCAGGCGCAGCGAAGTTTGCGCCGCTTGCGAAATTAACTAGACATTTTGCGGCGGCGCTAAACACTACCGCCACGATCTCCTGCGCCAGCAGATCGTGACGTCAGTCGAGTGCGCAACGCCCCAGTATCGCCCCAGAGCGGATATTGAGTGGCGCCCCCTGCCTTACCGCCTGACGCTAGCAACGACAGGTTGAGGGGAGCGTTCTCCAGTCATGAAGGGAAAGGGGGAGCGCTATTTAAAGGTGACCGCTTCCTGCCTTTTATTGTTGGTGCCATTTTTGAACTACGCATTCAGAGAGAGAGAGAGAGAGAGAGACTTCTGGAGAGATTCAACGTTGTGTGAAGGAGTTTTGGGTACTGAGCAGCACTTTGCAGGTTCATTTTGATTTGCCATTCCTTGTATCGATTTAGAAGAGACTGTGGGGACTGCACTCTGAGCTCTTTGCCTGGTACTCTCCATTGTTCTTTCCAGCAGATTTGATGTGCAGGTCTCTCCAGGCCGAGATTCAAGGCTGCAATGAGCAGGATGTGGATGGAAAGCAAGATTAACCATCCCCTTTAAGAACTGGCCCGTGCCATTGTGTGTGTGTTCCATTGCTGACTGACATTACATGAGCTTCGCCAGTGCTCTGAGGTAGCGCCTCGCTCCTCGGCCTTTGCGCCTTAAGACAGGTGTGAAGCGCCTGATATAGCGCTGCAATCACCTCCAGGGGCGATAAAAGTCAAGTTTGCAGTCGGTGGCGATAATTAGCGCCAGGCGCTAATCTTTGCGCCCGGCCGATAATTGCGCCCCAAATGGGGCGATACTGAATTTCTCCCCCTATGCGTCTGTCTTCACAAAAAAGAGGGACAATGCAGACATTATAGTTAAGGAGGAGGAGTGTGAAATATTAGATGAAATAAACATAGTGAGAGAGGAAGTATTAAGGGGTTTTGCATCTTCCAAGTAGATAAATCGCCAGGCCCAGATGAAATGTATCCCAGGCTGTTAAGAGAAGCAAGGGAGGAAATAGCAGAGGCTCTGACCATCATTTTCCAATCCTCTCTGGCTACAGGTGTGGTGCCGGAGGGCTGGAGGACTGCTTACGTTGTACCGTTGTTTAAAAAGGGAGAAAAGGATAGACCGAGTAATTACAGGCCAGTCAGCCTAACCTCGGTGGTGGGCAAATTATTGGAAAAAATTCTGAGGGACAATATTAATCATCATTTAGAAAGGCACGGATTAATCAAGGATAGTCAGCATGGATTTGTTAAGGGAAGGTTGCGTCTGACTAAATTGATTGAGTTTTTTGAGGAGGTAAGAAGGAAGGTTGATGAGGGTAGCGCGTTTGATGTAGTCTAAATGGATTTTAGCAAGGCTTTTGACAAAGTAGTAAAAGCATGGGATCCAAGGGAAAGTGGCCATTTGGATCAAAAATTGGCTTAGTGGCAGGAAGCAAAGGGTAATGGTCGATCAGTGCTTTTGTGACTGGAAGGCTGTTTCCAGTGGGGTTCCACAGGGCTCAGTACTAGGTCACTTGCTTTTTGTGGTATATATCAATGATTTAGACTTCAAAGTAGGGGGCATGAATAAAAAGTTTGAAGATGATACAAAAGTTGGTCGTGTGGTTGATAGTGAGGAAGAAAGCTGTAGACTGCAGGAAGATATCAATGGACTGGTCAGGTGCGCAGAAAAGTGGCAAATGGAATTCAATCCGGAGAAGTATGAGGTAATGCGTTTGGGGAGGGCTAACAAGGAAAGGGAATACACAATAAATGGTAGGACACTGAGAACTGTAGAGGACAGAGAGACCTTGGAGTACATGACCACAGATCCCTGAAGGTAGCAGGACAGGTAGATAAGGTGGTTAAGAAGGCATACGGGATACTTCCCTTTATTAGCTGAGGCACAGAATATAAGAGCAGGGAGGTTATGCTTGAATTGTATAAACACTAGTTAGGCCACAGCTAGAATACTGCGTGCAGTTCTGGTAACCACATTACAGGAAGGATGTGATTGCACTAGAGAGGGTACAGAGGAGATTTACAAGGATGTTGCCAGGACTGGAAAATTTTAGCTATGAGGAATGATTGGATAGGCTGGGATTGTTTTCTTTGGAATAAAGGAGACTGAGGAGAGACTTAATTGAGGTGTATAAAATTATATGGGGCCTAGATAGAGTAGATAGGAAGGACCTATTAGCTGGGTGGGCATGTGTGCTGTGAGGAGAATGCAGAGAAACTCCAGTATGATTTGGACAGGTTGGGTGATTGGGCAGATGCATGGCAGATGCAGTATAATATGGATAAATGCGAGGTTATCCACTTTGGTGGCAAAAACAGGAAGGCAGATTATTATCTGAACGGCAATAGATTGGGAAAAGGGGAAGTGCAACGAGACCTAGGTGTCCTTGTGCACCAGTCGCTGAAGGTAAGCATGCAGGTGCAGCAGACGGTTAAGAAGGCAAATGGTATGTTGGCCTTCATAGCGAGAGGATTCGAGTACAGGAGCAGGGATGTCTTGCTGCTGTTGTACAGGGCCTTGGTGAGACCACACCTTGAGTATTGTGTGCAGTTTTGGTCACCTTATCTGAGGAAGGATGTTCTTGCCATGGAGGGAGTGCAGCGAAGATTCACCAGACTGATACCTGGGATGGCAGGAATGACGTATGAAGAGAGATTGGGTCGATTGGGCTTATATTCGCTAGAGTTTCGAAGAATGAGAGGGGATCTCATTGAAACTTTTAAAATTCTAACAGGACTAGACAGACTAGATTCAGGAAGGATGTTCCCGATGGCGGGGGAGTCCAGAACCAGGGGTCACAGTCTAAAGATAAGGGGTAAGCCATTTAGGACTGAGATGAGGAGGAATTTCTTCACCCAGAGAGTGGTGAACCTGTGGAATTCTCTATCACAGAAGACAGTTGAGGCCAATTCATTAAATATATTCAAGAAGGAGTTAGATATATTTCTTAAGGCTAAAGGGATCAAGGGATATGGGGAGAAAGCAGGGACAAGGTACTGAATTTGAATGATCAGCCATGATCGCATTGAATGGCGGAGCAGGCTCGAGGGGCCGAATGGCCTACTCCTGCTCCTATCTTCTATGATTCTATGTTTCTTAGCAGAGAGATCAATAACCAGGGAGCATAGATTTAATTGGTAGAAGGATTAGAGGGGAGTTCAGGAGAACTTCTGACACCCAGAGGGTGATGGGGGTCTGGAACGCACTGCCTGAAAGGGTGGTAGAGGCAGAAACCCTCATGACATTTCAAAAGTACTTGGATATGCACTTGAAGTGCCGTAACCTACAGTGAGATTCTGCTCAGGTGCAGGTCTGGTATTTCCTATGGGCATATCCTTGTCCGCCATTATCATGGAGGAGGAGGAGGTGAAGGAGCATAGGATGGAGCAAAGGAGAGCCAGGGAGCATTTACGAGGATGGAATCACCAGATATTAACCCTCCCCATAGAATATACAGTCAGCACAGGTAATATGAGGACCTTACTGAGAAGCTATCTATAAGAAGAATGTGGTTCACCAAAGTGGCAATAGGGCAGTACTGCCATCTACTGCATGAGGACCTGCAGCCACGGTCATCTGCCTGGACTGCTCTCTCTGTGGATTTGAAGGTGACAATTGCGCTCGACTTTTAAGCCACCAGCTCATTTGAGGGAGCCACAAGGGATATCAGCCAGGAGAGCTGGAAAATTCATCGACTTTGCTATCACAGCAAGGCAGCAGTGAGATAGGGCCATGAGTTTTAAAGGGTGCTTAGTTTTCCCAAGGCCCAGGATGGAATAGATGACATTCAGGTTGCTTTACGAACTCCTACAGACAATCACCACAACTATGCCGACTGGAGGAGCTTCCACTCCCTCAATGTGCAGATTGTGTGAAACAACATGAAGAGGATCCTACATGTCAATGGCAGATATGCTGGAAGTTGTCACGATAGATTCATCCTTCGAAATCTGACCCTCCCTGACCTCCTCAAGGAATAAAATCAGGTCAATGGATGGCTTGTGGGTGACCTACACCCTGCTCCAATGGATAATCACCCCTCTAAGAGTGACCTCAACAGCAGCAGGGGAGCACTACAACTAGGCACATATATCCAGAAGAGTGATCATTGAGAGGGGCATCAGGGTCTTAAAGGCATGCTTTCGCTGCCTGGACAGGTAGTAAGGGGTTCTGCAGTGTGCTACAGATTGTGTATCATGTATAGTTGTAGCTTGATGTGCCCATCACAGCTTCACCAAACAAAAATGTCTAGACATAAACATGGCTGGTGAGGAGGCCCTGGCTTTGTTGGAGCCAGAACTATATGCAGGAAAGTATCATGATGACCATTACTCAGACGACCCCTCGGTGACTGTTGAAAGAGGTGTCAGAGCATAACCGATCACTGAAGTCTCTTCTGCGTAACCCAGTCGACCTTTAACACCACAGCCCAACCTCCTTCCCCATCTTCAAATAAAGGGATATTCCCTCAATCCACTACCCATCCTATAACATGAGAACATATCTGCCCTCTTTGACCCTACAAAGCAATGCCAATAATAATCGCCTAATAAGTCAGCATCAAATCAGTGCATCCTTTCCTGTATGACTGCAACCTCCATGAATTACAAAGTACAATGTCAGTGCACATTCTATTTTATTATAATAAAGTCCATTGTGAGCAAGAGCCAACCTCCCCTTTCCTCACCCTGTGCTTCCCCTGGGTGGCTGCACGTGCCTTTCCTTCACCTATTCCAGTACTTCTCCTAGGTGCAACCTGCGGGCCAGTATCGTGGGAGGTGATTGGCTGGTCATGTTCTACAAAAGGCTCATAGGACTGAGGTGGCCCCTCCTCCCCTGGCTCCTGGTAGCAAGTCACTGCTGGCTGCATCTCTTGAGCTTGTTCCTTGGCAGCCTGATGCCACCTCCCACATTCCACTGGTGTGGTGCCTTGAAGAGGAAGGCCAGGGGCCTGAAATGTGCTGCTGTCCTGAGTACCAGGCAGGTGGATTGCAGCTGTCCTTTCGCTCCCCTACAGCCACCAGAGCTGCAGTCTGTGCTTCTGTGGAGGTGGAGGCACTGACTGGTCTCTGGTCGCTTCTTCGGTGGGGTGCTGCTGCTGATTCCAGTGAACCTAACACATGCCCCGTTGATGTTTGCAACAAAGAAAAAGCTTCCTTGATGTTGCCGTAAGTGGGAGCTGTAGACTCAAGGGTTACACCTGTTAGTTGCTGCACATCCTCAGAGACTGACCTCAGAGCCTGCACATAGGTACGATGTTCCTTGAACATCCTTCTTTTTAGGCAAGTATAATTATGATGCCACAGGCAGCCTTCTCCTCAGCCTCTGCTGAGAAGAATACAAATCCTCATTCACTCCTCACTCATCTTACTCTCTCGTGCTCTGAATTACCTAATGTGACATCCTCACTGACACTATCTAATTGCCCCGGCTGTCTGAGATGGTGCTTGGGAGCGAAGAAGCAAGTGATGCAAGGGGTGAGTTCAAAGGGGCTGAGACAGAGGAACATGGAGCAGGATCTCTCTGCAGGTTCTCATGGGTAGGTTTGAGTCCAACTTCACCTCCTTCATCTCTTTCTTCATCATCATGATCATCCTTGTCTCCCTTATCATCATCATAATTCACAAGGAAGTAGTTGCATCTCTGTTTATCCCCTTCCTCGTTGTCATCATCTTCTCCGCCTGTGCCTCCCCACCACCCCACTGCTGTGGTGGATCTTCAGGAAAAGAGGTTAGAAGCTAAGAATGAGTGAGCATTACCCCTTGGGATTAAGGAGACAGAGAAGGGGGTGGAAGGTTATGTCTGTGTGATGCTTCACAGCAATGCCAGGGCGACAGTGCTGATGCTCAGTCACTAACCTGGAGCCAGCAATATGCCCCCCGACCTCGCCATCTTCCATGGCAAGAGCAGAGTGCCTCCCCATGATCTCTATAGATTTGTCCTCATAGGTCGTGAGATGTTTAAAGTTCAAGATATCCTCTCCAATGGCCTGCCTCTCATTGTGCTCCAATTTCTCCTACAACCAGATTGAGTCAATGAAGAGAAGGCTAGCAGTTGAAGAGTATGTGCCAAGTGGCCTGGAGGAAGTAAAGTAAGAGATGTGGGGTTATCAGCCTGTTAAAGTGGAGGAAGGGGTTTTAGGGTTGTGTGTGCAAGTTCTTGCTGTTAGGTGAGATGGGTTGCCATAGTGTAAGATCCCGAGTTAGTGCCCCCCTTTAACAAGGGTGCAGTGTGAAAGGTTAGTTGTACAGCTGTTAATTTTAGAGGGTGAAAAATGTGCTGGTGCCCAGGGTGCCAAAAGAAGAAAAGGAAGATTGACATGCATGTTAACTTGCCTGCCCTGGTCAGGTCATTGAACTTCTTGCATCACTGGTCAGTATTCCTGGGGGTGAGAGAGTTACCGCCACCACCCTTCCACATGGCTAGAGTGACAATTCTGACAAGTTGGCTGCCGTAGACACCCAGCAGTCTGTATCGCCTGATCTCAATTTCCTCGATGTGACTTGCACATCAGACTCCATGAAATTGTGGCATTTGTCCCTCTCCCTGTGTGCCATATTTGGCTGTGTGTGCCAGCTGCTCCTGTGGTAAATATTCTTGAAAAATGACACAAAAACATTCATGAGACGTGCAGCCGAGCTCACTGACAGTCAGCTGACTGAGCCAAGCTCTGCTCCTTCCCGACCTGCTGCAACCCCAGTCTGCTGCAGTCTTCAGCCAGAATTGGCATTTTAAAGGCTGCACTCTAATTTACATGCTCCCCAGTAGATTACTCCTCTTTTACATCGGACTTATGCCAATCACAACTCCAACGGATATGCAAATGAGCTGACTCAAGAAACTCGTGTGTAAATACCTCTCCAGAGCACCAGCAGACACAAATCTTTCTCCATTGAGTTAAACAGGTGTAACTCACCACGTAGAAATTCACACTGCTATAATTTTACAACAATTCCTGCTGTTCCCTGAGGTGTATTTCCTTCCCAGTATATCTCTCGTACAGTGCTGCAATGTAAACAAGGTGGTATTTTAATCCCTGGCACCAGGAGCAAAGCACCCTCTGTGGTGAATGCAAATGGCCACCAGCACGTGCCATCAGAGCTGCCATTTTGTCCGTGCTGCTGGCCGGTACAGATCCCTCCCACTCCCCCGTCTCAGTAGTGGAGCTAGTCGGTAGCCAGAGCGGTAAGCTGCATTTGTGCCTTTTCAGCAACTGCATGCTTAGAAGACCCTTGTGTGAAAGACAAGCAGCCCCATTATAATCGCTTGCATGTGTACGTGACCTGGCGTCAGTGGGCGGTGATATCCAGCCTGACATTCCACTTTCGATTAAGTGTAGTCAAAAAGCACAGGAACGTGCAACTTGGAAAAGTATGATTGTATCAGCAACAGTGAAAGACTATAGGCCTATCACAATTCACCACAATATGATTGTTTATTCTCCCCGGTGTCCTGGCCAATATTTATCCCTCAACCAACATCACTAAAAAAAAAGTTATCTGGTCATTATCACATTGCTGTTTGTGGGAGCTTGCTGCACTCAAATTGGCTGCCCCGTTTCCTACATTACAACAGTGTCAACACTTCAAAAGTACTTAATTGGCTGTAAAGCACTTAGGGATGTCCTGAGGTTGTGAACGGCGCTATATAAATGCAAGTCTTTCTTCTTTCTATTCAAACATCTAATAAGCCACTTAACAAGTACACATATCAAAGTTTGTTAATTCAGTTGTGGAGTGTACACATTTTGGAGAAAGTGACTGAACGGGTGAGAAAATTCTGATTTAATGTATAAGGCCCTGCAAGTACCAGTAAATTCTTCAATGGAGCAATGCAAGCCCATTTTTGGCAGAGGAGCTTTGCGTTCACACAAATTGCGAATGGTCAACCCCACTGGATCTCTCGGGATGGATTCATTACATATTCGCAGCAAGGAGCCGGGTTTCCCTGCTGACCACTATCTCCTCCACCTTATTCCACCCCTCTCACCTCTCATTTAAATTCTCTATCGCCCACCCAAGTACCATAAAAAATTACCGAGATACCTTCAATGCTTTCCTCCCTCAACCTCTGCACCAAGTGACTTCTCATCCTGTGATTTCAATCTCCATCTCAATTCATCATGCTCTCTCTCCTCTGAGTTCACTAGCCTCCTATCCTCCCTTAATCTCTCCCTCCATGTAAACTCCCCAACCCATATTCACAGCCACCCCCTCGACCTTGCCATCTCTCGTGGTCTCGCTACTCCCATCGTGTCAATCGCAGATAAGGCAATTTCTCACCACTTCCTCGTATCGCTCTCCACCACATTCCCCTTCCACCCACCCCAACCCTACTTCCTTCTGTGTCCGCCCCTGGAAAATAATTTCTCCAAACTCTCTTACAACTGCACTTATAAAATCCCAACTGTCCAGCCTTAGGCCCTCCATTCACCATGACATTTCTGCAGCTACTGATCTGCTCAACCACACCCCTCACCAAACACATTTGATGCCCTAGTCCCTATTAAAACAATTACCCTCTCTCACCCTGGCCGTTCCCCCTGGTATGGCCCTCATCTTTGCTCCCTTAAGTCCAAGGGACGCAGACTTGAACGGATATGGCGGACAACTGGTTTAGCCATTCACCGTCAGATCTGGCTGGACCACATAAAACATTATTGGGTCCTGCTCTTGTCTGCCAAAATTGCTCATTATTCCAGAATCATTCTGGAATGCAAAGATAAACCCCAGCTTCTATTCTTCACTGCTAACCGTCTTCTTAATCCCCTCTCCCCTGTCTCCTCCACCCTCACCTCCGATAACAAATGTGAGGAGCTCATGGACTTCTTTGTCTCCAAGATTGAGGCCATCCGTTCAGCTGCCTCTGCCACTTCCATTCCTTCCCTTAGCCCACCAGGCCAAACTTCCTCTAAGGTTCCCCCCTGCCCTATCCCTGAACTCACATCTTTCTCTAGTTTCTCTCCGATCTCCCCTTATGACCTCTCCGCGCTCATCTTGTCCATGAGACCCATTTCCTGCTCCCTCGACCCTATTCCCACCAAACTGCTGACCACCCAACTTCCTTTACTGGCTCCCATGCTAGCTGACATTGTTAACGGTTCTCTCTCCTCAGGTACTGTCCCTCTCTCCCTCAAATCTACTGTCATCATCCCTCTCCTCAAAAAAACAACCCTTGACCCCTCCGTCCTTGCAAACTACCGCCCCATCTCCAACCTCCCTTTCCTCTCCAAAGTCCTTGAACATGTTGTCGCCTCCCAAATCCGTGCCCTTCTTTCCCGGAACTCCATGTTTGAATCCCTCCAATCAGGTTTCCACACTTGCCACAGTACCGAAATGGCTCTCATCAAAGTCACAAATGACATCCTTTGTGACTGTGACAAAGGTAAACTATCCCTCCTCATCCTTCTTGACTTGTCTGCAGCCTTTGACATGGTTGACCACTCCATCCTTCTTTAACGCCTCTCCACCGTCGTCCAGCTGGGTGGGACAGCACTCGCCTGGTTCCATTCTTATCTATCTAATCGTAGCCAGATAATCACCTGCAATGGCTTCTCTTCCCGCTCCCACATCGTTACCTCTGGTGTCCCCCAAGGATCTATCCTTGACCCCCTCCTATTTCTCATCTACGTTGCCCCTTGGCGACATCATCTGAAAACACAGCGTCAGTTTCCACATGTACGCAGATGACACCCAGCTCTACCTCACTACCACTTCTCTCGACCCCCTCCATGGTCTCTAAATTGTCAGACTGCTTGTGCGACATCCGGTTCTGGATGAGAAATTTTCTCCAATTAAATATTGGGAAGACCGAAGCCATTGTTTTCAGTCCCCACCACAAACTCCGTTCCCTAGCCACTGACTCCAATCCTCTCCCTAACATCTGTCTGAGGCTGAACCACACTATTCACAACCTTGGTGTCATATTTGACCCTGAAATGAGCTTCCGACCACATATCCGCAGCATAACTAAGACCGCCTATTTCCACCTCCATAACATTGCCTGTCTCCGCCCTTGCCTCAGCTCATCTACTGCTGAAACCCTCATCCATGCCTTTGCTACCTCTAGACTTGACTATTCCAATGCACTCTTGGCTGGCCTCCCACATTCTACCCTATGTAAACTTGAGGTCATCCAAAACCCAGCTGCCCATGTCTTAACTCGCACCAAGTCCCGTTCACCCATCACCCCTGTGCTCGCTGACCTACATTGGCTCCCAGTTAAGCAACGCCTCGATTTCAAAATTCTCATCCTTGTTTTCAAATTTTTTTTTGTATTCGTTTATGGGATATGGGCGTTGTTGGCAAGGCCAGCATTTATTGCCCATCCCTGATTGCCCTTGAGAAGGTGGTGGTGAGCCGCCTTCTTGAACTGCTGCAGTCCGAGTGGTGAAGGTACTCCCACAGTGCTGTTAGGTAGGGAGTTCCAGGATTTTGACCCAGCAACGATGAAGGAACGATGATATATTTCCAACTCAGGATGGTGTATGACTTGGAGGGGAACTTGGAGGTGGTGGTCTTCCCATGCGCCTGCTGCTCTTGTCCTTCTAGGTGGAAGAGGTCGCGGGTTTGGGAGGTGCTGCCGAAGAAGCCTTGGCGAGTTGGCGAATCCCTCCATTGCCTCCCCATCTCTAATCTCCTTCAGCCCCACAACTCCCCCACCCCGAGATATCTGCGCTCCTCTAATTCTGCCATCTTGAGCATCTCTGATTATAATCGCTCAACCATTGGTGGCTGTGCCTTCTGTTGCCTAGGCCCTAAGCTCTGGAATTCCCTGCTTAAACCTCTCCGCCTCACTACCTCTCTTTCCTCCTTTAAGACACTCCTTAAAACCTACCTCTTTGACCAAGCTTTTGGTCACCTGCCCTAATTTCTCCTTATGTGGCTCGGTGTCAAATTGTTCTGTTTTATAATACTCCCGTGAAGCGCCTTGGGACGTTTTACTACGTTAAAGATGCTATACAAGTTATTATTGTTGTCTGCTGTAATATATTGACAATAGAACTGAGGCAGGAAGCTCCTCTGTACTATTCACTTCTATCACTGCTGTGGGAATACTCTCAAATCTTCCCCCTCATTAGGCTCAGGTGTGACCTCAAGTAAAATCTTCACTGTTCAATTTGAAAATGCAGCTGTAGAATTCTGCACGTGAATGACATTTAGCAAGGAAAAATCTGATTTTATTTCTCCACTTTTTACTTCATTTTTAGAGGGGTATCCTCAGTGGAACCCCTAAACATAAATGAATTGTCAATTGAAACTTTCTTTCAATATTATAATACTTTTTAACTACTTTTTGTTAAAATTAGTGCAAACAGGAACGTAAAGCCCATCAATGGGTAACTTCTTGTGTGCTGTGATAGTTTTTCTTTATTTTAAAGACCTAAGAATAAGTTAGCAATGCCTCTTGTCCATTGTTTGTTAATATACGTATTGTTGAGGCTGCCGCGAAACACGAATTAAGGCTGAATCCATGTGTGTTAAACAAGAGACTTTTTAATTGACTGCATGGCACAAAATGGCTGAGAAGACTGCTCCCAGAATTCTCTGGAAAAATCCTGAGGCCCCGCCCACTCCTGCCTTAAAGGTAAGGTGCCTTAAAGGGAAGGTGCATCGAAATATTGTCCACAGACGGAAAAGTGGGTAATGCCCGTTTAGGTGGCGATCCGCCACAGTATAAAGCTTTGGTCTGGGATCAGTGGAACACATTCACCGTACGACTCATCCCCTCTGTCCCTGTACTCCTGTCGCCTTTTTACATTTGAGGGTTGATTTTTAAAGTTTGTGCTCACAGCAAGAAGCCTCAGCTGCCAGCAAGAATTACCCCCTGGTGCCTGCATATGATGGTCTGGATTGCACTGCCTGAAAGGGTGATGGAAGCAGATTCAACAGTAACTTTCCAAAGGGAATTGCATATATACTTGAAGGGGAAAAACTGCATGGCTATGGGGAAAGAGCAGGGGAGTGGGACTAATTGGATAGCACTTTCAAAGAGCCAGCACAGGCACGGTGGGCCGAATGGCCTCCTTCTGGGCTGTATGATTCTATGATATATTGGAGAAATATCGGCCATTGCTTCCAGTCCCTAATCTACCTGCCTCCTATCAGGATAACCCCCGCCCCCTTATGTTTACCCCATCTGCAACAGTACAAATAAGGTCATCCATATATACATAGATTTTACATATCTAAAATTCCAAATAAGTCAAAGCACTCGAAGGGTGCCACAGCATCCATAAATAAAGAGGCTGATGTACAGATTGTCTAGAGTAAGATAACATTATACATAAGTTGCTGTTCAATCTTCTGTCTTGGTATGGCTCTAGTCCCTCAACTTGCCCCGATATCTAATTGCAACTTGTTTCCATTATGTCATGTTGGAGAGTTTTATAGCAGCTGCGCAACTGGCTCTTCCAAAATTGTAATGCAATTTGTTTAGCCAACAGAATCATCAGAAACAGCAGTCATTTCTGTCCCTTCTGTCTGCTCTCTCTGGCCAGATACCTGAAAGTATATTCAATGTATTAAGCAGCCACTGTCAAAGCAATGAGCTTATTCAGCACTTTAACAACTAACAAAGTAACCAAGTTAACTACACAGAAAGTTCCACATCCCCAGCACTTTGTCTGTTTCATCAAGAGTATCACTGGTGACTGTATAACTAACTATGTAATCTTTACTTGTTAGATAACTTTGATTGAATTTTGAGTTTGTGTTCGCATTGATGGTGTGTGTTGCCTCAACTACTCTTGTTCCTCCCCATCTGTGTCCTCATTTGCTTCTCGTGTTTGCTTAAAAAATACCATTTCTTTTTTCCTTTCCCCAAATAAACTGATTCGAGCCAATTTCACCCTTTTCATTTTTTCCACTAATCTTTCAAAAGCGGTTTTCTGAGGTTTCTCAGCTCTCTCCTAAAGGTTGCTATAGTGATGCTCTAATTTGCAAACAGCTATCTCTCTGATTAAAAGTTATTCCTTTGATTACCATTCATCGCATCACACTTGTCAAAGGCGTCACACCTGAAGTGCCCCACCTCAGCTCACAGCTCAATGCATCACATGTCTATAAAGAAAGAACTTGCATTATATAACACATTTCACAACCTCAGGACATCCCAAAGTGCTTTACAGTCAATGAAGTACCAAGGTCCCACATGGTAATGATCAGATAATCTGTTTCAGTGATTTGGGTTGAGGGATAAATACTGGCCAGGACACTGGGGATAACTCCCCTGCTCTTCTTTGAAATAGTGCCATGGGATCTTTCACATCCACCTGGTTTAAAATCTCAACCAGCAAAATTATAGGACAAAATTAGTGATTTGTTGAAATGTGTTACAAATTACCAATCAAATATCCAATTAATGAAACAAGAACTAATCAAAAGCAGTTCAATTCAGTTTGTAGCTATCAATAAGGAATGAGAAAACAGCAGAAAATTAACCAATCAAATGCTGTATTTTTTTTAAAGCTACTAAACCTGAAATTGCAAGTAGCAGAAACCAACCAACCGATAAAATTGCTCCAAACGTTTCGAATGGTCTTCACTTCACATCTGTTGAGAATTATTGAATGGGTGAGACGCAGAGAGGAAGAGTGAGACAAATTATTTTGCCATTGAGCATCTGCTAATAAAGGGATTTTTTTTTTTAAAGAAAAACTAGCAATCTCCAATAAGGCGCTAGCCTTGGCTCAGTTCTGGCATGCTCACCTCTGAGTTAGGTCATGGATTTAAGCTTCAGTGGCTGGAAAATTGAATGGGGTGTATAACGGGCGGCTGATCCGCTACCGCCCAGTTTCCGCCACTGCTGAATTAGCCCTTATGTTGCTGCAGGGAAGCATATAAATGATAAAGAGCAGGACACTGAGGATGGAGCCCTGAGATACAGCTGGAAGTGCAGGCATGGGAGGAAAAATTGTTGGAGGTGATGTACTAAATCTGATGCAACAAGTAGGAGTGGAATTATGAGAGAGAAGTGTAACGGAGGTGGACTGTGGAGCAGAGAAATTGTAGGAGGACGGAACATTAGAGAGGGGCAATAAGCCACAGTCTTAGTCACACAGGATGTTGTTTGTGACTGTGACTAGTGTGGCCTCAGTGCTGTGGATGGGGTGGTAATCCCAGACACATGATGCCTATACATATTGGCCTGGATTATGCAGTCAGCGGCAAAGGGACGGCCCTCACCGCTGAGCTCAAAAAAAGCTGCCCAAAAATATATGGTGAGCTCTAGAGCATCGATTTTCACTATTCCGATGAGACTTTGAATTTGGTGCCATCTATAGGGGATCTGTGAAGTCATTAAGCAGGCTGATCAACCAATCAGATTGAAGAATTCTCAGACAGCAAACCAGGAAGCAAAAAGCACAGATTATAATTCACTTTTTAATCATTTTACAGGAAGTGAAATAAAGATTGGGAGGTGGGATTAAGATAGAAGCTGAAATATCATAAGCAAACTTTAAAATAAGTAATAAATAAGTTTTATTATTTTAAAAAACATGGAATTTTTTAATGTAATTCTGAGGGAATGACACGCCACACTTGTAAAATTTGTTTTTCAGGGCCAGAGATTTAGTACGCCATTAAAATCTCAGTTGCACCTCATTCAACAAGGCTTAAACATTTTCAATGTTTTTTACAGTGAGAATAGTGCGTAAGAAGTTGAAGTTCATGTCAAATCACTGATTCTGTGTTGATTGTATCTGCGAAGACTGCAACGGTGCAACCTGTGGAGGAGCAGGGTATCACTGACAGCAACTTCTGGATTTCCGTGTTTAACTTCACATGTGTGGACACCAGAAGTTTCTGTCAGTTTTATACAGTAATGACAGCAAGCGCTGACAGCTTTGCCATCATTACAACCACAAATTCTGGGCCATTATTTTGTCCAACTCAAAGACCTAGCCAAATTAACCACTACTGGAATATACACTCTGCGTTACTGCTACTATTTGCTTAGTTCTTTTACTATTTAACAAGATAAAGTCTAACTCAAACTCTAGTGTAGTTTTATCCTGTTGCCTTCCAAAAAGGAGATTCACATGAATTTCTATGATAATAACACGGGATGAAACCAGTGGCTGAAATAACCTATTACCCAGGCATGTGACAAATGTTACCTTCAAATCTGGGAAAGTGGACACACTCCAAGAATTGGGAGCCAGGGCTGGAACAGAACAGCCAAAAATATCTGGGGTCAAAGGAGTAAAGAAACCCCAAAAAGGTAATAGTCTGCTGTAAAATAGCAGACAGATGAACACCATCCCAGTGCATTAACTGCTTGACTGCTGATGTTGCCAGCAGTAATTTCTAGGCTCAAAAGAATTTTTTAAAACAATCCTGGGGACATTGTAAGTGCAGTACTGGAGTGTTTGAAGCACGGTGATTTTTTTTACCCAGTGGTTCAGATAGCAGAAGTATACTGGCACAGACACTCATCAGTCTGGGAGTTGCTTCATGCAATAAAAGTTCAGCAATTGCACAACATAATAGATCCTGGTCTCTAGCCAGTATCTGTGTCCCATCATGCACTGAGAATACCTGACACAGGAACTTACAAGGCAGTGTCTACTGTTCCAGAAATTCCCATGTTGGATGTGTCTATCAACACTTAGTCTGAACATGTGAACACAATGTTATAAAACCAGTGCAACTGCTTCTCTGTGAGCAACAGTTCAAGTGAGTAGTATTGAATGATTTTTGTTTGCGTCCAGACTGGATTATAGAGGTTTTACTACGTGACAGCTTAAATGGAAAGCATTGTTTAATACTGAGAGGTATATCCTCCTCCTTTAGGAGATTAGTAATAAAGTTCACCCATTTCTGTTTGTGAGTGACACCTGTCCATCAAACTGATGGATGCACCTGGATATCCTCCTATCAGATTCGTGCCTCACAATTCAGCAGAAACTGGCCAATCAGTGTGTATTTGAACTTATGCTGATTTGCACACTTTTCAAGCAGTTGGTGAGCAGTTTACTCACCAGTACTTGTGAGTAGATTATGAATACAGGAAATGAAAGTGCACAGGCAATGACTGCTGCAGAATTCAAACATCTCACTTTTCTGCCGAAGATCTCATTGTTCCTCTTGATGAAATGCAGGACAAAAGAATAACCTTTCTAGAACTAGCATGAGCCTAAACTTAGTTAGTGGATTACTGAGCACGTCAGTGCTGGCTCAGAAACCCAAAGGGCAAAGAAGGATGTGAGGAAGATGTACACTGACTTGAGGATAACCAGCTAGGTCATGCAGAGATGGAACAGTAAATGAAGCAGCATTCACTATGTCCATATTCACAATTTTAAATCTGATAGGCTAAGGCAGGGCTGTCCAACCACTGACCCTAAGGTACAAGAGGCCATCGAGCCTTGGCAATCCAGCTCAAGGCTCGGGCATCTCAGTCCTAGTTAACATTCTTAGTCACTGTTTTTTCCTGTTTGATTTCTGTGGACCTGGAGCTTTGGAAAGGGCTGTTCTGAACTCTGTTGCCTCATTGATGGATCAATCCTAAATCAGAACACTGAGATCTGTTAGTATCAGCAACTCAAGATAGATGGGAATTAAACTTTTCATGAAGTCCCGAGACTCTATGGTACAGACTTGAGACCCATTGTGGCTGCTGCTGCTGCTAATACCCTGCACTTTGGGGTAGTGCATCAACTGGTGGATGCCAAGCTGCCTTTGTTCCTGCTGTCATGGCCATTGGTAAACTCAAGTAACTGGTGTGTCTTCTGGGAGAGAGCTTCAGTCACATCATGAATGCAGTAGTTTGTGGCAAAGCAGCTGATTCCCTCAAATCTCAGGTTGGTGCATAGAAATCCAGAGCTGTGGTCATCTTGACTTCCAGTGACAATATTGTTGCTCTTGATGACCTCAGCTGGAGATCTTCCTGCACCAAGCAACACAACCTGGTAAAAGCTCAGCCTCAGCACTGCTCCCTGATGAGCTCCAGTTCAGTGTGCCTTGTGCAGAGTGTCTCAGTCTGGGCTATCTGTCAGACAGAGTGCCGAGTCTCCTATTACCCCAGCAGTGTATCCACCATCAGTTCTGCACCACACCATAACTTATGGTTGATCCTGCACCCATTCTGCTGTTAATGAGTACGAAGAGGAAACAACAGTGCCAGCACATTATGTACAAAACCCTCAGCTTCAGCTGGTAAATACTATTCCTTACAATCCAATGTGCCCCAAGCTCCTCTATGTATCAAACATGGCTTTGCTGCCCAACTGAAGAAGTGATTGTGACTTCTGAGGACCTATTGCTCAAAACAAGTCCCGACACACTGAAGCCTCATTCATTCGTGTGTGTAGGTAATTGATTGACAAACTTGGCCTTTCATATTTCAAGCACCCCACTCTTCCAATGGGTGCAAAGCAGTGTTTGCCACATTCAGCAACTAGCAGTCAAGTTAAAGGTTCTGCCAAAATCCATGAATGTATGACAAGTCCACAGTTGAGGTGTAGTGAGCTACTGCATGTATGGCTGCACAGTCGCCAGGACCAGGTGCTCAGGTGCTGGCAAAACTATGCCCGTAGTTGCTTCCGATGCCCTTAGGAGAGCATCAACTTAATTATTTTTACCAGGTAACAAGGTGCAGCTCGCTCACAAAGGGTTAACGATTCCCTCTCCTCACGTACTGTACCACTCCCCTTCAAATCTGCCATCATGACTCACCTCTTCAAAATACCTATCCTTGACCCAAATCTGTGCCCACCTTTCCCGCAACTCCATGTTTAAATTCCTCCAATCAGGTTTTCACCCCTGCCAAAGAACTGAAACGGCCCTTATCAAAGTCACAAATTACACCCTATGTGACTGTGGCTGTGGTTAAGTATCCCTCCTCATACTTCTGTCTGCAGCGTTTGACACGATTGATCACAACATCCTCCTCCAACAGCTCTTCTCAGTCATCTAGTTGGGTGGGACTGCCCTCGCCTGGTTCCATTCCTATCTATCCAGTCATAGCCAGAGAATCACTTCTTCCTGCTCCTGCACCATTACCTCTGGAGTCCTCCAAGGATCTATCCTTGGCCCCCTCCTATTTCTCATCTACATGCTGCCCCTCGGCGACATCATCCAAAATCACATCAGGTTCCACATGTACGCTGACGACACTCAACTCTACCTCACCACCACCTCTCTCGACTTGTCCACTGCCTCTAATTTGTCATGCTGCTTGTCCGACTGGATGAGCAGAAATGTCCTCCAACTAAATATTGGGAAGACTTAAGCCATTGATTTTGGTCCCCGCCACAAATTCTGTTCCCTAGCCACTGACTCTATCCCTCTCCTGGGCCACAGTCTGAGGCTGAACCAGACCGTTCATAACCTTGGCATCCTATTTGATCCCGAGATGAGGTTCTGACCCCATATCTGCTCCATCACCAAGACTACTTACCTTCATCTCTGCAACATCACCCGTCTCCACCCCTGCCTCAGCTCATCTGCTGCTGAAACCCTCATCCATGGCTTTGTTATCTCTCGACTTGACCATTCCAATGCACTCCTGGATGGCCTCCCATCTTCCACCCTCCATAATTTGGGATCATCCAAAACTCTGCTGCCCGTATCCTAACTTGCACCAAGTCCCCTTCACCACAGTGCTCACTGACCTACATTGGCTCCCGGTCCGGCAAGGCAATGATTTTAAAACTCTCATCCTTGTTTTCAAATCCCTCCATGACCTTGCTCCTCCCCATCTCTGTAATCTCCTCCAGCTCTTCAACCCTTGGAGATCTCTGCGCTCCTACAATTCTGTCCTCCTAGCAATGAAAGCCAACATTCCATTGGCCTTCTTAATCACTTGCTGCACCTGCATGCTAACCTTTTGAGTTTCGTGCACCAGGACCCCCAGATCCCTTTGTACTTCAGTACTTTCCAGTTTCTTGCCATTAAGATAATAACTTGCTCTACTATTTTTCCTGCCAAAGTGCATAACCTCACACTTTCCAGTATTGTATTCCATCTGCCAAATCTCTGCCCACTTACTTAGCCTGTCTATGTCCCCTTGCAGGTTTTTTATGTCCTCCTCACTCACTACTTTCCCTCCCATCTTTGTATCATCTGCAAATTTTGATATGTTACACTTGGTCCCCTCCTCCAAATCGTTAATATAGATTGTAAAGAGTTGGGGACCCAGCACTGACCCCTGCGGAACACCACTAGTTACTGATTGCCAGTCTGAGAATGAACCATTTATCCCAACTCTCTGCCTTCTGTTAGATAGCCAATCCTCTATCCATGCCAGAATATTACCCCCAATCCCGTGATTTTTTATCTTAAGCAATAATCTTTTGTGTGGCACCTTGTCAAATGCCTTTTGGAAGTCTAAATACACCACATCCACTGGTTCCCCTTTATCCACCCTGTATGTTACTTCCTCAAAGAACTCCAGCAAATTTGTCAAACATGACTTCCCCTTCATAAAACCATGCTGACTTTGTCCTATTAAATTATGATTATCCAAATGTCCCGTTACTGTCTCCTTAATAATGGACTCCAAAATTTTACCTACCACAGATGTTAGGCTAACCGGTCTATAGTTTCCAGCCTTCTGTCTACTGCCCTTTTTAAATAAGGGTGTTACATTAGCAGTTTTCCAGTCTGCCGGGATCTTTGCTGAGTCCAGGGAGTTTTGGAAAATCATTACCAATGCATCCACAATCCCTACCGCCACTTCCCTCAAGACCCTAGGATGCAAGCCATCAGGTCCAGGTGATTTATCTGCCTTGAGTCCCATTATTTTACCGAGTACCACTTCCTCAGTGATTTTGATCATGTTTAGCTCCTCCCCCCCATAGCCCCCTGTTTGTCCAGTGTTGGGATATTCTTAGTGTCCTCTACTGTAAAGACTGATACAAAATATTCATTCAGTGTATTTGCCATCTCCATATTTCCCACCATTAATTTCCCGGTCTCATCCTCTAAGGGACCACCATTTACTTTAGCCACCCTTTTTCTTTTTATATAACTATAAAAACGCTTACTATCTGTTTTTATATTTTTTGCTAATTTACTTTCATAATCTATCTTCCCTTTCTTAATCAATCTTTTTGTTATTTTTTGCTGTCTTTTAAAGTTTTCCCAATCCTCTATCCTCCCACTAGATTTGGCTACCTTATAAGCCCTTGTTTTTAGTCGAATACTATCCTTAATTTCTTCACTTAGCCACGGATGACTTTCTTTTCTTTTACACCCTTTTCTTCTCAGTGGAATATATATTTTTTGGAAGTTGTAAAATAACTCCTTAAATGTACACCACTGATCATGTATTGTCTTACCCTTTAATCTATTTTCCAAATCCACTCTACTCAATTCCGCTCGCATACCTTCATAGTCTCCTTTATTCAAGCTTAGCACGCTTGTTTGAGATCCAACCTTCTCACCCTCTAATTGAATATGGAATTCAACCATGTTATGGTCACTCATTCCAAGGGGATCCTTTACTAGGACATTTTTAATTAATCCTGTCTCGTTACACAGGACCAGATCTAAGGTTGCTTGCCCCCTGGTCGGTTCAGTTACATACTGCTCAAGAAACCCATCCCTAATACACTCAATGAACTCATCCTCAAGGCAGCCCTGCCCAATTTGATTTGTCCAATTAATATGATAGTTAAAATCCCCCATAATTAAAGATGTTCCCTTATTACAAGCCTCAACTATTTCCTGATTGATACTCCGTCCATCAGAGTTGCAACTGTTCGGAGGCCTATAGACTACGCCCACTAGTGTATTTATCCCCTTATTATTCCTTATCTCCACCCAAACTGTTTCATTATCCTGATCTTTTGACCCAATATCATTTCTCTGTATTACAGTGATTCCTTCCTTTATTAACATTAACCCCACCTCCCCTTCCTTCCTGCCTGTCCTTCCTGATCGTTAAATAACCTGGTATGTTTAATTCCCAGGCATTGTCACCCTGCAGCCATGTTTCTGTAATGGCCACAAGATCATACCCATATGTAGTTATTTGTGCCATTAACTCGTCTATTTTGTTACGAATGCTACGTGCATTCAGATAGAGAACTTTCAAAATAACAACAGAAAATGCTGGAAAAACTCAGCAGGCCAGGCAACATCCATGGAGAGAGAAAGAGAGTTAACGTTTCAGGTTGAAACCCTTCGTCGGAACTGAGAGAGCAAGAAATAAACAGATAAAAATGCAAGGGGGAGGCTGGGGGGAGGAATAAAAGAACAAAAGGGATGGTCTTTAGTGCGTAGAGACATTGCGAGATGCTCAAGGCAAGACGAGATGGTAATGGGACAGGTTGAGAAACAAAAGGTAAGGTGTGAAATGCTGGCAGAATCAGAGACAGCTGCCGTGGGGGGAGAGAGAGAAAAAAAGGAAAAAGGCACGGACCAAAAGAGTGGATAAAATGTATACATATGTGGTAGGGGCCGGGGTTATGATCTGAAATTGTTGAACTCGATATTGAGTCCGGAAGGCTGTAAAGTGCCTAAACGGAAGATGAGGTGCTGTTCCTGGAGCTTACGCTGCGCTTCCGTGGAACAATGCAAGAGGCCGAGGACGGTGAGGTCTGAGTGAGCGTGGAGGGGTGAATTAAAATGACAAGCGACCGGAAGCTCGGGGTCACCCTTCCGGACTGAACGGAGGTGTTCCGCAAAGCGGTCACCCAATCTGCGTTTGGTCTCCCCAATGTAGAGGAGACCACATCGTGAGCAGCGAATACAGTATACTAGATTGCAAGAAGTACAAGTAAATCGCTGTTTCACCTGGAAGGGGTGTTTGGAGCCCTGGAGAGTGGGAAGGGGGGATGTATAAGGGCAGGTGTTGCATCTCCTGCGCTTGCACGGGAAGGTGCCGGGTGAAGGGGAAGGGGTGCTGGGGGTGATAGAGGAGTGGACTAGGGTGTCTCGGAGGGAGCGGTCCCTACGGAATGCTGAAAGGGGAGGTGAGGGGAAGATATGTTTGGTGGTGGGATCACGTTGGAGGTGGCGGAAATGGCGGAGGATGATCCGTTGAATGTGGAGGCTGGTGGGGTGAAAGGTGAGGACAAGGGGAACTCTATCGTGGTTCCGGGAGGGAGGGGCCGGGGTGAGGGCAGAAGTGCGGGAGATGGAACGGACATGGTCGAGGGCCGTGTTGACCACGGTAGAGGGGAATCCTCGGTTGAGGAAAAAGGAAGACATGTCGGAAGCACTGGTATGGAAGGTGGCATCGTCGGAGCAGATGCGGCGGAGACGGAGAAACTGGGAGAAGGGAATAGAGTCCTTACAGGAGGCGGGGTGGGAGGAAGTGTAGTCCAGGTAGCTGTGGGAGTCAGTGGGCTTGTAGTGAATGTTGGTCAATAACCTATCCCCAGAGATGGAGACGGAGAAGTCGAGGAAGGGGAGGGAAGAGTCGGAGATGGACCATGTGAAGGTGAGGGAAGGGTGGAAATTGGAGGCAAAGTGAATGAAATTGTCTAGTTCAGGGCGAGAGCAGGAAACGGCACCGATACAGTCGTCAATGTACCGGAAAAAGAGGTGAGGGAGGGGACCCGACTAGGACTGGAACAAAGAGTGTTCCACATATCCCACGAAAAGGCAGGCATAGCTAGGACCCATGCGGGTACCCATAGCAACACCTTTGATTTGGAGGAAATGAGTGGAGTCAAAGGAGAAGTTGTTCAATGTGAGAACAAGTTCAGCCAGGCGGAGGAGAACTTTCAAATATGTTTTGTGACACTTAGGGGTAAAAGTTCAGTTGGTTGCGCCTCCCGTTAGCGCCTTAAGAGGGCGCTAATGGGGCGCAAAGCCGCTAACGCCCGGGCGCAGCGATGTTTGCGCCGCTCGGGAACTTAACTAGAGATTGTGCGGCGGCGCTAAACTTTACCGCTGCGACCACCTGCGCGCGCAGATTGTGACGTCATTCCATGGTGCAACGCCCTTGTGGCGCCCCGGAGCGGAAATTGAGAGGCGGCCCCTGCCTTACCGCCTGGCGCATCCAACGACCAGAAGACTGGAACGCTATCAATCGCTGTGGGGCTGGGGGGGGCGCTATTTAAAGGGGGCCTCTTCCTGTCTTTTTCTGTGGTTGACATTTTTGCACCACTCGTTCTGAGAGAGAGAGAGAGATTCGGAGAGAGAGAGAGACTTCTGCATTGAGTCAACGCTTTGTGAGGTAGTTTTTCCTACTGATCCTAACAGTTGGCCCCCCCCGCTTTAAGAACTGGCCGGCGCCAGTGTGTCTGTGTTCCCTCGCTAACTGGCAGCAGCTGCGCTGCGCTCGCGCGCTGAGTTAGCGCCTCACTGCTCGGCCTTTGCGCCTTAAGACAGGTGTGCAGCGCCTGATTTAGCGCTCCATTCACCTCCCGGGGCGGTAAAAGTGAAGTTTCCAGTCAGTGGCGATAATTAGCGCCAGGCGCTAATATTTGCGTCCAGACGATATTTGCGCCCCACAGAGCGGTCGGCAGCGGGGAAGGAGGAGCGGACCTGGTTGGAGCGGCGGGAGCGGCGGCGAGTCGATAAAGGGAGCCCCGAGGCTCAGGTAGGCCTCAGACCAGCGTCGACAGCGGCGGAGGAGGAGCCTTTCTTTCTTTTTCTCCCACAGAGCGGTCGGCAGCGGGGAAGGAGGAGCGGACCTGGTTGGAGCGGCGGGAGCGGCGGCGAGTCGATAAAGGGAGCCCCGAGGCTCAGGTAGGCCTCAGACCAGCGTCGACAGCGGCGGAGGAGGAGCCTTTCTTTCTTTTTCTCCCACAGAGCGGTCGGCAGCGGGGAAGGAGGAGCGGACCTGGTTGGAGCGGCGGGAGCGGCGGCGAGTCGATAAAGGGAGCCCCGAGGCTCAGGTAGGCCTCAGACCAGCGTCGACAGCGGCGGAGGAGGAGCCTTTCTTTCTTTTTCTCCCACAGAGCGGTCGGCAGCGGGGAAGGAGGAGCGGACCTGGTTGGAGCGGCATTTAAGGAGGGTGGTGGCTTAAACCCGAGTTCCTACAGAGTAGGAACCCCCACCCGCCCTCCTCCTCTAACCTAGTAGTCTTTTAGCAGTCTAAAAACAGAGGTCACAAATTTTTTGGTCTCAGTTTCTTTTCAGCAGAGCAGGAACCGGGAGGAGCGGGAAGTCGGCGTAGGACCAAGGGGACACAAGACCGGGAAGTCAGCGAAAGACCAGGGAGGTAAGACTAACTGGTAAGTACTTTCCTCAAACCTTCCTAGAAAGTACAACTAAAACTAGTGCGATTTGGTTAGTTTAAAAAGGAATAAGAGGAGTACAGTATACATTGGTCTAAGTAAGCTTCGGGAAAACAAAAGTCAATAAATAAACTAAAACTAGAAAATTAATAAGTAATATAAGGGTTAAGTCATGGCAGTAGAGCTCGGACCTGTGTCATGCTCCTCCTGTAACATGTGGGAAATCAGGGACGCTTCCTGTGTCCCTGACAACCATGTGTGCGGGAAGTGTGTCCAGCTGCAGCTCATGTGGGACCGCATGACGGCCCTTGAGCTGCGGATGGACTCACTTTGGAGCATCCACGATTCTGAGAGGGTTGTGAATAGCACATTTAGTGAGTTGGTCACACCGCAGGTTAAGGCCAGAGTAGATAATACATGGGTGACCAAAAGGCAGAGCAAGGGCAGGAAGGTAGTGCAGGAATCCCCTGGGGTTGTCTCCCTCAGCAACAGGTTCACCGCCTTAGGTGCTGTTGTCGGGGGGGATGACTCATCGGGGGAAGGCACCAGCAGCCAGGCTCATGGCACCATGACTGGCTCTGTTGCAAAGAAGGGAGGGAAAAAGAGTGGCAGGGCTATAGTAATAGGGGATTCGATTGTAAGGGGAATAGATAGGAGTTTCTGTGGTCGCGACCGAGACTCCAGGATGGTAATTTGCCTCCCTGGTGCAAGGGTCAAGGATGTCTCGGCGCGGGTGCAGAACATTCTGGAGGGGGAGGGGGAACAGCCAGTTGTCGTGATACATGTTGGTACCAACGACGTAGCTAAAAAAAGGGAAGAGGTCCTACAAGTAGAATTTAGGGAGTTAGGAGCCAAGCTAAAAAGTAGGACCTCGAAGGTAGTAATCTCTGGATTACTACCAGTGCCACGTGCTAGTAAGAGTACAGAGAACAGGATAGTTAGGCTAAATACGTGGCTTGAGCAGTGGTGTAAGAGGGAGGGTTTTAAATTTTTGAGGCATTGGGACCAGTTTTGTGGTAGGTGTGACCTATACAAAAGGGACGGTCTACACCTGTGCAAAGATGGAACTGAGGTTCTCGGGGTAAATTTTGATAAAGCAGTTCGGGAGCATTTAAACTAGTATGGCAGGGGGCTAGAAACCCATGTAGTGAAATAGAGGAAAGTGAAAGGCAGACAGAAATAAATGGTAAAAAGGAGAGGAACAAAAAACAAAGGGCCAAACTAATTCATAAAAAATGTGAGCATAAAAAAAGCCTGAGGGTTTTATACCTTAATGCGAGAAGCATCAGGAACAAGGTAGATGAATTAGCTGTGGAAATAGAGGTTAATAATTATGATCTAATTGGGATTACGGAAACATGGTTGCAGGGTGAGCAGGGCTGGGAGCTTAACATACAGGGGTATTCAGTATTTAGGAAGGATCGACAAAAAAGAAAGGGAGGAGGGGTAGCATTGCTGGTAAAAGAGGGGATAAATGCAATTGAAAGGAAGGATATTAACTCAGTTAATACAGAATCTATATGGGTGGAGCTAAGAAATAGCGAGGGGCGAAAAACATTAATAGGAGTGGTATATAGGCCTCCAAATAGTAAAATAGAGGTTGGGGAGGGCATCACGAGGGAAATTAGAGAAGCGTGCAATAAGAGCACAGCTGTCATCATAGGTGACTTTAACTTACATATAGATTGGACTAGCCTAATCAGTAAAAATAATGAGGAGGAGGAATTCCTTGAGTGTTTAAGGGATGGTTATCTGGATCAATATGTCGAGGAACCAACTCGGGAACAGGCTATATTGGACTGGGTACTGTGCAATGAGAAGGGACTAATTAGTAATCTTGTTGTACGGGGACCCTTGGGTCAGAGCGATCATAACATGATCGATTTCTCACTCGAAATGGAGAGCGAAGAAATTGACTCAGAGACTCAGGTCCTGAATTTAAACAAGGGGAATTATGATGCCATTAGACGGGAACTGAGTAGGTCTGATTGGACAACGTTCCTGGGAGGACTGGAGGTAGATAAACAATGGCAAGCATTTAAAGATAGAATGACAAAATTGCAAAAATTGTTTATACCAATCTGGCATAAAAGGAAATCTAAAAAGGTGACTCAACCGTGGATAACAGGGGAAATTAGAGACAGCATAAAATCCAAAGATAGGGCGTATAAAATAGCCAAAAAACGCGCCAGAGCGGAAGATTGGGAACAGTTTAAGATAGAGCAAAGGAGGGCAAAGGGCTTAATCAAGAAGGGCAAAATAGCTTACGAAAGCAAGCTGGCGGAAAATATAAAAACTAACTCCAAAAGCTTTTATAAGTATATCAAGAGGAAAAGACGGTGAAAACCAAAGTTGGTCCATTGCAGTCAGATACGGGGGAATATATAATGGGAAATAAGGAAATGGCAGACCAACTAAATGCATACTTTGGGTCAGTCTTTACGAAGGAAGACACAAAAAACCTCCCTGGGATATCGGGAAAAATAGGGACATTGGCAAAGGAGGAACTGACGCAAATCAATATCTCTAAGGATATGGTGTTAAGGAAGCTAAAGGGATTGAAGGCGGACAAATCCCCAGGGCCTGATAACATGCATCCTAGGGTACTGAAGGAGGTGGCCCTAGAGATAGCGGATGCACTAAGCATGATTTTTCAGAATTCATTAGACTCGGGAACAGTGCCCATGGATTGGAGGGTAGCTAACGTTACCCCACTATTCAAAAAGGGGGGTAGGGAAAAAGCAGGTAATTACAGACCTGTAAGCCTTACATCAGTTGTGGGCAAAATGCTGGAGTCCATCATTAAGGATGAAATAGCCGAGCACTTAGCAAATGGGGACAGGATAGGACAGAGTCAACATGGATTTACAAAGGGTAAATCGTGCTTGACTAATCTATTGGAATTTTTTGAGGGAGTAACTGGTAAAATAGATGGGGGAGAGCCAGTAGATGTGGTGTACCTGGACTTCCAAAAGGCCTTCGATAAGGTCCCACATAAAAGATTAGCATGGAAAATTGAAGCTCATGGGATAAAGGGGAAAGTATTGACGTGGATAGAGAACTGGCTGTCAGATAGAAAACAGAGAGTTGGAATAAACGGCTCATTTTCTGAATGGCAGGCAGTAACAAGTGGGGTACCACAGGGATCTGTCCTGGGTCCCCAGCTGTTCACAATTTATATTAATGACCTGGATCAGGGAGTCGAATGCAGCATTTCCAAATTTGCAGACGACACTAAACTAGGAGGGGGGGTGGGCTCAGAGGAGGAGACCAGGAAGCTCCAGAGCGATTTGGACAGACTGGGTGATTGGGCGGATAAATGGCAGATGCACTATAATGTGGACAAGTGCGAAGTTATCCACCTTGGGTGCAGGAACGGGAGGGCAAATTATTATTTAAATGGCAATAAATTGGGAGAGGGGGAAGTACAGAGAGACCTGGGTGTTCTTGTACACCAGTCACTGAAGGCGAGCATGCAGGTGCAACAGGCGGTCAAGAAGGCAAACGGTATGCTGGCCTTCATAGCAAAAGGGTTGGAATACAGGAACAGGGATACCTTGCTGCAGCTGTACAGGGCACTGGTGAGACCACACCTCGAGTACTGTGTACAGTTTTGGTCGCCTCATCTGAGGAAAGATGTTCTTGCCATGGAGGGGGTGCAGCGGCGATTCACCAGGCTGATACCAGGAATGGCGGGATTGACCTATGAGGAGAGACTATGTAGTTTAGGGATGTACACACTGGAGTTTAGAAGATTGAGAGGGGACCTCATAGAAGTGTATAAAATTCTGACAGGTCTAGACAGATTAGATGCAGAAGGAATGTTTCCCTTGGCGGGTGAGAACAGAACTAGAGGACATAATTTAAGGATAAGGGCTAAACCATTTAGGACAGAAATGAGGGGGAATTTCTTCACTCAGAGAGTGGTGAACCTGTGGAACTCATTGCCACAGAGGGCAGTGTACGCCAGCTCATTAAATATATTTAAGAGGGAATTAGATATATTTCTACAGGCAAAAGGGGTTAAGGGTTACGGAGAGAAGGCGGGGACGGGATACTGAATTGAAGGATCAGCCATGATCTCATTAAATGGCGGAGCAGGCTCGAAGGGCCGGATGGCCTACTCCTGCTCCTATCTTCTATGTATCTATGTATCTATGACCTAATTTTTCCCCCTTAGTTCCTGCTTTTGCCCTTTTTATTACTTTACCTTTTACTCCATACCTTCTGCCCCTTCCTGACACACTCTGGTTTTTAATTTCCCCACTGCTACCTAAGTCTATGACCTTCTCTGTTGTCATTTTTATTATTTGCTCTCTAGGAACCTCCCCCCCACTAGTTAGTTTAAAGCCCTCTCTACAGCCCTAGTTATATGATCCGCCAGGACTCTAGTCCCAGCACTGGCCAAGTGAAGCCCGTCCCAACGGAACAGCTCCCTCCTGCCCCAGTACTGGTGCCAGTGTCCCAGGAAGCAAAACCCATTTCTCCCACACCAGTCTTTGAGCCACTCATTTAACTCTCGAATTTTATTTGTCCTAGCCAAATTCGCTCGTGGCTCAGGTAATAATCCAGAGATTAATACCCTTGAGGTTCTGTTTTTTAATTTGACCCCTAGCTGCTCATACTCCTTTAACAGAACCTGCTTCCTTGTCCTATCTACGTCGTTTGTACCAACATGGACCACGACAACTGGATCCACCTCCTCCCACTGCAAGTTTCTTTCCAGCCCAGAGGAGATGTCCTTAACCCTGGCACCGGGCAGGCAACACAGCCTACGGGACTCTCGCTCTCGGCTGCAGAGAACTCTATCTATCCCCCTAATAATACTATCCCCTACCACTACAACATTTCTATTTACTCCCCCCTCTTGAAAGTCCCCCCATTCCACGGTGCTGTGGCCAGGTTGCTCATCCTCCCTGCAGTCCCTGCTCCCATCCCCACAGGGAGTAAGAACCTCGAACCTGTTGGACAAGAGCAAGGGCTGCGGCTCCTCCAACACTACCTCCTGGATCCCCGTACCTACCTCACTCGTAGTCACACCGTCCTGTCCCTGACCATGGGCTACATCTGAATTAATTAACTTCATAGGTGTGACCACCTCCTGAAACACAAAGTCCAGGTACTTCTCCCCCACCCTGATGTGTCGCAGTGTCTGAAGCTCAGACTCCAGCTCATCAATACGGAGCTGGAGTTCCTGTAGCAGCAGACACTTGTCACAGATGTAATCACCGTGAGCCTCAATGGGGTCCACCGGCTCCCACATCTCGCAACAGTAAGACATCACCTGCTCCATTCCATGTAATTAATTACATTTTTTATTGTTACTTATGGACACTCTCTGCCCGATTATTGATGCTAGTATCCCCTCTAATTAATTGGATTTAAATTAAATCAATCGCTCTAAATTACACCAGTTAAATGGTTTACCAACAGTTACTCTGCACCAGAAAGGCCTCATTAACTACAACCCACAGAGTTTAAGATTAAAACGAGAGAAATAAGCACCAACCAATTACTTACCTGCTTTCTGGTGACGTCACACCTCGATTATTTTTACCTCTCTCCCTCCCTCCGAATTCGGAGACTGGTCCCGCCTCACCTGGTCTCTGGAGACTATTAAACCCTCTGCCGCCGCCTCGCCTCACGCAGGTCCGCCGCCGCACCAGGAAGCTGACAAAGATTGAAAAAGGAAGGCACACCTCCCTCCACTCACTCCCTCACTCACCAAACTCGCAGCTTAGCACTCTGTTCCAAATCTGCACTCCGTGACAAACTGCACTCTAGTCTCCCTTATTTATAGTACTGAGATTTACATAAGTGAGCTCTCTGGCAGTTACAGAACCAGATTAGACCAGTTAATTAATTAATTACTATCACCTGCTCTCCAGCACAGAGCTTGCTTAGCCCTGCCCAAGCCTGGAAGAAACTTAAAACTTGAAACAGTAAATTTAAATGCTAATTGCAAGCACACAAGACTAGAATTTATAAAAATAAGAGATTCACCTTTAAGATTTACTCCATCACTCACCAAACTCACAGCTTAGCACTCTGTTCCAAATCTGCACTCCGTGACAAGCTGCACTCTAGTCTCCCTTATTTATAGTGCTGAGATTTACATAAGTGAGCTCTCTGGCAGTTACAGAACCAGATTAGACCAGTTAATTAATGAATTACTATCACCTGCTCTCCAGCACAGAGCTTGCTTAGCCCTGCCCAAGCCTGGAAGAAACTTAAAACTTGAAACAGTAAATTTAAATGCTAATTGCAAGCACACAAGACTAGAATTTATAAAAATAAGAGATTAACCTTTAAGATTTACTCCCTCACTCACCAAACTCGCAGTTTAGCAATCTGTTCCAAATCTGCACTCCGTGACAAACTGCACTCTAGTCTCCCTTATTTATACTGCTGAGATTTAAATAAGTGAGCTCTCTGGCAGTTACAGAAACAGATTAGACCAGTTAATTAATTAATTACTATCACCTACTCTCCAGCACAGAGCTTGCTTAGCCCTGCCCAAGCCTGGAAGAAACTTAAAACTTGAAACAGTAAATTTAAATGCTAATTGCAAGCACACAAGACTAGAATTTATAAATATAAGAGATTAACCTTTAAGATTTACTCCCTCACTCACCAAACTCGCAGCTTAGCACTCTGTTCCAAATCTGCACTCCGTGACAAACTGCACTCTAGTCTCCCTTATTTATACTGCTGAGATTTAAATAAGTGAGCTCTCTCGCAGTTACAGAACCAGATTAGACCAGTTAATTAATTAATTACTATCACCTACTCTCCAGCACAGAGATTGCTTAGCCCTGCCCAAGCCTGGAAGAAATTTAAAACTTGAAACAGTAAATTTAAATGCTAATTGCAAGCACACAAGACTAGAATTTATAAAAATAAGAGATTAACCTTTAAGATTTACTCCCTCACTCACCAAACTCGCAGTTTAGCACTCTGTTCCAAATCAGCACTCCGTGACAAGCTGCACTCTAGTCTCCCTTATTTATACTGCTGAGATTTAAATAAGTGAGCTCTCTGGCAGTTACAGAACCAGATTAGACCAGTTAATTAATTAATTACTATCACCTACTCTCCAGCACAGAGCTTGCTTTGCCGTGCCCAAGCCTGGAAGAAACTTAAAACTTGAAACAGTAAATTTAAATGCTAATTGCAAGCACACAAGACTAGAATTTATAAAAATAAGAGATTAACCTTTAAGATTTACTCCCTCACTCACCAAACTCGCACCTTAGCACTCTGTTCCAAATCTGCACTCCGTGACAAGCTGCCCTCTAGTCTCCCTTATTTATACTGCTGAGATTTAAATAAGTGAGCTCTCTGGCAGTTACAGAACCAGATTAGACCAGTTAATTAATTAATTACTATCACCTACTCTCCAGCACAGAGCTTGCTTAGCCCATCCCAAGCCTGGAAGAAACTTAAAACTTGAAACAGTAAATTTAAAAGCTAATTGCAAGCACACAAGACTAGAATTTATAAAAATAAGAGATTAACCTTTAAGATTTACTCCCTCACTCACCAAACTCGCACCTTAGCACTCTGTTCCAAATCTGCACTCCGTGACAAGCTGCACTCTAGTCTCCCTTATTTATACTGCTGAGATTTAAATAAGTGAGCTCTCTGGCAGTTACAGAACCAGATTAGACCAGTTAATTAATTAATTACTATCACCTACTCTCCAGCACAGAGCTTGCTTAGCCCTGCCCAAGCCTGGAAGAAACTTAAAACTTGAAACAGTAAATTTAAATGCTAATTGCAAGCACACAAGACTAGAATTTATAAAAATAAGAGATTAACCTTTAAGATTTACTCCCTCACTCACCAAACTCGCACCTTAGCACTCTGTTCCAAATCTGCACTCCGTGACAAGCTGCACTCTAGTCTCCCTTATTTATACTGCTGAGATTTAAATAAGTGAGCTCTCTGGCAGTTACAGAACCAGATTAGACCAGTTAATTAATTAATTACTATCACCTACTCTCCAGCACAGAGCTTGCTTAGCCCTGCCCAAGCCTGGAAGAAACTTAAAACTTGAAACAGTAAATTTAAAAGCTAATTGCAAGCACACAAGACTAGAATTTATAAAAATAAGAGATTAACCTTTAAGATTTACTCCCTCACTCACCAAACTCGCAGTTTAGCACTCTGTTCCAAATCTGCACTCCGTGACAAACTGCACTCTAGTCTCCCTTATTTATACTGCTGAGATTTAAATAAGTGAGCTCTCTCGCAGTTACAGAACCAGATTAGACCAGTTAATTAATTAATTACTATCACCTACTCTCCAGCACAGAGATTGCTTAGCCCTGCCCAAGCCTGGAAGAAACTTTAAAACTTGAAACAGTAAATTTAAATGCTAATTGCAAGCACACAAGACTAGAATTTATAAAAATAAGAGATTAACCTTTAAGATTTACTCCCTCACTCACCAAACTCGCAGCTTAGCACTCTGTTCCAAATCAGCACTCCGTGACAAGCTGCACTCTAGTCTCCCTTATTTATACTGCTGAGATTTAAATAAGTGAGCTCTCTGGCAGTTACAGAACCAGATTAGACCAGTTAATTAATTAATTACTATCACCTACTCTCCAGCACAGAGCTTGCTTTGCCCGTGCCCAAGCCTGGAAGAAACTTAAAACTTGAAACAGTAAATTTAAATGCTAATTGCAAGCACACAAGACTAGAATTTATAAAAATAAGAGATTAACCTTTAAGATTTACTCCCTCACTCACCAAACTCGCACCTTAGCACTCTGTTCCAAATCTGCACTCCGTGACAAGCTGCACTCTAGTCTCCCTTATTTATACTGCTGAGATTTAAATAAGTGAGCTCTCTGGCAGTTACAGAACCAGATTAGACCAGTTAATTAATTAATTACTATCACCTACTCTCCAGCACAGAGCTTGCTTAGCCCATCCCAAGCCTGGAAGAAACTTAAAACTTGAAACAGTAAATTTAAAAGCTAATTGCAAGCACACAAGACTAGAATTTATAAAAATAAGAGATTAACCTTTAAGATTTACTCCCTCACTCACCAAACTCGCACCTTAGCACTCTGTTCCAAATCTGCACTCCGTGACAAGCTGCACTCTAGTCTCCCTTATTTATACTGCTGAGATTTAAATAAGTGAGCTCTCTGGCAGTTACAGAACCAGATTAGACCAGTTAATTAATTAATTACTATCACCTACTCTCCAGCACAGAGCTTGCTTTGCCCTGCCCAAGCCTGGAAGAAACTTAAAACTTGAAACAGTAAATTTAAAAGCTAATTGCAAGCACACAAGACTAGAATTTATAAAAATAAGAGATTAACCTTTAAGATTTACTCCCTCACTCACCAAACTCGCACCTTAGCACTCTGTTCCAAATCTGCACTCCGTGACAAGCTGCACTCTAGTCTCCCTTATTTATACTGCTGAGATTTAAATAAGTGAGCTCTCTGGCAGTTACAGAACCAGATTAGACCAGTTAATTAATTAATTACTATCACCTGCTCTCCAGCACAGAGCTTGCTTAGCCCTGCCCAAGCCTGGAAGAAACTTAAAACTTGAAACAGTAAATTTAAATGCTAATTGCAAGCACACAAGACTAGAATTTATAAAAATAAGAGATTAACCTTTAAGATTTACTCCCTCACTCACCAAACTCGCAGCTTAGCACTCTGTTCCAAATCTGCACTCCGTGACAAACTGCACTCTAGTCTCCCTTATTTATACTGCTGAGATTTAAATAAGTGAGCTCTCTGGCAGTTACAGAACCAGATTAGACCAGTTAATTAATTAATTACTATCACCTACTCTCCAGCACAGAGCTTGCAAGCTCTGCCCAAGCCTGGAAGAAACTTAAAACTTGAAACAGTAAATTTAAATGCTAATTGCAAGCACACAAGACTAGAATTTATAAAAATAAGAGATTAACCTTTAAGATTTACTCCCTCACTCACCAAACTCGCAGCTTAGCACTCTGTTCCAAATCTGCACTCCGTGACAAACTGCACTCTAGTCTCCCTTATTTATACTGCTGAGATTTAAATAAGTGAGCTCTCTGGCAGTTACAGAACCAGATTAGACCAGTTAATTAATTAATTACTATCACCTGCTCTCCAGCACAGAGCTTGCTTAGCCCTGCCCAAGCCTGGAAGAAACTTAAAACTTGAAACAGTAAATTTAAATGCTAATTGCAAGCACACAAGACTAGAATTTATAAAAATAAGAGATTAACCTTTAAGATTTACTCCCTCACTCACCAAACTCGCAGCTTAGCACTCTGTTCCAAATCTGCACTCCGTGACAAACTGCACTCTAGTCTCCCTTATTTATACTGCTGAGATTTAAATAAGTGAGCTCTCTGGCAGTTACAGAACCAGATTAGACCAGTTAATTAATTAATTACTATCACCTACTCTCCAGCACAGAGCTTGCTTAGCCCTGCCCAAGCCTGGAAGAAACTTAAAACTTGAAACAGTAAATTTAAATGCTAATTGCAAGCACACAAGACTAGAATTTATAAAAATAAGAGATTAACCTTTAAGATTTACTCCCTCACTCACCAAACTCGCAGCTTAGCACTCTGTTCCAAATCTGCACTCCGTGACAAACTGCACTCTAGTCTCCCTTATTTATACTGCTGAGATTTAAATAAGTGAGCTCTCTGGCAGTTACAGAACCAGATTAGACCAGTTAATTAATTAATTACTATCACCTACTCTCCAGCACAGAGCTTGCTTAGCCCTGCCCAAGCCTGGAAGAAACTTAAAACTTGAAACAGTAAATTTAAATGCTAATTGCAAGCACACAAGACTAGAATTTATAAAAATAAGAGATTAACCTTTAAGATTTACTCCCTCACTCACCAAACTCGCACCTTAGCACTCTGTTCCAAATCTGCACTCCGTGACAAGCTGCACTCTAGTCTCCCTTATTTATACTGCTGAGATTTAAATAAGTGAGCTCTCTGGCAGTTACAGAACCAAATTAGACCAGTTAATTAATTAATTACTATCACCTACTCTCCAGCACAGAGCTTGCTTAGCCCTGCCCAAGCCTGGAAGAAACTTAAAACTTGAAACAGTAAATTTAAATGCTAATTGCAAGCACACAAGACTAGAATTTATAAAAAATAAGAGATTAACCTTTAAGATTTACTCCCTCACTCACCAAACTCGCAGCTTAGCACTCTGTTCCAAATCTGCACTCCGTGACAAACTGCACTCTTGTCTCCCTTATTTATACTGCTGAGATTTAAATAAGTGAGCTCTCTGGCAGTTACAGAACCAGATTAGACCAGTTAATTAATTAATTACTAGCACCTGCTCTCCAGCACAGAGCTTGCCAAGCTCTGCCCAAGCCTGGAAGAAACTTAAAACTTGAAACAGTAAATTTAAATGCTAATTGCAAGCACACAAGACTAGAATTTATAAAAATAAGAGATTAACCTTTAAGATTTACTCCCTCACTCACCAAACTCACAGCTTAGCACTCTGTTCCAAATCTGCACTCCGTGACAAACTGCACTCTAGTCTCCCTTATTTATACTGCTGAGATTTAAATAAGTGAGCTCTCTGGCAGTTACAGAACCAAATTAGACCAGTTAATTAATTAATTACTATCACCTACTCTCCAGCACAGAGCTTGCTTAGCCCTGCCCAAGCCTGGAAGAAACTTAAAACTTGAAACAGTAAATTTAAATGCTAATTGCAAGCACACAAGACTAGAATTTATAAAAATAAGAGATTAACCTTTAAGATTTACTCCCTCACTCACCAAACTCGCAGCTTAGCACTCTGTTCCAAATCTGCACTCCGTGACAAACTGCACTCTTGTCTCCCTTATTTATACTGCTGAGATTTAAATAAGTGAGCTCTCTGGCAGTTACAGAACCAGATTAGACCAGTTAATTAATTAATTACTATCACCTACTCTCCAGCACAGAGCTTGCTTAGCCCTGCCCAAGCCTGGAAGAAACTTAAAACTTGAAACAGTAAATTTAAATGCTAATTGCAAGCACACAAGACTAGAATTTATAAAAATAAGAGATTAACCTTTAAGATTTACTCCCTCACTCACCAAACTCGCAGCTTAGCACTCTGTTCCAAATCTGCACTCCGTGACAAGCTGCACTCTAGTCTCCCTTATTTATACTGCTGAGATTTAAATAAGTGAGCTCTCTGGCAGTTACAGAACCAGATTAGACCAGTTAATTAATTAATTACTATCACCTGCTCTCCAGCACAGAGCTTGCTTAGCCCTGCCCAAGCCTGGAAGAAACTTAAAACTTGAAACAGTAAATTTAAATGCTAATTGCAAGCACACAAGACTAGAATTTATAAAAATAAGAGATTAACCTTTAAGATTTACTCCCTCACTCACCAAACTCGCACCTTAGCACTCTGTTCCAAATCTGCACTCCGTGACAAGCTGCACTCTAGTCTCCCTTATTTATACTGCTGAGATTTAAATAAGTGAGCTCTCTGGCAGTTACAGAAACAGATTAGACCAGTTAATTAATTAATTACTATCACCTACTCTCCAGCACAGAGCTTGCCCAGCCCTGCCCAAGCCTGGAAGAAACTTAAAACTTAAAACAGTAAATTTAAATGCTAATTGCAAGCACACAAGACTAGAATTTATAAAAATAAGAGATTAACCTTTAAGATTTACTCCCTCACTCACCAAACTCGCAGCTTAGCACTCTGTTCCAAATCTGCACTCCGTGACAAGCTGCACTCTAGTCTCCCTTATTTATACTGCTGAGATTTAAATAAGTGAGCTCTCTGGCAGTTACAGAACCAGATTAGACCAGTTAATTAATTAATTACTATCACCTACTCTCCAGCACAGAGCTTGCTTAGCCCTGCCCAAGCCTGGAAGAAACTTAAAACTTGAAACAGTAAATTTAAATGCTAATTGCAAGCACACAAGACTAGAATTTATAAAAATAAGAGATTAACCTTTAAGATTTACTCCCTCACTCACCAAACTCGCACCTTAGCACTCTGTTCCAAATCTGCACTCCGTGACAAGCTGCACTCTAGTCTCCCTTATTTATACTACTGAGATTTAAATAAGTGAGCTCTCTGGCAGTTACAGAACCAAATTAGACCAGTTAATTAATTAATTACTATCACCTGCTCTCCAGCACAGAGCTTGCTTAGCCCTGCCCAAGCCTGGAAGAAACTTAAAACTTGAAACAGTAAATTTAAATGCTAATTGCAAGCACACAAGACTAGAATTTATAAAAATAAGAGATTAACCTTTAAGATTTACTCCCTCACTCACCAAACTCGCAGCTTAGCACTCTGTTCCAAATCTGCACTCCGTGACAAACTGCACTCTAGTCTCCCTTATTTATACTGCTGAGATTTAAATAAGTGAGCTCTCTGGCAGTTACAGAACCAGATTAGACCAGTTAATTAATTAATTACTATCACCTACTCTCCAGCACAGAGCTTGCTTAGCCCTGCCCAAGCCTGGAAGAAACTTAAAACTTGAAACAGTAAATTTAAATGCTAATTGCAAGCACACAAGACTAGAATTTATAAAAATAAGAGATTAACCTTTAAGATTTACTCCCTCACTCACCAAACTCGCAGCTTAGCACTCTGTTCCAAATCTGCACTCCGTGACAAACTGCACTCTAGTCTCCCTTATTTATACTGCTGAGATTTAAATAAGTGAGCTCTCTGGCAGTTACAGAACCAGATTAGACCAGTTAATTAATTAATTACTATCACCTACTCTCCAGCACAGAGATTG
Source organism: Squalus acanthias (assembly GCA_030390025.1). Taxonomy (NCBI): domain Eukaryota; kingdom Metazoa; phylum Chordata; class Chondrichthyes; order Squaliformes; family Squalidae; genus Squalus; species Squalus acanthias. Next base: position 223,678,143 of record CM059425.1, on the reverse strand, counting down.
CTTAGCCCTGCCCAAGCCTGGAAGAAACTTAAAACTTGAAACAGTAAATTTAAATGCTAATTGCAAGCACACAAGACTAGAATTTATAAAAATAAGAGATTAACCTTTAAGATTTACTCCCTCACTCACCAAACTCGCAGCTTAGCACTCTGTTCCAAATCTGCACTCCGTGACAAGCTGCACTCTAGTCTCCCTTATTTATACTGCTGAGATTTAAATAAGTGAGCTCTCTGGCAGTTACAGAACCAGATTAGACCAGTTAATTAATTAATTACTATCACCTACTCTCCAGCACAGAGCTTGCTTTGCCTGCCCAAGCCTGGAAGAAACTTAAAACTTGAAACAGTAAATTTAAATGCTAATTGCAAGCACACAAGACTAGAATTTATAAAAATAAGAGATTAACCTTTAAGATTTACTCCCTCACTCACCAAACTCGCACCTTAGCACTCTGTTCCAAATCTGCACTCCGTGACAAGCTGCACTCTAGTCTCCCTTATTTATACTGCTGAGATTTAAATAAGTGAGCTCTCTGGCAGTTACAGAACCAGATTAGACCAGTTAATTAATTAATTACTATCACCTACTCTCCAGCACAGAGCTTGCTTAGCCCTGCCCAAGCCTGGAAGAAACTTAAAACTTGAAACAGTAAATTTAAATGCTAATTGCAAGCACACAAGACTAGAATTTATAAAAATAAGAGATTAACCTTTAAGATTTACTCCCTCACTCACCAAACTCGCACCTTAGCACTCTGTTCCAAATCTGCACTCCGTGACAAGCTGCACTCTAGTCTCCCTTATTTATACTGCTGAGATTTAAATAAGTGAGCTCTCTGGCAGTTACAGAACCAGATTAGACCAGTTAATTAATTAATTACTATCACCTACTCTCCAGCACAGAGCTTGCTTTGCCCTGCCCAAGCCTGGAAGAAACTTAAAACTTGAAACAGTAAATTTAAAAGCTAATTGCAAGCACACAAGACTAGAATTTATAAAAATAAGAGATTAACCTTTAAGATTTACTCCCTCACTCACCAAACTCGCACCTTAGCACTCTGTTCCAAATCTGCACTCCGTGACAAGCTGCACTCTAGTCTCCCTTATTTATACTGCTGAGATTTGAATAAGTGAGCTCTCTGGCAGTTACAGAACCAGATTAGACCAGTTAATTAATTAATTACTATCACCTGCTCTCCAGCACAGAGCTTGCTTAGCCCTGCCCAAGCCTGGAAGAAACTTAAAACTTGAAACAGTAAATTTAAATGCTAATTGCAAGCACACAAGACTAGAATTTATAAAAATAAGAGATTAACCTTTAAGATTTACTCCCTCACTCACCAAACTCGCAGCTTAGCACTCTGTTCCAAATCTGCACTCCGTGACAAGCTGCACTCTAGTCTCCCTTATTTATACTGCTGAGATTTAAATAAGTGAGCTCTCTGGCAGTTACAGAACCAAATTAGACCAGTTAATTAATTAATTACTATCACCTACTCTCCAGCACAGAGCTTGCTTAGCCCTGCCCAAGCCTGGAAGAAACTTAAAACTTGAAACAGTAAATTTAAATGCTAATTGCAAGCACACAAGACTAGAATTTATAAAAATAAGAGATTAACCTTTAAGATTTACTCCCTCACTCACCAAACTCGCAGCTTAGCACTCTGTTCCAAATCTGCACTCCGTGACAAACTGCACTCTAGTCTCCCTTATTTATACTGCTGAGATTTAAATAAGTGAGCTCTCTGGCAGTTACAGAACCAGATTAGACCAGTTAATTAATTAATTACTATCACCTACTCTCCAGCACAGAGCTTGCCAAGCTCTGCCCAAGCCTGGAAGAAACTTAAAACTTGAAACAGTAAATTTAAATGCTAATTGCAAGCACACAAGACTAGAATTTATAAAAATAAGAGATTAACCTTTAAGATTTACTCCCTCACTCACCAAACTCGCAGTTTAGCACTCTGTTCCAAATCTGCACTCCGTGACAAACTGCACTCTAGTCTCCCTTATTTATACTGCTGAGATTTAAATAAGTGAGCTCTCTGGCAGTTACAGAACCAGATTAGACCAGTTAATTAATTAATTACTATCACCTGCTCTCCAGCACAGAGCTTGCTTTGCCCTGCCCAAGCCTGGAAGAAACTTAAAACTTGAAACAGTAAATTTAAATGCTAATTGCAAGCACACAAGACTAGAATTTATAAAAATAAGAGATTAACCTTTAAGATTTACTCCCTCACTCACCAAACTCGCAGCTTAGCACTCTGTTCCAAATCTGCACTCCGTGACAAACTGCACTCTTGTCTCCCTTATTTATACTGCTGAGATTTAAATAAGTGAGCTCTCTGGCAGTTACAGAACCAGATTAGACCAGTTAATTAATTAATTACTATCACCTACTCTCCAGCACAGAGCTTGCTTAGCCTGCCCAAGCCTGGAAGAAACTTAAAACTTGAAACAGTAAATTTAAATGCTAATTGCAAGCACACAAGACTAGAATTTATAAAAATAAGAGATTAACCTTTAAGATTTACTCCCTCACTCACCAAACTCGCAGCCTTAGCACTCTGTTCCAAATCTGCACTCCGTGACAAGCTGCACTCTAGTCTCCCTTATTTATACTGCTGAGATTTAAATAAGTGAGCTCTCTGGCAGTTACAGAACCAGATTAGACCAGTTAATTAATTAATTACTATCACCTACTCTCCAGCACAGAGCTTGCTTAGCCCTGCCCAAGCCTGGAAGAAACTTAAAACTTGAAACAGTAAATTTAAATGCTAATTGCAAGCACACAAGACTAGAATTTATAAAAATAAGAGATTAACCTTTAAGATTTACTCCCTCACTCACCAAACTCGCAGCTTAGCACTCTGTTCCAAATCTGCACTCCGTGACAAACTGCACTCTAGTCTCCCTTATTTATACTGCTGAGATTTAAATAAGTGAGCTCTCTGGCAGTTACAGAACCAGATTAGACCAGTTAATTAATTAATTACTATCACCTGCTCTCCAGCACAGAGCTTGCTTAGCCCTGCCCAAGCCTGGAAGAAACTTAAAACTTGAAACAGTAAATTTAAATGCTAATTGCAAGCACACAAGACTAGAATTTATAAAAATAAGAGATTAACCTTTAAGATTTACTCCCTCACTCACCAAACTCGCAGCTTAGCACTCTGTTCCAAATCTGCACTCCGTGACAAACTGCACTCTAGTCTCCCTTATTTATACTGCTGAGATTTAAATAAGTGAGCTCTCTGGCAGTTACAGAACCAGATTAGACCAGTTAATTAATTAATTACTATCACCTGCTCTCCAGCACAGAGCTTGCCTAGCTCTGCCCAAGCCTGGAAGAAACTTAAAACTTGAAACAGTAAATTTAAATGCTAATTGCAAGCACACAAGACTAGAATTTATAAAAATAAGAGATTAACCTTTAAGATTTACTCCCTCACTCACCAAACTCGCAGCTTAGCACTCTGTTCCAAATCTGCACTCCGTGACAAACTGCACTCTAGTCTCCCTTATTTATACTGCTGAGATTTAAATAAGTGAGCTCTCTGGCAGTTACAGAACCAGATTAGACCAGTTAATTAATTAATTACTATCACCTACTCTCCAGCACAGAGCTTGCTTAGCCCTGCCCAAGCCTGGAAGAAACTTAAAACTTGAAACAGTAAATTTAAATGCTAATTGCAAGCACACAAGACTAGAATTTATAAAAATAAGAGATTAACCTTTAAGATTTACTCCCTCACTCACCAAACTCGCAGCTTAGCACTCTGTTCCAAATCTGCACTCCGTGACAAACTGCACTCTAGTCTCCCTTATTTATACTGCTGAGATTTAAATAAGTGAGCTCTCTGGCAGTTACAGAACCAGATTAGACCAGTTAATTAATTAATTACTATCACCTACTCTCCAGCACAGAGCTTGCTTAGCCCTGCCCAAGCCTGGAAGAAACTTAAAACTTGAAACAGTAAATTTAAATGCTAATTGCAAGCACACAAGACTAGAATTTATAAAAATAAGAGATTAACCTTTAAGATTTACTCCCTCACTCACCAAACTCGCAGCTTAGCACTCTGTTCCAAATCTGCACTCCGTGACAAGCTGCACTCTAGTCTCCCTTATTTATACTGCTGAGATTTAAATAAGTGAGCTCTCTGGCAGTTACAGAACCAGATTAGACCAGTTAATTAATTAATTACTATCACCTGCTCTCCAGCACAGAGCTTGCTTAGCCCTGCCCAAGCCTGGAAGAAACTTAAAACTTGAAACAGTAAATTTAAATGCTAATTGCAAGCACACAAGACTAGAATTTATAAAAATAAGAGATTAACCTTTAAGATTTACTCCCTCACTCACCAAACTCGCACCTTAGCACTCTGTTCCAAATCTGCACTCCGTGACAAGCTGCACTCTAGTCTCCCTTATTTATACTGCTGAGATTTAAATAAGTGAGCTCTCTGGCAGTTACAGAACCAGATTAGACCAGTTAATTAATTAATTACTATCACCTACTCTCCAGCACAGAGCTTGCATAGCCCTGCCCAAGCCTGGAAGAAACTTAAAACTTGAAACAGTAAATTTAAATGCTAATTGCAAGCACACAAGACTAGAATTTATAAAAATAAGAGATTAACCTTTAAGATTTACTCCCTCACTCACCAAACTCGCAGCTTAGCACTCTGTTCCAAATCTGCACTCCGTGACAAGCTGCACTCTAGTCTCCCTTATTTATACTGCTGAGATTTAAATAAGTGAGCTCTCTGGCAGTTACAGAACCAGATTAGACCAGTTAATTAATTAATTACTATCACCTACTCTCCAGCACAGAGCTTGCTTAGCCCTGCCCAAGCCTGGAAGAAACTTAAAACTTGAAACAGTAAATTTAAATGCTAATTGCAAGCACACAAGACTAGAATTTATAAAAATAAGAGATTAACCTTTAAGATTTACTCCCTCACTCACCAAACTCGCAGCTTAGCACTCTGTTCCAAATCTGCACTCCGTGACAAGCTGCACTCTAGTCTCCCTTATTTATACTGCTGAGATTTAAATAAGTGAGCTCTCTGGCAGTTACAGAACCAGATTAGACCAGTTAATTAATTAATTACTATCACCTGCTCTCCAGCACAGAGCTTGCCTAGCTCTGCCCAAGCCTGGAAGAAACTTAAAACTTGAAACAGTAAATTTAAATGCTAATTGCAAGCACACAAGACTAGAATTTATAAAAATAAGAGATTAACCTTTAAGATTTACTCCCTCACTCACCAAACTCGCAGCTTAGCACTCTGTTCCAAATCTGCACTCCGTGACAAACTGCACTCTAGTCTCCCTTATTTATACTGCTGAGATTTAAATAAGTGAGCTCTCTGGCAGTTACAGAACCAGATTAGACCAGTTAATTAATTAATTACTATCACCTGCTCTCCAGCACAGAGCTTGCATAGCCCTGCCCAAGCCTGGAAGAAACTTAAAACTTGAAACAGTAAATTTAAATGCTAATTGCAAGCACACAAGACTAGAATTTATAAAAATAAGAGATTAACCTTTAAGATTTACTCCCTCACTCACCAAACTCACAGCTTAGCACTCTGTTCCAAATCTGCACTCCGTGACAAGCTGCACTCTAGTCTCCCTTATTTATACTGCTGAGATTTAAATAAGTGAGCTCTCTGGCAGTTACAGAACCAGATTAGACCAGTTAATTAATTAATTACTATCACCTGCTCTCCAGCACAGAGCTTGCTTTGCCCTGCCCAAGCCTGGAAGAAACTTAAAACTTGAAACAGTAAATTTAAATGCTAATTGCAAGCACACAAGACTAGAATTTATAAAAATAAGAGATTAACCTTTAAGATTTACTCCCTCACTCACCAAACTCGCAGCTTAGCACTCTGTTCCAAATCTGCACTCCGTGACAAACTGCACTCTAGTCTCCCTTATTTATACTGCTGAGATTTAAATAAGTGAGCTCTCTGGCAGTTACAGAACCAGATTAGACCAGTTAATTAATTAATTACTATCACCTACTCTCCAGCACAGAGCTTGCAAAGCTCTGCCCAAGCCTGGAAGAAACTTAAAACTTGAAACAGTAAATTTAAATGCTAATTGCAAGCACACAAGACTAGAATTTATAAAAATAAGAGATTAACCTTTAAGATTTACTCCCTCACTCACCAAACTCGCAGCTTAGCACTCTGTTCCAAATCTGCACTCCGTGACAAACTGCACTCTAGTCTCCCTTATTTATACTGCTGAGATTTAAATAAGTGAGCTCTCTGGCAGTTACAGAACCAGATTAGACCAGTTAATTAATTAATTACTATCACCTGCTCTCCAGCACAGAGCTTGCTTAGCCCTGCCCAAGCCTGGAAGAAACTTAAAACTTGAAACAGTAAATTTAAATGCTAATTGCAAGCACACAAGACTAGAATTTATAAAAATAAGAGATTAACCTTTAAGATTTACTCCCTCACTCACCAAACTCGCAGCTTAGCACTCTGTTCCAAATCTGCACTCCGTGACAAACTGCACTCTAGTCTCCCTTATTTATACTGCTGAGATTTAAATAAGTGAGCTCTCTGGCAGTTACAGAACCAGATTAGACCAGTTAATTAATTAATTACTATCACCTGCTCTCCAGCACAGAGCTTGCTTTGCCCTGCCCAAGCCTGGAAGAAACTTAAAACTTGAAACAGTAAATTTAAATGCTAATTGCAAGCACACAAGACTAGAATTTATAAAAATAAGAGATTAACCTTTAAGATTTACTCCCTCACTCACCAAACTCGCAGCTTAGCACTCTGTTCCAAATCTGCACTCCGTGACAAACTGCACTCTAGTCTCCCTTATTTATACTGCTGAGATTTAAATAAGTGAGCTCTCTGGCAGTTACAGAACCAGATTAGACCAGTTAATTAATTAATTACTATCACCTACTCTCCAGCACAGAGCTTGCTTAGCCCTGCCCAAGCCTGGAAGAAACTTAAAACTTGAAACAGTAAATTTAAATGCTAATTGCAAGCACACAAGACTAGAATTTATAAAAATAAGAGATTAACCTTTAAGATTTACTCCCTCACTCACCAAACTCGCAGCTTAGCACTCTGTTCCAAATCTGCACTCCGTGACAAGCTGCACTCTAGTCTCCCTTATTTATACTGCTGAGATTTAAATAAGTGAGCTCTCTGGCAGTTACAGAACCAGATTAGACCAGTTAATTAATTAATTACTATCACCTACTCTCCAGCACAGAGCTTGCTTTGCCCTGCCCAAGCCTGGAAGAAACTTAAAACTTGAAACAGTAAATTTAAATGCTAATTGCAAGCACACAAGACTAGAATTTATAAAAATAAGAGATTAACCTTTAAGATTTACTCCCTCACTCACCAAACTCGCAGCTTAGCACTCTGTTCCAAATCTGCACTCCGTGACAAGCTGCACTCTAGTCTCCCTTATTTATACTGCTGAGATTTAAATAAGTGAGCTCTCTGGCAGTTACAGAACCAAATTAGACCAGTTAATTAATTAATTACTATCACCTGCTCTCCAGCACAGAGCTTGCCTATACCTGCTCAAGCCTGGAAGAAACTTAAAACTTGAAACAGTAAATTTAAATGCTAATTGCAAGCACACAAGACTAGAATTTATAAAAATAAGAGATTAACCTTTAAGATTTACTCCCTCACTCACCAAACTCGCACCTTAGCACTCTGTTCCAAATCTGCACTCCGTGACAAACTGCACTCTTGTCTCCCTTATTTATACTGCTGAGATTTAAATAAGTGAGCTCTCTGGCAGTTACAGAACCAGATTAGACCAGTTAATTAATTAATTACTATCACCTGCTCTCCAGCACAGAGCTTGCCAAGCTCTGCCCAAGCCTGGAAGAAACTTAAAACTTGAAACAGTAAATTTAAATGCTAATTGCAAGCACACAAGACTAGAATTTATAAAAATAAGAGATTAACCTTTAAGATTTACTCCCTCACTCACCAAACTCACAGCTTAGCACTCTGTTCCAAATCTGCACTCCGTGACAAGCTGCACTCTAGTCTCCCTTATTTATACTGCTGAGATTTAAATAAGTGAGCTCTCTGGCAGTTACAGAACCAGATTAGACCAGTTAATTAATTAATTACTATCACCTACTCTCCAGCACAGAGCTTGCTTAGCCCTGCCCAAGCCTGGAAGAAACTTAAAACTTGAAACAGTAAATTTAAATGCTAATTGCAAGCACACAAGACTAGAATTTATAAAAATAAGAGATTAACCTTTAAGATTTACTCCCTCACTCACCAAACTCGCAGTTTAGCACTCTGTTCCAAATCTGCACTCCGTGACAAACTGCACTCTAGTCTCCCTTATTTATACTGCTGAGATTTAAATAAGTGAGCTCTCTGGCAGTTACAGAACCAGATTAGACCAGTTAATTAATTAATTACTATCACCTACTCTCCAGCACAGAGCTTGCCTAGCCCTGCCCAAGCCTGGAAGAAACTTAAAACTTGAAACAGTAAATTTAAATGCTAATTGCAAGCACACAAGACTAGAATTTATAAAAATAAGAGATTAACCTTTAAGATTTACTCCCTCACTCACCAAACTCGCAGCTTAGCACTCTGTTCCAAATCTGCACTCCGTGACAAACTGCACTCTAGTCTCCCTTATTTATACTGCTGAGATTTAAATAAGTGAGCTCTCTGGCAGTTACAGAACCAGATTAGACCAGTTAATTAATTAATTACTATCACCTGCTCTCCAGCACAGAGCTTGCTTAGCCCTGCCCAAGCCTGGAAGAAACTTAAAACTTGAAACAGTAAATTTAAATGCTAATTGCAAGCACACAAGACTAGAATTTATAAAAATAAGAGATTAACCTTTAAGATTTACTCCCTCACTCACCAAACTCGCAGCTTAGCACTCTGTTCCAAATCTGCACTCCGTGACAAACTGCACTCTAGTCTCCCTTATTTATACTGCTGAGATTTAAATAAGTGAGCTCTCTGGCAGTTACAGAACCAGATTAGACCAGTTAATTAATTAATTACTATCACCTGCTCTCCAGCACAGAGCTTGCTTTGCCCTGCCCAAGCCTGGAAGAAACTTAAAACTTGAAACAGTAAATTTAAATGCTAATTGCAAGCACACAAGACTAGAATTTATAAAAATAAGAGATTAACCTTTAAGATTTACTCCCTCACTCACCAAACTCGCAGCTTAGCACTCTGTTCCAAATCTGCACTCCGTGACAAACTGCACTCTAGTCTCCCTTATTTATACTGCTGAGATTTAAATAAGTGAGCTCTCTGGCAGTTACAGAACCAGATTAGACCAGTTAATTAATTAATTACTATCACCTACTCTCCAGCACAGAGCTTGCCTAGCCCTGCCCAAGCCTGGAAGAAACTTAAAACTTGAAACAGTAAATTTAAATGCTAATTGCAAGCACACAAGACTAGAATTTATAAAAATAAGAGATTAACCTTTAAGATTTACTCCCTCACTCACCAAACTCGCAGCTTAGCACTCTGTTCCAAATCTGCACTCCGTGACAAGCTGCACTCTAGTCTCCCTTATTTATACTGCTGAGATTTAAATAAGTGAGCTCTCTGGCAGTTACAGAACCAGATTAGACCAGTTAATTAATTAATTACTATCACCTACTCTCCAGCACAGAGCTTGCTTAGCCCTGCCCAAGCCTGGAAGAAACTTAAAACTTGAAACAGTAAATTTAAATGCTAATTGCAAGCACACAAGACTAGAATTTATAAAAATAAGAGATTAACCTTTAAGATTTACTCCCTCACTCACCAAACTCGCAGCTTAGCACTCTGTTCCAAATCTGCACTCCGTGACAAACTGCACTCTAGTCTCCCTTATTTATACTGCTGAGATTTAAATAAGTGAGCTCTCTGGCAGTTACAGAACCAGATTAGACCAGTTAATTAATTAATTACTATCACCTACTCTCCAGCACAGAGCTTGCTAGCCCTGCCCAAGCCTGGAAGAAACTTAAAACTTGAAACAGTAAATTTAAATGCTAATTGCAAGCACACAAGACTAGAATTTATAAAAATAAGAGATTAACCTTTAAGATTTACTCCCTCACTCACCAAACTCGCAGCTTAGCACTCTGTTCCAAATCTGCACTCCGTGACAAACTGCACTCTAGTCTCCCTTATTTATACTGCTGAGATTTAAATAAGTGAGCTCTCTGGCAGTTACAGAACCAGATTAGACCAGTTAATTAATTAATTACTATCACCTACTCTCCAGCACAGAGCTTGCCAAGCTCTGCCCAAGCCTGGAAGAAACTTAAAACTTGAAACAGTAAATTTAAATGCTAATTGCAAGCACACAAGACTAGAATTTATAAAAATAAGAGATTAACCTTTAAGATTTACTCCCTCACTCACCAAACTCGCAGCTTAGCACTCTGTTCCAAATCAGCACTCCGTGACAAGCTGCACTCTAGTCTCCCTTATTTATACTGCTGAGATTTAAATAAGTGAGCTCTCTGGCAGTTACAGAACCAAATTAGACCAGTTAATTAATTAATTACTATCACCTACTCTCCAGCACAGAGCTTGCTTAGCCCTGCCCAAGCCTGGAAGAAACTTAAAACTTGAAACAGTAAATTTAAATGCTAATTGCAAGCACACAAGACTAGAATTTATAAAAATAAGAGATTAACCTTTAAGATTTACTCCCTCACTCACCAAACTCGCAGCTTAGCACTCTGTTCCAAATCTGCACTCCGTGACAAACTGCACTCTAGTCTCCCTTATTTATACTGCTGAGATTTAAATAAGTGAGCTCTCTGGCAGTTACAGAACCAGATTAGACCAGTTAATTAATTAATTACTATCACCTACTCTCCAGCACAGAGCTTGCTTAGCCCTGCCCAAGCCTGGAAGAAACTTAAAACTTGAAACAGTAAATTTAAATGCTAATTGCAAGCACACAAGACTAGAATTTATAAAAATAAGAGATTAACCTTTAAGATTTACTCCCTCACTCACCAAACTCGCAGCTTAGCACTCTGTTCCAAATCTGCACTCCGTGACAAACTGCACTCTAGTCTCCCTTATTTATACTGCTGAGATTTAAATAAGTGAGCTCTCTGGCAGTTACAGAACCAGATTAGACCAGTTAATTAATTAATTACTATCACCTGCTCTCCAGCACAGAGCTTGCTTTGCCCTGCCCAAGCCTGGAAGAAACTTAAAACTTGAAACAGTAAATTTAAATGCTAATTGCAAGCACACAAGACTAGAATTTATAAAAATAAGAGATTAACCTTTAAGATTTACTCCCTCACTCACCAAACTCGCAGCTTAGCACTCTGTTCCAAATCTGCACTCCGTGACAAACTGCACTCTAGTCTCCCTTATTTATACTGCTGAGATTTAAATAAGTGAGCTCTCTGGCAGTTACAGAACCAGATTAGACCAGTTAATTAATTAATTACTATCACCTACTCTCCAGCACAGAGCTTGCTTAGCCCTGCCCAAGCCTGGAAGAAACTTAAAACTTGAAACAGTAAATTTAAATGCTAATTGCAAGCACACAAGACTAGAATTTATAAAAATAAGAGATTAACCTTTAAGATTTACTCCCTCACTCACCAAACTCGCAGCTTAGCACTCTGTTCCAAATCTGCACTCCGTGACAAACTGCACTCTAGTCTCCCTTATTTATACTGCTGAGATTTAAATAAGTGAGCTCTCTGGCAGTTACAGAACCAGATTAGACCAGTTAATTAATTAATTACTATCACCTACTCTCCAGCACAGAGCTTGCTTAGCCCTGCCCAAGCCTGGAAGAAACTTAAAACTTGAAACAGTAAATTTAAATGCTAATTGCAAGCACACAAGACTAGAATTTATAAAAATAAGAGATTAACCTTTAAGATTTACTCCCTCACTCACCAAACTCGCAGCTTAGCACTCTGTTCCAAATCTGCACTCCGTGACAAACTGCACTCTAGTCTCCCTTATTTATACTGCTGAGATTTAAATAAGTGAGCTCTCTGGCAGTTACAGAACCAGATTAGACCAGTTAATTAATTAATTACTATCACCTACTCTCCAGCACAGAGCTTGCTTAGCCCTGCCCAAGCCTGGAAGAAACTTAAAACTTGAAACAGTAAATTTAAATGCTAATTGCAAGCACACAAGACTAGAATTTATAAAAATAAGAGATTAACCTTTAAGATTTACTCCCTCACTCACCAAACTCGCAGCTTAGCACTCTGTTCCAAATCTGCACTCCGTGACAAGCTGCACTCTAGTCTCCCTTATTTATACTGCTGAGATTTAAATAAGTGAGCTCTCTGGCAGTTACAGAACCAGATTAGACCAGTTAATTAATTAATTACTATCACCTACTCTCCAGCACAGAGCTTGCTTAGCCCTGCCCAAGCCTGGAAGAAACTTAAAACTTGAAACAGTAAATTTAAATGCTAATTGCAAGCACACAAGACTAGAATTTATAAAAATAAGAGATTAACCTTTAAGATTTACTCCCTCACTCACCAAACTCGCAGCTTAGCACTCTGTTCCAAATCTGCACTCCGTGACAAACTGCACTCTAGTCTCCCTTATTTATACTGCTGAGATTTAAATAAGTGAGCTCTCTGGCAGTTACAGAACCAGATTAGACCAGTTAATTAATTAATTACTATCACCTACTCTCCAGCACAGAGCTTGCTTAGCCCTGCCCAAGCCTGGAAGAAACTTAAAACTTGAAACAGTAAATTTAAATGCTAATTGCAAGCACACAAGACTAGAATTTATAAAAATAAGAGATTAACCTTTAAGATTTACTCCCTCACTCACCAAACTCGCAGCTTAGCACTCTGTTCCAAATCTGCACTCCGTGACAAACTGCACTCTAGTCTCCCTTATTTATACTGCTGAGATTTAAATAAGTGAGCTCTCTGGCAGTTACAGAACCAGATTAGACCAGTTAATTAATTAATTACTATCACCTGCTCTCCAGCACAGAGCTTGCTTAGCCCTGCCCAAGCCTGGAAGAAACTTAAAACTTGAAACAGTAAATTTAAATGCTAATTGCAAGCACACAAGACTAGAATTTATAAAAATAAGAGATTAACCTTTAAGATTTACTCCCTCACTCACCAAACTCGCAGCTTAGCACTCTGTTCCAAATCTGCACTCCGTGACAAACTGCACTCTAGTCTCCCTTATTTATACTGCTGAGATTTAAATAAGTGAGCTCTCTGGCAGTTACAGAACCAGATTAGACCAGTTAATTAATTAATTACTATCACCTACTCTCCAGCACAGAGCTTGCCTAGCCCTGCCCAAGCCTGGAAGAAACTTAAAACTTGAAACAGTAAATTTAAATGCTAATTGCAAGCACACAAGACTAGAATTTATAAAAATAAGAGATTAACCTTTAAGATTTACTCCCTCACTCACCAAACTCGCAGTTTAGCACTCTGTTCCAAATCTGCACTCCGTGACAAACTGCACTCTAGTCTCCCTTATTTATACTGCTGAGATTTAAATAAGTGAGCTCTCTGGCAGTTACAGAACCAGATTAGACCAGTTAATTAATTAATTACTATCACCTGCTCTCCAGCACAGAGCTTGCTTAGCCCTGCCCAAGCCTGGAAGAAACTTAAAACTTGAAACAGTAAATTTAAATGCTAATTGCAAGCACACAAGACTAGAATTTATAAAAATAAGAGATTAACCTTTAAGATTTACTCCCTCACTCACCAAACTCGCAGCTTAGCACTCTGTTCCAAATCTGCACTCCGTGACAAGCTGCACTCTAGTCTCCCTTATTTATACTGCTGAGATTTAAATAAGTGAGCTCTCTGGCAGTTACAGAACCAGATTAGACCAGTTAATTAATTAATTACTATCACCTACTCTCCAGCACAGAGCTTGCTTAGCCCTGCCCAAGCCTGGAAGAAACTTAAAACTTGAAACAGTAAATTTAAATGCTAATTGCAAGCACACAAGACTAGAATTTATAAAAATAAGAGATTAACCTTTAAGATTTACTCCCTCACTCACCAAACTCGCAGCTTAGCACTCTGTTCCAAATCTGCACTCCGTGACAAGCTGCACTCTAGTCTCCCTTATTTATACTGCTGAGATTTAAATAAGTGAGCTCTCTGGCAGTTACAGAACCAGATTAGACCAGTTAATTAATTAATTACTATCACCTACTCTCCAGCACAGAGCTTGCCAAGCTCTGCCCAAGCCTGGAAGAAACTTAAAACTTGAAACAGTAAATTTAAATGCTAATTGCAAGCACACAAGACTAGAATTTATAAAAATAAGAGATTAACCTTTAAGATTTACTCCCTCACTCACCAAACTCGCAGCTTAGCACTCTGTTCCAAATCTGCACTCCGTGACAAGCTGCACTCTAGTCTCCCTTATTTATACTGCTGAGATTTAAATAAGTGAGCTCTCTGGCAGTTACAGAACCAGATTAGACCAGTTAATTAATTAATTACTATCACCTACTCTCCAGCACAGAGCTTGCCTAGCCCTGCCCAAGCCTGGAAGAAACTTAAAACTTGAAACAGTAAATTTAAATGCTAATTGCAAGCACACAAGACTAGAATTTATAAAAATAAGAGATTAACCTTTAAGATTTACTCCCTCACTCACCAAACTCGCAGCTTAGCACTCTGTTCCAAATCTGCACTCCGTGACAAACTGCACTCTTGTCTCCCTTATTTATACTGCTGAGATTTAAATAAGTGAGCTCTCTGGCAGTTACAGAACCAGATTAGACCAGTTAATTAATTAATTACTATCACCTACTCTCCAGCACAGAGCTTGCCAAGCTCTGCCCAAGCCTGGAAGAAACTTAAAACTTGAAACAGTAAATTTAAATGCTAATTGCAAGCACACAAGACTAGAATTTATAAAAATAAGAGATTAACCTTTAAGATTTACTCCCTCACTCACCAAACTCACAGCTTAGCACTCTGTTCCAAATCTGCACTCCGTGACAAACTGCACTCTAGTCTCCCTTATTTATACTGCTGAGATTTAAATAAGTGAGCTCTCTGGCAGTTACAGAACCAGATTAGACCAGTTAATTAATTAATTACTATCACCTACTCTCCAGCACAGAGCTTGCAAGCTCTGCCCAAGCCTGGAAGAAACTTAAAACTTGAAACAGTAAATTTAAATGCTAATTGCAAGCACACAAGACTAGAATTTATAAAAATAAGAGATTAACCTTTAAGATTTACTCCCTCACTCACCAAACTCGCAGCTTAGCACTCTGTTCCAAATCTGCACTCCGTGACAAACTGCACTCTAGTCTCCCTTATTTATACTGCTGAGATTTAAATAAGTGAGCTCTCTGGCAGTTACAGAACCAGATTAGACCAGTTAATTAATTAATTACTATCACCTACTCTCCAGCACAGAGCTTGCTTAGCCCTGCCCAAGCCTGGAAGAAACTTAAAACTTGAAACAGTAAATTTAAATGCTAATTGCAAGCACACAAGACTAGAATTTATAAAAATAAGAGATTAACCTTTAAGATTTACTCCCTCACTCACCAAACTCGCAGCTTAGCACTCTGTTCCAAATCTGCACTCCGTGACAAACTGCACTCTAGTCTCCCTTATTTATACTGCTGAGATTTAAATAAGTGAGCTCTCTGGCAGTTACAGAACCAGATTAGACCAGTTAATTAATTAATTACTATCACCTACTCTCCAGCACAGAGCTTGCTTAGCCCTGCCCAAGCCTGGAAGAAACTTAAAACTTGAAACAGTAAATTTAAATGCTAATTGCAAGCACACAAGACTAGAATTTATAAAAATAAGAGATTAACCTTTAAGATTTACTCCCTCACTCACCAAACTCGCAGCTTAGCACTCTGTTCCAAATCTGCACTCCGTGACAAACTGCACTCTAGTCTCCCTTATTTATACTGCTGAGATTTAAATAAGTGAGCTCTCTGGCAGTTACAGAACCAGATTAGACCAGTTAATTAATTAATTACTATCACCTACTCTCCAGCACAGAGCTTGCTAGCCTGCCCAAGCCTGGAAGAAACTTAAAACTTGAAACAGTAAATTTAAATGCTAATTGCAAGCACACAAGACTAGAATTTATAAAAATAAGAGATTAACCTTTAAGATTTACTCCCTCACTCACCAAACTCGCAGCTTAGCACTCTGTTCCAAATCTGCACTCCGTGACAAACTGCACTCTAGTCTCCCTTATTTATACTGCTGAGATTTAAATAAGTGAGCTCTCTGGCAGTTACAGAACCAGATTAGACCAGTTAATTAATTAATTACTATCACCTACTCTCCAGCACAGAGCTTGCTTAGCCCTGCCCAAGCCTGGAAGAAACTTAAAACTTGAAACAGTAAATTTAAATGCTAATTGCAAGCACACAAGACTAGAATTTATAAAAATAAGAGATTAACCTTTAAGATTTACTCCCTCACTCACCAAACTCGCAGCTTAGCACTCTGTTCCAAATCTGCACTCCGTGACAAACTGCACTCTAGTCTCCCTTATTTATACTGCTGAGATTTAAATAAGTGAGCTCTCTGGCAGTTACAGAACCAGATTAGACCAGTTAATTAATTAATTACTATCACCTACTCTCCAGCACAGAGCTTGCTTAGCCCTGCCCAAGCCTGGAAGAAACTTAAAACTTGAAACAGTAAATTTAAATGCTAATTGCAAGCACACAAGACTAGAATTTATAAAAATAAGAGATTAACCTTTAAGATTTACTCCCTCACTCACCAAACTCGCAGCTTAGCACTCTGTTCCAAATCTGCACTCCGTGACAAACTGCACTCTAGTCTCCCTTATTTATACTGCTGAGATTTAAATAAGTGAGCTCTCTGGCAGTTACAGAACCAGATTAGACCAGTTAATTAATTAATTACTATCACCTACTCTCCAGCACAGAGCTTGCTTTGCCCTGCCCAAGCCTGGAAGAAACTTAAAACTTGAAACAGTAAATTTAAATGCTAATTGCAAGCACACAAGACTAGAATTTATAAAAATAAGAGATTAACCTTTAAGATTTACTCCCTCACTCACC
This sequence comes from Squalus acanthias, assembly GCA_030390025.1. Classification (NCBI taxonomy): domain Eukaryota; kingdom Metazoa; phylum Chordata; class Chondrichthyes; order Squaliformes; family Squalidae; genus Squalus; species Squalus acanthias. Next base: position 223,661,050 of record CM059425.1, on the reverse strand, counting down.
AAACTCGCAGTTTAGCACTCTGTTCCAAATCTGCACTCCGTGACAAACTGCACTCTAGTCTCCCTTATTTATACTGCTGAGATTTAAATAAGTGAGCTCTCTGGCAGTTACTGAACCAGATTAGACCAGTTAATTAATTAATTACTATCACCTACTCTCCAGCACAGAGCTTGCCTAGCCCTGCCCAAGCCTGGAAGAAACTTAAAACTTGAAACAGTAAATTTAAATGCTAATTGCAAGCACACAAGACTAGAATTTATAAAAATAAGAGATTAACCTTTAAGATTTACTCCCTCACTCACCAAACTCGCAGCTTAGCACTCTGTTCCAAATCTGCACTCGTGACAAACTGCACTCTTGTCTCCCTTATTTATACTGCTGAGATTTAAATAAGTGAGCTCTCTGGCAGTTACAGAACCAGATTAGACCAGTTAATTAATTAATTACTATCACCTACTCTCCAGCACAGAGCTTGCCTTGCCCTGCCCAAGCCTGGAAGAAACTTAAAACTTGAAACAGTAAATTTAAATGCTAATTGCAAGCACACAAGACTAGAATTTATAAAAATAAGAGATTAACCTTTAAGATTTACTCCCTCACTCACCAAACTCGCAGCTTAGCACTCTGTTCCAAATCAGCACTCCGTGACAAGCTGCACTCTAGTCTCCCTTATTTATACTGCTGAGATTTAAATAAGTGAGCTCTCTGGCAGTTACAGAACCAAATTAGACCAGTTAATTAATTAATTACTATCACCTACTCTCCAGCACAGAGCTTGCTTAGCCCTGCCCAAGCCTGGAAGAAACTTAAAACTTGAAACAGTAAATTTAAATGCTAATTGCAAGCACACAAGACTAGAATTTATAAAAATAAGAGATTAACCTTTAAGATTTACTCCCTCACTCACCAAACTCGCAGCTTAGCACTCTGTTCCAAATCTGCACTCTTGTCTCCCTTATTTATACTGCTGAGATTTAAATAAGTGAGCTCTCTGGCAGTTACTGAACCAGATTAGACCAGTTAATTAATTAATTACTATCACCTACTCTCCAGCACAGAGCTTGCCTAGCCCTGCCCAAGCCTGGAAGAAACTTAAAACTTGAAACAGTAAATTTAAATGCTAATTGCAAGCACACAAGACTAGAATTTATAAAAATAAGAGATTAACCTTTAAGATTTACTCCCTCACTCACCAAACTCGCAGTTTAGCACTCTGTTCCAAATCTGCACTCGGTGACAAACTGCACTCTTGTCTCCCTTATTTATACTGCTGAGATTTAAATAAGTGAGCTCTCTGGCAGTTACAGAACCAGATTAGACCAGTTAATTAATTAATTACTATCACCTACTCTCCAGCACAAAGCTTGCTTTGCCCTGCCCAAGCCTGGAAGAAACTTAAAACTTGAAACAGTAAATTTAAATGCTAATTGCAAGCACTCAAGACTAGAATTTATAAAAATAAGAGATTAACCTTTAAGATTTACTCCCTCACTCACCAAACTCGCAGCTTAGCACTCTGTTCCAAATCAGCACTCCGTGACAAGCTGCACTCTAGTCTCCCTTATTTATACTGCTGAGATTTAAATAAGTGAGCTCTCTGGCAGTTACAGAACCAAATTAGACCAGTTAATTAATTAATTACTATCACCTACTCTCCAGCACAGAGCTTGCTTAGCCCTGCCCAAGCCTGGAAGAAACTTAAAACTTGAAACAGTAAATTTAAATGCTAATTGCAAGCACACAAGACTAGAATTTATAAAAATAAGAGATTAACCTTTAAGATTTACTCCCTCACTCACCAAACTCGCAGCTTAGCACTCTGTTCCAAATCTGCACTCTTGTCTCCCTTATTTATACTGCTGAGATTTAAATAAGTGAGCTCTCTGGCAGTTACTGAACCAGATTAGACCAGTTAATTAATTAATTACTATCACCTACTCTCCAGCACAGAGCTTGCCTAGCCCTGCCCAAGCCTGGAAGAAACTTAAAACTTGAAACAGTAAATTTAAATGCTAATTGCAAGCACACAAGACTAGAATTTATAAAAATAAGAGATTAACCTTTAAGATTTACTCCCTCACTCACCAAACTCGCAGCTTAGCACTCTTTTCCAAATCTGCACATCTCAGTAATGGCTTCTCTTTCCTATCCCAAATTGTCATCTCCGAAGTCCCCCAAGAATATATTCTTTGTCCTCTCCTCTTCCTTATCTGCATGCTGCCCTTCATTGACCTCATACAGAGGCATGTAATAGCCCTCCTCAAATATGACGATGACACCCAGCTCTACCTTTCCACCACCTCCATCAACTGACTCTGTGTCCAATATCCAGTGTTGGAGGTGTCACAACTTCCTCCTGTTCACTATTGGGAAGAATAAGGCCATTGCCTTTGGCCTCTGTCACAAAATCTGTCTTCTTGCCATCAATTCCATTCCCCTCCCTGAGCACGATCTCAGGCTGAACCAGACCATTTGTAGCCTTAGTGCCTGGTTTGACCATTAGCTTAGTTTCAGACCCAACATCCTTACCATCACAAACACTGCTTATTTCCAAATCTGTTTCATTCCCTGCCCTGTCCCTACATCAGCCTCTTTGCTACTGAAACCTTTATTCATACTTTTGTCAACTCCAGACTCGACTAGTGTTCTCCTGACTGGCCACCCTCCATAAACTTCAAATGGTCCAAAATTCTGCCATACGCGGTGGACTAAGTCCAACTTGCTTATCACCCCTGTCCTCACCTTTCCATCATCCAATGCATTAAATTTAAAATCCTCATCCTAGTCTTTAACTCCCTCCATGGCCACAGTCTACCCTACCTCTGCAACCTTCTCCAGCACCCCAAACACTATGTTCCTCTGACTCTAACTTTTGTTGCCTCCCCCTACCTTCCTTTCACCATTAGTGAAAGAGCCTCAAGCTGCCGATTTCCTATTCTTAGGAATTTCTTCCCTAAATCTTTCTGCCTCTCCATTTCCCTCTCTTCCTTTATAAAACCTTCTGAAAATGTATCTCTTCAACCAAACTTTCAGTTGCCCCATCTAATTTTCTTATTGGTTTGGTGTCCATTTTCCTTTCACCTATCTAAAGCACTTGGGGACATTCTTTATGTTAACGTGCAAGTTCTTGTGACAGATGTAGCTATGTGTATTATGATTAGACTGAGCTATGGTGGCACTATAGTTATACTGGTTCAGGAGTAAATGAAGTTTGTTTCCTTCAAACTGAACAGCCAGTTTCCCTTTTTAATTTATGTTAGCTAAGCAACAAAAGATTACACAATAAAGTTGCAGGACCCTCCCTCCCAACCTTAATATTTAACTTGTTAGCACTTATCAAGAAGGTGATATCCTGAAAGAAAAACATAATAAGAATTGGTCCTGTTTATGGCTGATAACATTGTAAGATTTGATAGAGTATATTTTCTTTGTTGGTTGAATTGCATTTGTGATGCATATTATGTTCTACAATTCAATAAAAAATAAATCACAAAAACAGAAACAAAATAGACTGCATTGCCACAATCTTCATTTACTCCAGACCAATTATAACTATAATGTCAGTTTGTAGTACTTGCATCTCCAGGTCAAAAGACTAAGTTCAAGCCCCATTCCAGGATTTGAGGACATAATCCGAGCTGACACTTCAGTGCAGTCCCGAGGGAGTGCTGCCCTGTCAGAGGTGGTGGCCTTCAAATGAGATGTTAACCAAAAGTCTTGTTTGCATCGAAAATGGACGTGATAAGAGGCTACATAAATCTAAGTTATTCTACATAAGAACATAAGAAATAGGAGCAGGAGTAGGCCATTCAGCCCTTGGAGCCTGCTCCGCCATTCAATAAGATCATGGTTGATCTCCCCATCTCTGTAATCTCCTTCAGCCCCACAACTCTCCCGAGATATCTGCGCTCCTCTAATTCTGCCCTCTTGAGCATCCCTGATTATAATCACTCAACCATTGGTGGCCGTGCCTTCTGTTGCCTAGGCTCTAAGCTCTGGAATTCCCTGCCTAAACTTCTCCGTCTCGCTACCTCTCTTTCCTCCTTTAAGACACTCCTTAAAACCTACCTCTTTGACCAAGCTTTTGGTCATCTGCCCTAATTTCTCCTTATGTGGCTCAGTGTCAATTTTTTTTGTCTTTTAATACTCCTGTAAAGCGCCTTGGGACGTTTTACTGTGTTAAAGGCGCTATATAAATACAAGTTGTAGTTGTTGTTGTTATGCCTCAACTCCATCTTCCCGCATTATCCCCATATTCTCTCTTATAGATTAGGATGCAAAAAGGGTAACAAACCTTTGCAAGCTCACAATGTTACAAGCCTTCTTACAGATTAAAGGATTGTTGGCGTGAATTAAAAACATATATGCAGTCCCAAGTTGAGACAGGTCTGTATAATTCTGAGCTTCACATGTCTATCCTGCTAGCACGTCTTCAGACTTTACTGTCAAAGCAAAGGCACACATCAACTGTCATTTCATGGCCAGTTTTAAATACTGTGAACACAAATTAAATGGATTTTTCCTTTCAAGTAACATTTACTCCCTTTGAAATACTATATTTCCATACTACCTGCCCAAGGGTCCAAAAAAAGAAAATTCAAATTAGAACTGCAGAGAACACAGATACATCCCTGAGAACTATACCATCAGGGAACTGGGATACAACTCCCTGACTAAACCACCAGGGAACTGGGTTTTGACTCCTTGACAAAACCATCAGGGAATGGGAATACGACTCCCCGACTAGACCATCAGGGAACTGGGTTTCAACTCCCCGACTACATCAGGGAACTGGGATATGACTCCCCAACTATACGATTAGGGAATTGGATACAGACTCTCCATTCCCAAAAACAAAAATTAGAATCCACTGGAATGTCAGATATCAGACTGCCAATGATCTTTCTAGTGAACTATAGAATTACAAGGTATAGGAATGCAGACTTTGCCTCCTCTGCCAACTCAGACCACACCTGGAGTACTGTGTTCAGTTCTGGGCACCACACCTTAGGAAAGATATATTGGCCTTGGAGGGAGTGCAGCGTAGATTTATCAGAATGATACCTGGACTCCAAGGGTTAAATTACAAGAGATTACACAAACTAGGGTTGTATCCCCTGGAATTTAGAAGGTTAAGGGGTGATTTGATTGAAGCTTTCAAGATATTAAGGGAAACTGATAGGATAGATAGAGAGAAATTATTTCTGTTGGTTGGGGATTCTAGGACATGGGGACATAGTCTAAAAATTAGAGCCGGGCCTTTCAGGAGTGAAATTAGGAAACACTTCTACACTCAAAGGGTGGTAGAAGTTTGAAACTCTCTTCCACAAACGGCAGTTGATGCTGGGTCAATTGTTAATTTAAAATCTGAGATTCATAGATTTTTGTTAACCTAAGGTATTAAGGGATATAGGGCAAAGGCGAGTATATGAAGTTAGGTCACAGATCAGCCTTGATCTCACTGAATGGCGGAGCAGGCTCGAGGGGCTAAATAGCCTACTCCTGTTCTTATGTTCCTAGATGTAGGTTTCTTCTCCTTCTGCCATATCCAAGAAATAAACTGAAACAAGTAAAAGCAGTCTCCCAGTCTGGGGCCTGTTCTTGTAGACTTACTCAACAGAAACAATCCCATCAGCGCTGTAACCCAATGACTGGCCATTTAGGCCCCAACCAACTGGACCACCAGATGAAGCCCCACCCCCATTGTCCTTTGGCCTAACTAATCACCAAATTCCAGATCAAACAAGCTGCCTCCTCGGCCTGCATTGCTCTCGGTACTAACACATTTGTGTGAAAAAGCCTGGTTGTGTCAATGTATTGCTTTTGCAGGTACTGTGCTGTCGGGATCGGAATGTACTCTCCATAAAATGTACAATGGTCTCATAAAATATAAATGTGAATGTACCTGAAATTTACAATATCTTCATAAAGTGCATATGTGTGAATGTACACCTAAATATAAATATAGAATAGCTTTATAAAATGTAACAGTACTTTCTCGAGAACTCAATAAAAAAGGTAAAATAAACGGTCACCCATATCTTGCTACCAGTTACTCTCTTCCTATCAACTGTGCCTCATCAAGTTATTGTCCAAAATGCCTGATACATATATGGGAATTAAAATATGGACAATATAGAAAGTGAACCTCTACCCCATGTGTCAAATAACATCAACAGCAGGACATTTTAAATTCAAATTTGGACACTCAGCTTTTCCTGAATATTTCAATTCAAAATTGTTGAAATATATCTTTTTAATAATAATTTAACTCCATTTTTTGTGTAACATTAGTTTGGGGATGGCTACAAATATAAATTAAAAAAGAAAAAGACATTTGGTTGTCTTTCCACTTAATACTAGAACCATACAGTTTTACAGCATAGGAGGCCATTCAGCCCATTGTGTCTGTCAGCTCCATGCTAGAGCAATCCATAACTGATCCCACTGCTCTACTCTCTTCCCATTGCCCTGTATATACCTGTGCTTCAAATATTTATCCAACTATCCCTTAAAAGATGCAATAATCACTGCCCCAACCATTCTGTGTGGTAAAGCATTCCATGCTCCACCAACCTTTTGCGCAAATAAATTTCTCCTAATTTATTGCTTCACTGTCTTAGTGACTGTGTTAAACCAATGACCTCTCATCAATGACTCCCCAATTGGGAAAATAGTCTCTTCCCATTCACTCTATCTAAACCTATCATAATTTTACAAGCCTCTGCTAAATCTTCTCTTAGCCTCCTCTGCTCCAGTGGAAATAGTCCCAGTATCTCAAGTCTGTCCTCATAACTATGGCTTCCCATCCTTGGCATCAGCCTGGTGAATCTATGCTAGTACACTCTCTATAGCTTTAATGTCCTTTCAATAATAGGGCGCCCAAAGCTGCACACAGGACTCTAACTGCAGCCTAACTATTGTCCTGTACCAATTTATCATTACTTCTTTACTCTTATACTCTTTGCCTCAATTTATAAAACACCAAATGTTGTAATCCTTTTTATTACTTTATCCACCTGTACTGGCACTTTCAGAGAATTATGTATTTGAACCCCAGTTCTCTCTGTTCATCGTCACACTTCAGTGGCTTTCCATTGAGTGTATATGCCCATTCCTTATTTTTATTACCTCATTTTTCCTCCACATTAAATTCCATCTGACACATGTCTGCCCATCCCACTAACCTGTCATTGATGTCAAGTCTCTTACATTCCTTTTCAATGCTGGTCAAACCTCCTACTTTTGTGTTATCAGCAAATTTTGATACTGTGCTCCTGATGCTCAAGTCTAAATCATGTACATACATCGAAAACAAAAGTGGACCAAGCACTGACCCCTGGGGTACACCACTTTCAAGCCTATCAAATTTGAACACCCCTGAATCCTAATCTTTTGTTTCCTCTCTATCAACCAACTTTCTATCCATAATGCTACACCTCCTCTAATACCATATAGTCTGAATGTTTGTAGTAAGCTTCCTGTGAAGTACCGTGTACAGCACTTACACTTATCAGGTGTGTAATAATCACTATCCAGTTAATTGTTGTGGCACCGTTTTTAATATGAAAGTAAATAGAAATTTAATCCGAGTTTAAAGTTATATCTATTATATAAACCAGTCATAAGTCCCTTACAAAGAATGCACAGTGTACGGCCTAAAAATGTGAATGTAAATAAGCAAAACCTTAAAAAGGCCAATAGAATTTTGGCTTTAATGAATAGGGACAAAGAGTATGAGTAAATAGGTAATAATTAATACAAGTATATGTGCATTTATATAGTCCCTTTTCATATCATCAAAATGGCTCAAAGTTCTTCAAGGATTGAATTACTTTTGGATTGAGAGAACTGTAATGTGAGTAAATAATGTGCCAACAAACACAATGATATGAACAGTCAGATACTTTTATTGGCGCTACTGGTTGAGGCGGGGAGTATTGGACAGGACCGTGGGAGAACTCACTGTTCTTCTTTGAATAATGCCAGAGGATCTTTAGTGTGCATCTGAACACGCAAACACCACTCATCTGATCCAAAGGACCGCACCACTGACAGTGCAGCGCTCCCTCAGTGCGGCAGTGAACTGTCAGCCGAAACAAAGTCGAATCTGAAACTCGAGCACATAATCAAGGCACCTTTCAGCGTAGAGTGAAGTAGTTATACTGCTCGTTCATATATTTAAAAAACACAGCTAATATTTCATACTGTCCAATTGCTGACAAACGTATTCTCAGACCTGCTTAGAGCTGCATTTCCGCACCTCTCGACGCTCGTTTTCCAGTTGTAAATATAAAAATCGGGGAAAGGTAGCTGTAACATGCAGTTGGGAGAGACATGAGAAAAAAAATCACGAGATTAGTGCGTGAAATGTAGGAAAATTATATAACACAGGAACGTATTTGGGGGAAATGCATCAGCCTCCCCTGAGTAATCTGCAAATAAATCAGTATCTGCTCTCAGTTCCGAGTCCGTTTTCCCAGTGATACTATTTCCCCGTACCTCTTATTTCTACCGCTAAATGTGAGAGCAATGTTGATCTCTCCCCAAAATCAGAAGAACCGAAATATAACTGCAAACAGGATTTCATTACTCATCGATATAACCAGAACACTCATCTATTAGCAAGACACTGTGTCTTTTCTCCTGCTAATGCTAAACAAAAGGTTTCAAACATCAATTCACAAACCATCCCATCGGTCATCTGCTCTGGAGAGTCACACAACCCCCAGCTTTTACTTGTGTTTGTAAATAACAGGCAGCTGCGTTGCTCACTCCTCCTCCTTTCGTGGAGCCAAGCCCGACGCAATCGACACCAAACAGTCGATCGGAGCCTTTAAACCTGACAGTCTGACTAAGAAACGGGACAGCAAAGATAACTATGTGCAACTGCATTTCTTTTAAGGACGAACAACAAAATAAACCAGAAAAGCAGCCCAGCGGAGCGTAACTTGTGTTTGTTGCAGTCAGGGTTGCGTATGACTGTGGGGAGCTGGGGATTGCCGATGTCTCATTTCCTGCTGCTGGTCTATTCCAGGTTTGATGGGTTGAGTCTGCAGCTGAAATCTCTTTGATCTCCTTCGCACCCATTCAGCTAGAGTTACAGCAAAAACCGAACAGGCTGACAGGCGAGGGTCACTCAGCTGGTTAGCTCCACACAAATACACACGCAGATGAACCCGCTCACCCTCCTCATCATCTGCTACCAGCCGAGCCTCAAAACCCCAAAACATCGTTTGCGTGAACTAGGTTTAGGATTTGGTTTGGGGTCGAGTTGCAATTTGGTTAGGATCTAGTTGGATTAGGGGCAGGTTCTAATTTAGGTTTGGATTGGGTTAAAATCTAGTTTGAATAGGTCCAGGAACTGGAATGTATTTTGCATTAGGGTCAGGGGTTGACTTGGATTAGGATTGGAGTGGAGTCAGATCTGGTGTGGTTTGGATCTGTTTCAGATGTGGATTTGGAATAGATTTAAATGAGGGTCAGGGGTGTCTTGGACTTGGAGAGGATTCAGGTGTGGTGTGGGGTTGAGTCTGTTTTGGGGTGACATGCTGTGGGGGTTGTGTTGTGCGTGCAGTTAGGGGGGCGGGGATGTGACTGCTGAGAGCCGGTGACTCTCAATCATTTATTCATTCCTCCCCTCCCTCTGGCGAGGAACGCAACCCATGAGAGCGGTTTGAGTCAGCAGCACATGAGGCCGCTGTAAATAACCCGGCCCCCGGCACAAGACACAGACCGAGGGAGAGGAGTCCGGGGGCCACGGACGGGAAAGAGGAAGAGAAACAAAAACAAAACAACCACCCCCCCAAAAAAAAACAGGAAGAAGAAAAATAACAGATTACAGAAACTTGTTGGCGTTTTGTTGCAGTCACCGAGCGGACCGAAGGCGGAAGAAGGAGCGAACCTGTGGGGGCAAAACACAGAGAGCGATAGAGACAGGATCCCGGGACACGATCAGCCCCCGACCCGACCCGACCCGCGGACCCGGGCTCCGCTCCTCTCTCTGCGGAAGTGAAGCAGACGCGGCGGCGCTCTCGCTCGGTGCTGACCCGCTGGACGTGTGCGGGGGGAGCGGGCGCTCGGCCTCCGCTCTCCCGCCCTCCGGTTATTGTTACAATCGCCGCCGTTTGATACCAAGTATCGGAACTTTCGCATCGTTCTGAACAGCGGGAATCTCCGCCTCTCTCTCCCCGGGCTCTCTGCCTCTCTCTCTCCCCGGGCTCTCCGCCTCTCTCTTTTCCCGGCACCTCTCCCCCCGGGCACTTCTCTCTTTCCCCCCACCCCCTCCCGCCGGGCACTTCTCTCTCCCTCTACCCCCCGCCCCCCCGCACACCTCTCTCTCCCTCTTCCCCCCCCCCCCGCACACCTCTCTCTCCCTCTTTCCCCCCCCCCGCACACCTCTCTCTCCCTCTTCCCCCCCCCCCGCACACCTCTCTCTCCCTCTTCCCCCCCCCGCACACCTCTCTCTCCCTCTTCCCCCCCCCCCGCACACCTCTCTCTCCCTCTTCCCCCCCCCCGCACACCTCTCTCTCCCTCTTCCCCCCCCCGCACACCTTTCTCTCCCTCTTCCCCCCCCCCGCACACCTCTCTCTCCCTCTTCCCCCCCCCCGCACACCTCTCTCTCCCTCTTCCCCCCCTCTCTCTCCCTCTTCCCCCCCTCTCTCTCCCTCTTCCCCCCCCCCGCACACCTCTCTCTCCCTCTTCCCCCCCCCCGCACACCTCTCTCTCACTCTTCCCCCCCCCCGCACACCTCTCTCTCCCTCTTCCCCCCCCCCCGCACACCTTCTCTCTCCCTCTTCCCCCCCCCGCACACCTTTCTCTCCCTCTTCCCCCCCCCCCCGCACACCTCTCTCTCCCTCTTTCCCCCCCCCGCACACCTCTCTCCCTCTTCCCCCCCCCCCCGCACACCTCTCTCTCCCACTTCCCCACCCCCCGCACACCTCTCTCTCCCTCTTCCCCCCCCCCGCACACCTCTCTCTCCCACTTCCCCCCCCCGCACACCTCTCTCTCCCACTTCCCCCCCCCGCACACCTCTCTCTCCCCTCTTCCCCCCCCCCGCACACCTCTCTCTCCCTCTTCCCCCCCCCGCACATCTCTCTCTCCCCCTCTTCCCCCCCCCCGCACACCTCTCTCTCCCTCTTCCCCCCCTCTCTCTCCCTCTTCCCCCCCCCCGCACACCTCTCTCTCCCTCTTCCCCCCCACCTCTCTCCCTCTTCCCCACCCCCCGCACACCTCTCTCTCCCTCTTCCCCACCCCCCGCACACCTCTCTCTCCCTCTTCCCCCACCCCCCGCACACCTCTCTCTCCCTCTTCCCCCCCCGCACACCGCTCTCTTCCCCACCCCGCACACCCCTCTCCCCCCCCACCCCTCCCCCCCCGCACACCTCTCTCTCCCCCCCCCGCACACCTCTCTCTCCCCCCCGCACACCTCTCTCTCCCCCCCGCACACCTCTCTCTCCCTCCCGCACACCTCTCTCTCCCTCTTCCCCCCCGCACACCTCTCCCCCCCCCCGCACACCTCCCTCCCCCCCCGCACACCTCCCTCCCCCCCCGCACACCTCCCTCCCCCCCCCGCACACCTCCCTCCCCCCCCCCGCACACCTCTCCCTCCCCCCCCGCACACCTCTCCCTCCCCCCCCGCACACCTCTCCCTCCCCCCCCGCACACCTCTCCCTCCCCCCCCCGCACACCTCTCTCCCTCCCCCCGCACACCTCTCCCTCCCCCCCCCGCACACCTCTCCCTCCCCCCCCGCACACCTCTCCCTCCCCCCCGCACACCTCTCCCTCCCCCCCCCGCACACCTCTCCCCCTCCCCCCCGCACACCTCTCCCTCCCCCCCGCACACCTCTCCCTCCCCCCCCGCACACCTCTCCCTCCCCCCCCCGCACACCTCTCCCCCCCCCCCCGCACACCTCTCCCCCCCCCGCACACCTCTCCCTCCCCCCCCGCACACCTCTCCCTCCCCCGCCCCCGCACACCTCTCCCTCCCCCCCCGCACACCTCTCCCTCCCCCCCCCGCACACCTCTCCCTCCCCCCCCGCACACCTCTCCCTCCCTCTTCCCCCCTCTCCCTCTTCCCCCCTCTCCCTCTTCCCCCCTCTCCCTCTTCCCCCCCTCTCCCTCCCCCCCGCACACCTCTCCCTCCCCCCCGCACACCTCTCCCTCCCCCCCGCACACCTCTCCCTCCCCCCCGCACACCTCTCCCTCCCCCCCGCACACCTCTCCCTCCCTCCCGCACACCTCTCCCTCCCTCCCGCACACCTCTCCCTCCCTCTTCCCCCCTCTCTCCCTCTCCCTCTTCCCCCCTCTCTCCCTCTCCCTCTTCCCCCCTCTCCCTCTTCCCCCCCCTCTCCCTCTCCCTCTTCCCCCCCCTCTCCCTCTCCCTCTTCCCCCCCCTCTCCCTCTCCCCCCCCCTCTCCCTCTCCCTCTTCCCCCCCTCTCTCTCCCCCTCTCTCCCCCCCTCTCTCTCCCCCCCTCTCTCTCCCCCCCCTCTCTCTCTCTCTCCCCCCCGCACCTCTCTCTCTCTCCCCCCCGCACCTCTCTCTCTCCCCCCCGCACCTCTCTCTCTCTCCCCCCCGCACCTCTCTCTCTCCCACCCCCCGCACCTCTCTCTCCCCCCCGCACCTCTCTCCCTCCCGCACCTCTCTCTCCCCCCCGCACCTCTCTCCTCCCCCCCCCGCGCCTCTCTTCCCCCCCCCGCGCCTCTCTCTCTCCCCCCACCCCCCGCGCCTCTCTCTCTCCCTCTCCCCCCACCCCACCTCTCTCTCCCCCCACCCCCCCTCTCTCCCCCCCACCCCCCCCCCCTCTCTCCCCCACCCCCCCCCCTCTCTCTCCCCCCCCACCCCCCCCCCCCTCTCTCTCCCCCCCCACCCCCCCTCTCTCTCCCCCCCACCCCCCCCTCTCTCTCCCCCCCACCCCCCACCCTCTCTTTCCCCCCCACCCCCCCCCCCCCCCCCTCTCTTTCCCCCCCCGGCACTTCTTTCTCCCCCCCTCGGCACTTCTCTCTCCCCCCCGGCACTTCTCTCTTCCCCCCCCCCCCCACTTCTCTCTCCCCCCCCCCCCACTTCTCTCTCCCCCCCCCCTCGGCACTTCTCTCTCCCCCCCCCCCCCCCCCCCCCCACCGGCACCTTCAATCCTCCCCCCCGGCAGCAAATGCCGATCGCCTCAACTTCTCACTCGGCACAGGAGCCCTGCCTCTACCCCAGACTGCGGGCCGGACCGCCGCCGCATTCGCCTAAAGACGGCAGCAGCGGCGCCGGCCGCGACCAAGGGGTATCCGCCGAGCAGCAGCGGTCCCCGAGCAACCAGGAAGCGAGAGGCGGCGGGAGGCAGGCGCTGGGGAGCCAGGGCTCGGAGGTGTTCTTGCGGCTGGAACCGTGGGACAGGGGCGCTGGCAGTGCGAGCAGGTTCCCCCCGCACCCTCTGCTCGAACCTCCTCGGACGCGATCGAGATCCAGGTCAGGACTGAACGGCAACACCATGAACTCGCCTTACTGCAGCCAGCCGGGGGCGGGCGGCCTCCAGTTGCACCACCAGCACCAGCCCCAGCCCGGCTGTCAGAGTCACGGCAACAACCTGGCCATGGGCACAGCGACAGGAGCATCCCGACCAGCAGGTAAAGGGCACGGGGGTGAATATAACTTTAATATCGGGGGATGTGGAAAAGGAGGACGGGCTCCGAGCGCGAATGACCTGGGCATTCAGTAACTTTTCTTGAAAGTGCTGCTCCAGTTGGTTTGGGGCTGGAAGTAGGATCGGCAGACGCGCGTGTGTGATATCAGGATATAATTTGCCCTTGTGTTATTAAAAAAAATTGGTTGTATGTTATTTTTCTAGACATAGCCCAGTATTAAAAATGGTACTGGCAAAGGTGGCCCAGTGGCAGAGATTAACTAACATTTTGGTGTGCCATCGTCCAGGTTTCTAGGCTTGGCTGCTATTCAGAATCAAAGTCCCTCATTGGGAGAGCTTGCTGCATCTTGACTGAGGCACTTGGATAAAAGTCTCTCCTGAATTTAGGAGGGGGAAGAGAGGAATAGTCCGGAAGAAGCAAACCTCACTTCCTGTTAGGGGAGGTATTTGCAAGGGCTTTGAAGACATCTGTAGCCAAAACCATCCCCACCTCCTACCTAGTTACAGGAGAGTTACCTGTTGATAATAGAGGAATAGAGAGGAACCGTGCACAATGAAAATTAGAAACTGCTTTACGTTTACCTGTCATTGGCAAGCCAACTTTTTCTGTTGTCTAATCATTCTGTAATTGATGAGGAAACATTCTCCTCGTGTCTGCGTGGGTTTCCTCCGGGTGCTCCGGTTTCCTCCCACAGTCCAAAGATGTGCGGGTTAGGTTGATTTGGCTATGATAAATTGACCCTTAGTGTTAGGGGGATTAAATACATGGGGTTACGGGGATAGGGTGGGATATGTGTCGGTGCAGGCTCGATGGGCCGAAATGGCCTCTATCTGCACTGTGGTGATTCTGTGATTCTGTGATCACCTGAAGATGGTGTCACTCAAATTAAATTTACAATAACTGGGCAGCTTGATATAAGTGGTAAGAGTGTTTCCAACTAGATAGTTATGGGTTTTGCTTCCGGTCTGCTTGCTACAACTTGTAAAGTGTTTCCACATTTCTTGGGTAGGCTGCTGGGTGGAATTCCATGCAAGGTACAGCATGTTACATCTCCAGAAGTCATTAACAGCAGTGTCTGTCATGTGCCATTGTACGCTGATTATAGAACAGTACTAGGAGTGATCTGGAAGAGGTTTGTGGCTTGGTTTGCTCTACCCCTTTGGGAGAGGAGACTAGTTAATTGTCGGCGTGTTCTTGTTTTACATGAGACTTAAATTGTCATGAGAAATATGTCTTGAAAACCTGTCTTCAGAGATCATCTCACTGGTGAAAGCAAACAATCTGTTTTTTTTAAAAAAAAAACATAACTTGTAACAGCAGGAAACCAAATTAGGGTTTGGAGGTTGTTTGCATAAAATGAAGAATATTTGGAATTTATTGAGATTTTTTTATATTTCCTAAAATGAACAATTCCTTCAAACCTTGGGTAGCCATTAAATTAATTCTGCAGTGCTCTCTTAGTTAATGACTGTTCAGCGCTAGTTCATATGTGCTTTTACCATGTTTTGATTTCAGTTATTACTTCTTTAGAAACTGTCTTGCCCGGTCAGTTCTTCAGCCTTCCATTTAACATGTTCACATATGGTAACCTCTTCACAAAGATAATTTACAAGTGACAGTTTAGTAGTTCCCCTGCACAGTGATTTCTGGTGTCTGTAGTTATACTTCTGTCTGAATAAAAACTGCTCCCAACCCAGAGCTGACTCAGAACATGGGTTGTTCTGCACTTACCTCGAGAATCCAAACTGAAACCACCTTGCATATCCTGAAAGGCATCACAAGATGACATGTTAATATAGTATGTCACTACAGTATACGATGACACATTGTGCTTAAGATACAGCTATAGCAAGTGTCTTGCTTACACTGTGTATCAAGATTTAATGTGGGTTGACTTGCCCTCCCCCATATGATTCTGAATAAACAAGATTGGTTTAACTTGCACTTAATCTGACCCAGTGATCATTATGTTACTCGCTCTGTAGATTTCTGTGTTAAATGCAGAACTACTGGTTTCAAAACAAAAGTAAGCGCATTTTATAATAAAGGTCGGGGCTGGCTCCCTCGAGGGCTCAGCAAGTATAAATGAACAGCTGAGCCATACAGACCAGAGGGGCACCTCCCGTGTCTCCCAGAATTAGCTGACCTCCACTGATATTACAGTTGACTACAGGAGTCCTGAATTAAGGAGGGGAAACGTAGTCTGGGTTCTGACTCCTGGAACTACACCCAACAAGGAGTCTATTTTCAGGAAAGGAGGGAGTCAGGATTAGAAACATTTTTAAAGTGGAGCATGACAATGAGCGTATCATGCCATTTCCTTGGAGTGCATGCTATCTAGCAAATGGGGTCATGCTACAGCATGGTGGAGACCTACAGTCACAATTTACTCCATTCAACCACATTGAAAGTACAGTCTACTCTCAAATCAAAGTTGCTTAATTCAAATTCTCCAATCATTCAGTTTTTTTTGCACCAAATTCCAACTTTTGTTATTTACTTTGTTTAATCAAATTGGATAATTTGCATTTTTTAATGCATAAATGACTAAATTGGAGCAGACTGTAACAGCAAGAGCGTATTAAGATTTCAATTAAATATTTTTGCCATCCAACATTCTCCCTTCCTCTCCTGAAGGTGATGACTCTACTGGGTTATGGCTCTAAGGTTGCTGTCCTCTAGTTCCTTGTCCAAACAGACGAGTTTGCTTGACTGGCTGTTTAACTATGCGCCATAGGTGAGGCTGATCCGGTCCTTGCGCTGTCCAGAAGCAGTAGCAAGAAGAACTTGAATTTGTATAGCTCCTCCTTTTGAGCATCTCGCCTTATTCCACCCCTCTCGCCTCAATTAAAATTCTTGTTCTCTACCGCCCACCAAGTACCATAAAAATTTTATTACTGAGATATCTTCACTGCTCTCCTCCCTCAGCCTCTGCACCGAACAACTTCTCATCCTCGGTGATTTCAACCTCTATCTCAATTCATCATGCTCTCTCTCCTGAGTTCACTAGCCTCCTATCCTCCCTCCATCTCTCCCTCCATGTAAACTCCCCAACCCATATTCACGACCACCCCCTTGAGCTTGCCATCTCTCGTGGCCTCGCTACTCCCATCGAGTCAATCGCAGATAAGGCCATCTCTGACCACTTCCTCGTATCGCTCGCCACCCACATCCTCTTCCAACGCCCCCACCTCCCCCAAACCCTAATTCCTTCTGTGTCCGCCCCTGGAAAAAACTCTCCCAACTCTCTCACAACTGCACATAAAATCCCAACTGTCCAGCCTTTGGCCCTCTATTCACCATGATATTTCTGCAGCTCAGCCACAATCTCACCACCACCTTTGGTGCCCTAGTCCCATCTAAAACAATTACACACTCTCACCCTGGCCGTTCCACTTGGTACAGCCCTCATCTTCGCTCCCTTAAGTCCAAGGGTCGCAGACTTGAATGGATATGGCGGACAACTGGTTTAGCCATTCACTGCCAGATCTGGCTGGACCACATAAAGCATTATCGGGTCCTGCTCTCGTCTGCCAAAATTGCTCACTATTCCAGAATCATTCTCTATTGCTAACTGTCTTCTGAAAGCCCTCTCCCCTGTCTCTTCCACCCTCACCTCCGATAACAAGTGTGAGGAGCTCATGGACTTCTTTGTCTCTAAGGTTGAGACCATCCGTTCAGCTGCCTCTGCCATTTCCCTTCCTTCCCCTAGCCCACCGGGCCAAACTTCCTCTAAGGTTCCCCCCTGCCCTAGCCCTGAACTCACATCTTTCTCTAGTTTCTCTCCGATCTCCCCTCATGACCTCTCCATGCTCATCTTGTCCATGAGACCCACCTCCTGCTCCCTCGACCCTATTCCCACCAAATTGCTGACTACTCAACTTCCTTTTCTGGCTCCCATGTTAGCTGACATTGTTAATGGTTCTCTCTCCTGAGGTACTGTCCCCCTCTCCCTCAAATCTGCCGTCATCACCCCCGCCTCAAAAAAACAACCCTTGACTCTTCCGTCCTTGCAAACTATCGCCCCATCTCCAAAGTCCTTGAACGTGTTGTCGCCTCCCAAATCCGTGCCCATCTTTCCTGCAATTCCATGTTTGAATCCCTCCAATCAGGTTTGCGTCCTTGCCACAGTACCGAAACGGCTCTCTTCAAAGTCACAATTGACATCCTTTGTGACTGTGACAAAGGTAAACTATCCCTCCTCGTCCTTCTTAACTTGTCTGCAGCCTTTGACACGATTCACCACTCCATCCTCCTCCAACGCCTCGCCACCATCGTCCAGCTGGGTGGGACTGCACTCGCCTGGATCCATTCTTAGCTAGCTAATCGTAGCCAGATAATCACCTGCAATGGCTTCTCTTCCCGCTCCTGCATCGTTACCTCTGGTGTCCCCCAAGGATCTATCCTTGACCCCCTCCTGTTTCTCATCTACATGTTGCCCCTTGGTGACATATCCGAAAACACAGCATCAGTTTCCACATGTACGCTGATGACACCCAGCTCTACCTCACTACCTCTTCTCGCGACCCCTCTACGGTCTCTAAATTGTCAGACTGCTTGTCCGACATACAGTTCTGGATGAGCAGAAATTTTCTCCAATTAAGAAGTTTGCAGATGATACTAAAACCGGCTGTGTGATTGATACTGAAGAAGGAAGCTGTGGACTGCAGGAAGATATCAATAAATTGGTCAGGTGGGCAGAACAGTGGCAAATGGAATTCAATCTGGAGAAGTGTGAGGTAATGCATTTGGGGAGGGCGAACAAGGAAAGGGAATACACATTAAATGGTAGGACACTGAGTAGTGTAGAGGAACAAAGGGACCTTGGAGTGCATGTCCACAGATCCCTGAAGGTAGCAGGCCAAGTAGATAAGGTGTTTAAGAAGGCATACGGAATGCTTGCCTTTATTAGCCGTGGCATAGAATACAAGAGCAGGGGAGGTTATGCTTCAACTGTATAAAACACTAGCTAGGTCTCCGCTAGAGTACTGCGTGCAGTTCTGGTTACCACATTACAGGAAAGATGTGATTGCACTAGTGAGGATACAGAGGAGATTTACAAGGATGTTGCCAGGAGTAGAGAATCTTAGCTATGAGGAAAAACTGGATAGGCTGGGTCTGTTTTCCTTGGAACAGAGGAGGCTGAGGGGAGACCTTATTGAGGTGTATAAAATTGAGGGGCATAGATAAAGTGGATAGAAAGGACCTATTTCCCTTAGCAGAGGGGTCAAAAACCAGGGGACACAGATTTAAAGTAATTGGTGGAAGGTTTAGAGGAGATTTGAGGGGAAATTTCTTCACCCAGAGGGTTGTGGGGGTCTGGAACTCACTGCCTGAAAGGGTGGTAGAGGCAGGAACCTTAATCACATTTAAAAAGTACTTGGATGTGCACTTGGGATGCTCTAACCTACAGGGCTACGGACCAAGAGCTGGGAAGTGGGATTAGGCTGGATAGCTCTTTGTTGGCCGGCGTTGACACAATGGGCCGAAATGGCCTCCTTCCGTGCTGTAATTTTCTATGATTCTAAATATTGGGAAGACCAAAGCCATTGTTTTCGGTCCCCGCCACAAACTCCATTCCCTAGCCACTGACTCCATCCCTCTCTCCAACATCTGTGTGAGGCTGAGGCTGAACCACACTGTTCGCAACCTTGGTATTTGACTCTGAAATGAGCTTCCAACCACATATCCATCCACTGCTGAAATCCTTATCCATGCCTTTGTTACCTCTAGACTTGACTATTCTAACGCACTCCTGGCTGGCCTCCCACATTCTACCCTACGTAAACTTGAGGTCATCCAAAACTCGGCTGCCCATGTCCTAACTCGCACCAAGTCCCATTCACCCATCACCCCTGTGGTCGTTGACCTACATTGGCTCCCGGTTAAGCAGCGCCTCGATTTCAAAATTCTCATCCGTGTTTTCAAATCCCTCCATGGCCTCACCCCTCCCTATCTCTGTAATCTCCTTCAACAACCCCCCGAGATATCTGCACTCTTCTAATTCTAGCCTCTTGAGCATCCCTGATTATAATCGTTCAATCATTGGTGGCCGTGCCTTCTGTTGCCTAGGCCCTATTCCCTCCCTAAACCTTTACGCCTCTCTACCTCTCTTTCCTCCTTTTAAGACGCTCCTTAAAACCTACCTCTTTGACCAAGCCTTTGGTCACCTGCCCTAATTTCTCCTTATGTGGCTCGGTATCAAAATTTTTGTTTTATAATACTCCTGTGCAGCGCATTGGGACGTTTTACTACGTTAAAGGTGCTATATAAATACTTGTTGTTGTTATCGTAGTAAAACATTCCAAGGTGCTTCACAGAAGCATAATCAGACAAAAAATGAATGCTGATCCAAAAAAGATATTCGGGGTGACAAAAAACTTAAGTCAAACAGGTGTATTTTAAGGAGGGTCTTAAAGGAGGAGAGAGAAGTGAGAGGTTTGGGGAGGGAATGCCAGAATGTGGGACAATGCAGTTGAAAACACGGCCTCCACTGGTGAGATGAAGGGAGGAGACGAAGTACAAGAGGCCTGTGGTGGACCAACGGAGAGTTATGGGGGGTGGTGGGAGGGTTGTAGTGCCAGAGGAGGTTTGGGAAAAGGAGAGGTGATGCTATGAAGGGATTTGAATGTGAGAATGAGAATTTTAAATTGGAGGCCTTGTTAGGACCACGAGCCAGTATAGCTCAGTGAACACAGGTGATGGATGAGCTGAATCTGGTGCGGGATAGGGTCTGAACAGCAGCGTTTTGGATGAGCTGAAGTTTACAGAGCATAGAAAATAGGAGCCCAGCCAGGAGAGCAATGGAATAATCGAGTCTGGGGGTGACAGACATAGATGAGGGTTTCAGCGGCAAATGAGCTGATGCAGGTGTAGAGATGAGTGATGTTATGGAGCTTGAATTGGCAGGCTTTGTGATGGAGAGGATATGCGGTCAGAAGTTCAGCTCTGGGTCAAATAGGACGCTCAAGTTGTGAACAGGCTAGTTCAGTCTGAGACAGTGGCTGGGGAAGGGGATGAAATCAGTGGCAAGGCTATGGAGTTTGTGACGGGGGGCCAAAGGTGATGGCTTCAGTCTTCCCAATATGCAGTCTGACAGCAGAGATATTCGAAGGGTTGATAGGTTGTGGGAGATAGAGCTGGGTGCTATCACTGTAAATGTGGAAGCTGACCCCATGTCTGCAGATGATGTTGCCAAGTGGCAGCATGTAGATGAGGAAGAGAAGGGGGTCAAGGATAGATCGTTGGGGGAGTCCAGAGGTAATGGTGTGAGGGTGGGAAGGAAAGTTATTTCCAGAGATGCCCTGGCTAAGATTTGATAGGCAAGAATGGAGCCCAGTCCCATACAAACATAGAAAAATAGGAGCAGGAGTAGGCCATTCGGCCCTTCGAGCCTGTTCCGCCATTCAGTATGATCATGGCTGATCCTCTATCTCAATACCATATTCCCGCTCTCTTCCCATACCCCTTGATGCCTTTTGTGTCTAGAAATCTATCTATCTATCTCCTTCATATATTCAGTGACTTAGCCTCCACAGCCTTCTGTGGTAGAGAATTCCACAGGTTCACCACCCTCTGAGTGAAGAAATTTCTCCTCATCTCAGTCCTAAATGTCCTACCCCGTATCCTGAGACTGTGTCAAGTATACTAAGTGAAGTAAGGGCAGTCCCGTGAGCTGGACAATGGAGGAGAGGCATTGGAGGAGGATTATGTAGTCAACTGCAGTCAAAGACTGCAGAGAGGTTATGGAGGGCAAGAAGGAAATTTACCATGGTCAAAGTGACAGCGGATATCATTTGTGACTTTGGGCTGTTTCAATGCTTTGGCAGGGGCAGAAACCTGATTGGAGAGATTCAAACATGAAGTTGGAGGAATGATGGGCATGGATTACGATCTATTGGATTGTGATCAGGAACTTTACCTCCAAGTCACTCACCACCCTGATTTGGACTTCAATTTGGTTGATTTTAACAAGTATTTTTCACAAAAACAGAAGAGAATATTTTCTTTAGTGAAAAAGCATGGGACAAATTGAGGCTTTTCTGTAACTTGCTTTTTACTGAGAGCCATGTATGTAAATTGTCGTCTTAAGACTTTTTTATTAGTACTGACTGAAGTACACACATCATGGTAAATTATTGGAAGAATCGTAATATTGTTTTCTCTGACACTGCCAGCTCCTGCATACATCACAGTGCTCCTTTAAACAAGCTCTTGTGGAATTCAGTATCCAAATTATTGTCTGACTGTTCCATTGTCACATTTATTGTGTTGTAGATGTGCACCTTCATGCAGAATGATAATGAACAAGAGTCACCAAGAGTGGCTCGGTCACACCAATACTGACTGAGTTGGCCGAGTCCGGAAGACATAGCTGCCAGACTGGGCTTGTGGCAGGTGGTGAGAGAACCAACACGAGGGAAATACCCTACTTGACCTTGTCCTAACCACTCTACCTGTCGCAGATGCATCTGTCCATGACAGTATTGGTAGGAGTGACCACCACACAATCCTTGTGGAGTCGAAGTCCCATCTTCAGACTGAGGACACCCTCCATTGTGGTGTGTGGCACTATCACCGTACTAAATGGGATAGATTCAGAACAGATCTAGCAGCTCAAAACTGGGCCTCCATGAGGTGCTGTGGGCCATCAGCAACAGCAGAATTGTATACCACCACAATCTGTAATCTCATGGCTCGGCATTTCCCTCACTCTACCATTATCATCAAGCCAGGGGACCAACCCTAGTTCAATGAGGAGTGTAGAAGAGCGTGCCAGGAGCAGCACCAGGCGTACCTAAAAATGAGGTGTCAACCTGGTGAAGCTACAACACAGGACTACATGCATGCTAAACAGCAGAAGCAGCATGCTATAGACAGAGCTAAACGATCCCACAACTAACTGGTCAGATCAAAGCTCCGCAGTACTGCCACATCCAGTTGTGAATGGTCGTGGACAATTAAACAACTAACTGGAGGAGGCGGCTCCATGAACAACCCCATCCTCAATGATGGCAGAGCCCAGCACTTAAGTGCAAAAGACAAGGCTGAAGCATTTGCAACCACCTTCAACCAGAAGTGCCAAGTGGATGATCCATCTCCGCCTCCTCCTGAGGTCTCCACCATCACAGAAGCCAGTCTTCAGCCAATTCGATTCACTCCACGTGATATCAAGAAACGGCTGAGCGCAATGGATAAAGCAAAGGCGATGGGCCCCGACAAAATCCCAGCTGTCATGCTGAACACTTACGCTCCAGAAGTAGCCGCACCTCTCACCAAGCTGTTCCAGTACAGCTACAACACTGGCATCTACCCGACAAAGTGGAAAATTGCCCAGGTATGCCCTGACCACACAAAGCAGGACAAATCCAATCCAGCCAATTACCGCCCCATCAGTCTACTCTCACTTTCCATCACTTTGCTGATGTCATCGACAGTGCTATCAAGTAACACTTACTCACCAATAACCTGCTCAGTTTGGGTTCTGTCAGGACCACTCTGCTCTAGACCTCATTACAGCCTTGTTCCAAACATGGACAAAAGAGCTGAATTCCAAAAGTGAGGTGAGAGTGACTGCCCTTGACATCAAGGCAGCATTTGACCAAGTATGGCATCAAGGAGCCCTTGTAAAATTGAAGTCAATGGGAATCAGGGGGAAAACTCTCCACTGGCTGGCATCACACCTAGCACAAAAGAAAATGGTTGTGGTTGTTGGAGGCCAATTATCTCCGCCCCAGGACATCGCTTCAGGAGTTCCTCAGGGCAGTGTCCTAGGCCCAACCATCTTCAGCTGCTTCATCAATGACCTTCCCTCCTCCATAAGGTCAGAAATGGGATGTTCGCTGTTGAGTGTACAGCGTTCAGTTCCATTTGCAACTCCTCAGATAATGAAGCAGTCCATGCCTGCAAGACCTGGACAATATTCAGGCTTGGGCTGATAAGTGGCAAGTAACATTCGCGCCACACAAATGCCAGGCAGTGACCATCTCCAACAAGAGAGAGTCAAGTCATCGCCACTTGACATTCAACGGGATTACCATCGTCGAATCCCCCACCATCAACATCCTGGGGGATCACCAGCGACCAGAAATTCAACTGGGCCAGCCACATAAATACTGTGGCTACAAGAGCAGGTCAGAGGCTGGGTATTCTGCGAGGAGTGACTCACCACCTGATTCCCCAAAGCCTTTCCACCATCTACAAGGCACAAGTCTGGAGTATGATAGAATACTCTCCACTTGCCTGGATGAGTGCAGCTCCAATAACACTCAAGAAACTTGACACCATCCAGGGCAAAGCAGTTCGCTTGATTGGCACCCCATCCACCACCTTAAACAGTCACTCCCTCCACCACCAGCGCACCGTGGCTGCAGTGTGTACCATCTACAAAATGCACTGCAGCAACTCGCCAAGGCTTCTTCGACAGCACCTCCCAAACCCGCAACCTCTACCACCTAGGAGGAAAAGGACAAGGGCAGCAGGTGCATGGGAACACCACCACCTCCAAGTTCCCCTCCAAGTCGCACACCATCCTGACTTGGAAATATATCACCGTTCCTTCATCGTCGCTGGGTCAAAATCCTGGAACTCCCACCCTAACAGCACTGTGGGAGTACTTTCACCTTACAGACTGCAGCGGTTCAAGAAGGTGGCTCACCCCAACACCACCTTGAGGGCAATTAGGGATGGGCAATAAATGCTGGCATTGCCAGTAGCGCCTACATCCCATGAATGAATAATAAAAAATAAAAAATTGTAGGAAAAAACAGCATATCTAGTACTGAGCCATTTTGGCAAAGCAGCCATCAGATTTGACCAGTTAAAATAAATCACGCAGAAACATTTTCCATTTATCTAACACTCTGCCTTGGGGCATTGAATAATCAGCTATTCAACAAGACCACTGCCTGTGCTACATAACTTCAATAAAGTACTATCTCTTTCAGCTTTACCTTTAAGATATAAGAAAGCATGAAATATTAAAAATTTTCAGTTACTTGTTTGTAGTACTTCAAATTATCATCTAGTTTGTGATGTTATAGGCCTATCACCTCTGCTCATCTACTATCTGTCACCCTTTGTCACCCTTTATCTTAGTTCTCTTGGATTCACTGGTACGTCTGCATTTAAAATGGTTTGACTATCGGCCCCAGATAAATGCATATCCGATCAAACATGGAATTCAGACATGCCAAACCACCCATGCATAGATTGATCGTCTCCAGTATGCACGACTCAGGAGATTTCACTGATGTCCAGGGGTGGCCACTGATTTTGTGGTCACTGCTATAGTCCAAGTGGTGACGTGCTTTTGCAACCATAAAACAACTTTTTTTTTCTTTTTGTTTGGTACACTTTTTTCCCTTTTATGGGCACCAACTACAGCAACATCCCAGAGTTGAGCAAGCTGTGAATTGGGGCCAGAGGGGTGTGGGATAGCAGATGTGCCGAGGACCACTGACAGCGCTGGGATGAATGATGAGTACCACTGCTAGTCCATTCACTGTCAGCTTTCACTCAGACAGCATGACATTTTAGCTTCCTACTTTTTGTATGAAATGCTTTGTTGAATGTGATGGTTCGTGATTAAATTGAGTTGGTGTTCATTGATTTAAAAGGGCCATAGAAAAATGATTTCGCAATTGGCCAGTATTATATGCAGTTGGTATAAGTTCTAAACCAAAGAAAATGTTTTTACAAACTAACTAACCAGTTACTTACTAATACAGTATGAGGAATGTTCTGTACTTTAATACCTGACGAAGGAGCAGCGCTCCGAAAGCTTGTGATTTCAAATAAAACTGTTGGACTATAACCTGGTGTTGTGCGACTTCTCACATTTGTCCACCCCAGTCCAACACCGGCATCTCCACGTCATGGCTACTTTAATATAGTATGGGAAATGTTACGCAATGTCTAGGATAGATAATTTGTTCCAAGTATGAGAGTGATTTCTTTTTTCAGTTATCTAAATTATTTTGAATTACATTTAGCACTTATTCTGATTTTCTAGTTTAATCTCTGCTGCCACTATTAAAAACAAACAAAAATCCTCGAGAGTCAGTGCCACGAATATGGATGGAAATAATTCTTCAGAGTGCGGGTTCTTGCTATTTATATTAAAATGTATTTAACTAATAAAAGAACAAACTTTCAACAGTTAAAACTGTTCCCAAAAATGTACAAATATTGTTTTCTATATACCCTCTCAAAAGTGTATCCAGAGTCTTTTTTCCCCCGAGTCACACTGCTACAGCTAGCCCCTGATTCCCTACAATGCAATAGTGACTACACTTCAAAAGTACTTCATTGGCTGTGAAGCGCCATGAGACGTCGTGAGGTCGTAAAAGGCGCTACATAAATGCAAGCTCTTTCTCTTCTCGTTCTCTTCACTTAGGTCTCCTCCATATAATTTGCTGTTAGCCCGCTTTATGTATTTGTTTTTTGTCAGCTAAACTCTGGAGCGCTTCCAACAGCCACCATTTCATTTGTTACTCCAACATATGTGTATAGGCCACTAAAGCACTGAGAGGACCAGTATGCTTTTATAGTCTGACCCAGTCAACAATGCCAAATCCTCCAATACAAAATCAGATTTAGTGAGATTTGAGTAACTTTAATTGGCATGGCACAATGTGATTTAAAAAAAAAATGATGAGGGCTCCCTAATGAGCTGGTGGATATAGGCATTGTTCATTGTAGCACTAAGCCAGAAGGCACCAGGTTCAGTGCCCAGTTTGTGCTGGGTTAGCTGATTTCAGTCTAGGTAGTGACAGGAGTGCTACAATTGACCTTGGTACTCCTGGGTAAATGAGGAAAATGAGCCAGGCTGCCCTTGTCCAATAACTCAACAACAAAAATTTGCATTTATATAGCATCTTTAATGCAGTAAAACACCCCAAGGCGCTTCAAAGGAGTGTAATCAGGCAAAAATTGACACTGAGCCAAAGAAGGAGACATTAAGACAGGTGACCAAAAGCTTGGTCAAAGAGGTAGGTTTTAAGGAGCGTCTTAAAGTAGGAGAGGTGGCGAGGCGAAGAGGTTTGGGGAGGGAATTCCAGAGCTTGGGGTGTAGATGGCTGAAGGCACGGCCAGCAATGGTGGGGTGAAGGAAGTTGAAGATGCATAAGTGGCCAGAATAGGAGGAATGCACAGTTCTTGGAGGGTTGTAGGGCTGGAGGAGATTACAGATTGGGAAGGGTGAGGCCATGGAGGATTTGAAAATGCAGATGGGAATTTAAAATTATCATAGGAACAGGAGTAGGCCATTTAGTCTTCGAGTCGGTTCCGCCATTCAATGAGATCATGGCTGATCTGCGACCTAACTACATATACCCGCCTTTGGCCCATATCCCTTGGTACCTTTGGTTAACAGAAATCTATCGATCTCCGATTTAAAATTAACAATTGACCCTATATTCCGTTTGCAGAAGAGAGCTCCAAACTTCTAACACCCTTTGTGTGTAGAAGTGTTTCCTAATTTCATTCCTGTAAGGTCTGGCTCTAATTTTTAGACTATGCTCCCCTAGTTCTAGACTCCCCAACCAGCAGAAATTGTTTCTCTCTATCTACACTATCTGTTTCCCTTAATATCTTGAAACTTCGATCAAGTCATCCATAACCTTCTAAATGCCAGGGAATACAACCCTAATTTGTGTAATCTCTTGTAATTTAACCCTTGGAGTAAAGGTATCATTCTGGTAAATCTATGCTGCACTCCCTCCAAGGCCAATATATCCTTCCTAAGGTGTGGTGCCCAGAATTGCTCACAGTACTCAAGGTGTGGTCTAACCAGGGTTTTGTACAGCTGTAGCATAACTTCTGCCCCCTTGTATTCTAGTCCTCTAGATATAAAGGCTAGCATTCCATTAGCCTTTTTGATTATTCTCTGTACCTGTTCATGACATTTTAATCTGTTTACCTGGATGCCCCCCAAGTCTCTTTGGACCTCCACTGTTTCTAGCTTTTCACCATTTAGAAAGCACTCTGTTCTATCCTTTTTAGGTCCAAATTGGATGACCTCACAGTTGCCGACATTGGGCAAAACTGTGGCAAATGGATTTCAATCACTTATTCTCCTGGTCCACCAATGGCTCCAATGTAGACACCTGCTAGAAAGTGCACATGCATGGGTATTGTGTGAAGGCTGGATCTGGCCCACATGATCTCATCACAGTCGAATATCCTGTCAGCATTCACCGTCTAGCCACATGTATGGAGAATGGCCACTTGGGCATGGTATCGGAGGGCTGCTGGAGCCTGTGAAACTTTGCATAGTGACAGCAGCTTAGGTTAAAGAGGAGAGAATATTGGCACAAAAAAAATTATATTGAATAATAGGTGCCATACAGTGTGCACAATTAGCATCTTCCTAAATTAGTGTTTCTGGCATGCTCCTTGTTATTTTTGCAGTTTGCATGTTCCTACATTGGGTTGTAGTTCCCATACATTGCCATACTACTAATTTTAGTTTTGAATTTTTAATCTTTCTCCTGATAATACGTCTAAGCTAGCAGTTTAAATATGAGAGTATATATTGGGGTATGCTTAATTCCACAAAAGCTTCATTTATGAAGTTTGTAATGCCTAGTACCCATCTAGTGCATGCACTATTCTGTACAGTTACTGAACCACAATCCAGCTTTCTGCATCTCTCTCTCTTTGCATTTTACCAGGTGTATGGCATCCCTTTCTGTGTATGGGGCAGGTTTTACAAATTGGGCTTGTACCATGTACCTCTGATGTCATTGAGAATTTATAACAAAATCTTGAACAAGGCCTTAAGAAAAAGGGGGGAAAAACCTGCAAATACTGAAAATCTAAAGTTTAAAAAAAGGAATACCAAAAGTACACAAGTCAGATAGCATCTGAACTTTTTCTTTTTTTTAAAAGTTAACATTTTGGGTGTGGACCTTTTGTCAAAACTGAAAGATGAGAGCCCCTTAATAGGACTAAACAAAACAAAGGTGGTGGGAGATCAACAAGTAGATGTCAGGAAGTAATTAATGGGTTGATTGGCCAGCGTCAAATTTTTTTTGAAAAGCTGGAAAGCGGTAAAAGCTGGTGAATAGTGTACAAAGATCATTTCAGTGAGACCGTGAATAGGCATAAAACAACAAAAAGATGTCAAATTAAAAATAAAACGGAAAATGCTAGAAACAAGCAGCAGGTTTGTCGTCACTCGAACAGAGAAAAGCCAGGCCAATGTCCCAGGCCTTGTGTTCTCGTGTTGTCTTTTCTGCTACCAGTTTGTCGATTAGATAGTCCTTTCTGACCATGGGTGTGATCAATTTATCGTCCCTGCCCATAATCCAATAACCTTTGACCAATTAGATTTTGAGAGCAATCTGATCATTTCTAATAGAATTTATAACTTCTAAAGTTTTTCATTTCAGACCTGAGTGGTTCAGTAGACATCAATTGCGCATAATGGTGAGTTTTTTGACTTGCAATTCAATGTTTTTTTAAGCGTGTTTAAGCTAAAATTAGAATTCTAATTTGCCTTGCACATTCCTAGAATAACTATTTATGTGCAATATGCAAGTAGGATTCTTCAGTGATTAAAAGGACAAATCTGCCGCTCTTGGTGCAATACATTGCAATGATCGCGCAATTTTGTTGAGCCAAAGGACTGTCTGCAATATGTCCTCCAAGACTGCCCTAATGAGGGTGTGGAAGAGTTCAAATATTCTGGCCCTAAATATATGCAATAAGTGAAGGATCAGAAATGTTTCCAGGAGTTAGGCTGGGGTAAATTGCAGAATGTGTTGGTTATCAATACTGTACTGATGGCTCTGGATTTTTTTTTCTTGTTTGTATTCAACTACTAAAAGGTGTGATGCCGACTGCTATCAGTTAATTTGTAATACCATCTTTATCCAAGAATTAAGAGTGCCTATCATTATCAAATGTTATCAAAGCTCCTATGCACTTCACATAAACCAAATGAGAGAATCATATATGAACATGGGTGTTTACAGACAGGGAACTTATTGTTTTAGTGCTATTGGAAATTCACATAATTGAGAAATATTCCTGTAGATTGAAGGAAAGTATGAGGAATTTGGCTTTAATCACAGGAGTTGGTTAGAAAGCAGGCTCAAATAAGTTGATGGATCTTTTGGTAAGCAATGAATTGGTCTCTTTGCTACCCTTTCCCAAAATTGGAGAGATTTTGCAAGTTTTAAGTATTATCCTTGGAGTCTTTAAGGCAATTCAAAGTTACTATTGCAGTCTGCTATAATTTTCAATATGTGATTCATCATACTTAAAAAAAAAAAATCTTGCTGTAGGCTGGAAATCTGACATTTAGAATCATAGAATGATACAGCACAGAAGGAAGTCATTCAGCCCATCATGTCTGTGTCGGCTCTTTAAAAGAGCTATCCAATTAGTCCCACTCCCCTGCTTTTTCCCCCATGACCCTGCAAATTTTTCCTTTTTAAGTTGTATATTCAGTTCCCTTTTGAAAGTTGCTGTTGAATCTGCTTCCACCACCCTTTCAGGCAGTGTATTCCACATCATAATAACTCGCTGCATAAAATAAATTCTCCTCATCTCACCTCTGACTCTTTCTTTTGCCGATTACCAATCTGTATCCTCTGGTTACCGACCCTTCTGGCACTGGAAATTGTTTCTCCCGATTTACTCTATTAAAACCCTTCATGATTTTCAAGGTTTTTATCTTGCACTCTGAACACACAGTTAACATTTCTGGCTGCAAAAGATAAAAACTGGGAGGGGGGGGGGGGGGGGGCCTGCACTCGGAGGGAGTGAGAAATGGGGCTGAGAAACACCACGAGTGCCAGGGTGTTCAGACTTGGGACAGGTGTTGTTCTGTTAAATCTCTGAATCTGACCGAGGAGGAATGGAGCTATGTTAAACAAAGCTCCAAAATATTTAAGCTTCATCACACCCCTGTTAATTTCCTGTTGTGCATTCAACCACAAACAAAAATTGCAGAAATAGAAAGCTTAGATCACGTGGAAATTAGTAAAAATACTTGCATATAAAATGGCAGCAGAAATTCAAGCGTCTAGAATATACACAGGCACGATCCATTGATCTATTTTATTTCTAGTCAGAACAGACTGTTTTATGATTTATAGATTTATTTTATCAAGCTTGTTTAGATTTGCAAAGAGATTTTGATAGTTTTAAAAGTTCCCTCAATCCTTAAACAGTTCTGTGTCAGCATTCATAGGTTCTTCCTAGAAATTCCAGGTAGTATAAATCTCACTTGTAAGCAAGCAGTTCTGAGTGCTATTATTGTCCGTTGATTAAAATATTTATCAGCAGTATATCTTTCTAGAAATCTCAGAATTACTAACCACCCAATTTATAGGTGGTTGTGTTACTGTGACCTACAAAAAAAAACTGCAGTATCCTGGCACTGATACCTGTATGCAGGGCATGCAAATTCCTTGTTATACATAGTGAAATAAAACCTGGTATCCTCGAGGTTCAAGTCATGCTCCAATTCAATTTTTTGCGATTATAGAATGCAGTTACACTGTGTAAGGTGAGCCCAGAGTGAATTGCTCTCAAGTTTCCTGCAGTTCTAGAGAGCCTATTTACATCGTGTTGAACAGCGCAACCTAATCCAATATAATGAAGAGGCATAGAAAATGTTAGTGATATCCTAATGCTTGGGATAGTAGAGAGCTGGTGGATAGAGCTCGAGCAGAAAAAGGGTCTGTGGTAGATTGACTTGTGTTTGCTCTGCAGGCAGATTGTTCCTTATGGACTGGGAAGCTCCGAGTCAGACGATCTGTAAAGAACAATTATAAGGAGGGTGGGGTGTAGAACCTGCAGCATATGGTGCTGTCTGCAATTAGGAGGTTGTATGCGATTGCTAATGACTCAATAATTACATACATAGGATTTACAGCACAGAAACGGGCCATTCGGCCCAACAAGTCTATGCCGGTGTTAATGCTCCACACGAGCCTCCTCCCACCTTGCTTCATCTCACCATAACCTTCTATTTCCTTTCTCCCCCATGTACTCATCTAGCTTCCCCTTAAATGCATCTATGCTATTTGCCTCAACCACTCCATGTGGCAGCGAGTTTCGCACACTCCTATCGGACCCCTTCAGAATTTTAAAGACCTCTATCGGGTCACCTCTGTCTTTTTTCTAAAGAAGAGCCCCAACCTGTTCAGTCTTTCCTGATGGTTGTACCCTCTCAGTTCTGGTATCATCCTTGCAAATTTTTTTTGCACTTTCTCCAGTGCTTCTACCTCCTTGGATTCTTTAAGAACACAAGAACATAAGAAATAGGAGCAGGAGTAGGCCATTCGGCCCTTTGAGCCTGCTCTGCCATTCAATATGATCATAGCTGATCATCTACCTCAACTCCATTTTCCCACCCTATCCCCATATCCCTCAATTTCTTTAGTATCCAAAAATCTATCGCTCTCTGTCTTGAATATACTCAATGACTGAGCCTCCACAGCCCTCTGGGGTAGAGAATTCCAAAGATTCACAACCCTAAATGGCCGACCCCTTATTCTGAGACTGTGACCCCTAGTGCTAGACTCTCCAGCCAGGGGAAACAACCTCTCAGTATCTACCCTATCAAGCCCCTTAAGAATTTTATGTGTTTCAATGAGATCACCTCTCATTCTTCTAAACTCTAGGGAATATCGGCCTAGTCTACTCAATCTCTCCTTGTGGGACAATCCCCTCATCCCAGGAACCAGTCTAGTGAACCTTCATTGCACTCCCTCTATGGCAAGTATATCCTTCCTTAGGTAAGGAGCCCAAAACTGTACACATTACTCCAGATGTGGTCTCACCAAGGCATTATATAATTGCAGTAAGACTTCTTTACTCTTAGACTTTATTACAAAGGCATTGACGTATAATATACCATTTGCTTTCCTAATTGCTTGTTGTACCTGCATGTTAACTTTCTGTGATTTGTGTACAAGGACACCCCGGTCCCTCTGAATACCAATATTTCCCAGTCTCTCATCTTTGTACATAACTTGGTGTCTGAATGAAAAAAAAAATGCTTAGAAAAACCAGTTCACTTTTGGAAATGTTCCCTTTCTGTCTTCGATCAGTAGTAGTTGGATGAATATTGCCACCAGCATTCAGGCACTATTTTTTTTGGTACAGGGAGTTGTGGATTGAAGCAAACAAACAAGCCTGGAACCAACTGTGAAGATCAAAAACTTGTCTTTACTTTCTAGCGTAGCTTAGGAGAACTTGTTTCTATAAATGCCCTTGTCCATCTGTCCATTTACTTATATGTAACTGAGACCAGTTTGAACAGCTGTTAATAGCTTCTTTCATGAATGGACTGTCTCAACAGTTAACCCATTGAATTTAAGGCTACCTCAACACTAGAAATATTTTTAGAAAAAAGTGGGGCTGGAAGGCAACAGTCACCACTAATTCAGGCAGTACTTAAACACACAAAAGGTATGTGCGAATAATTCCTCGTACAGAAAACAAAGTTAGCATGTAGGTACAGCAAACAATTAGGAAGGCAAATGGCATGTTGGCCTTTATTGCAAGGGGGTTGGAATACAAGACTAAAGAAGTCTTGCTAAAATTGTACAGGGCTTTGGTGAGACCACAGCTGGAGTACTGTGCAAAGTTTTGGTCTCCTTATTTGAGGAAGAATATACTCGCCTTAGAGGCGGTGCAACAAAGGTTCACTAGATTGATTCCTAGGATGAGAGGGCTGTCCTGTGATGAGAGATTGTGTAGAATGGGCCTATACTCACTGGAGTTTAGAAGAATGAGGGGGGATCTCATTAAAACATTTTAAGATTCTGCGGGGGATTGACAGGGTAGACGCTGAGAGGTTGTTTCCCCTGGCTGGAGAGTCTAGAACTAGGGGGCATAGTCTAAGGATAAGGTGTCGGCCATTTAAGACTGAGATGAGGGGAATTTTTTCACTTGGAGGGTTGTGAATCCTTGGAATTCTCTACCCGAAAGGTCTGCGGATGTTGAATCATTGACTTTATTCAAGGCTGAGATAGATTTTTGGACTCTAGGGGAATTGAGGGATATAGGGATCGGGCGGGAAGGTTGAAGATGAGGCATAATCTTACTGAATGGTGGAGCAGACTTGAGGGGCTGTATGGTGTACTCCTGCTCCTAATTCTTGTTATGTACAACAGAACCAGATGTTCGCAGTTCCTTTCAGATTTGCTGTCTGCTGCAGCTTGTCTGACTGTATCATCTTAATGGTGGGGAAAATTATTTTTGAAGAAATGTCTGTGCCAGACACTGGTTCTTGCTTGTGTATGCAGTACAGAAACTCATCCCCATTTGTCTAGCCATCAGAGAGTTTCAACTCTGTTACAGTTAATGGAAGGCAATAACTTGAGTTCAGTATGAAGGAAAAACTGCTCAATGATGCATGCATCACCCTTGAGCAAAGAAGTTCTTGTTAAGATCTGTTCTAAATTTACTTTTCACTGGTTTGTCCTTCGGCCTGACTAGTTTGAAGTAATATTATAGGTTTACCTGATCCTATAACATTTACTACCTCCTCCTGACCACTTTTCTCTTTAGACAGTACAGGTTAATTTTCTCTAATCTCTTGACGCTCAGCTCACTTGCACTTTTGATTTCTTTTCTCTGAACTCTCTCTTGCAGGTATACATGGTGTTTTGTAGCATGGTGACTTTGTTTTTTAGGGCCTTTTCTACCGTTTAGATTTTTCGAGTCCTATTCTTTGGATCACTCGCATAGGTGAGTCCCAACTCCCTATGTCCTCTTGATTAGTGGTTCTCAAACTTTTTTGGTTGAAAGGACCCCTTTTGAAATGGATTAGTAATCATGGACCTCCCCATCTAAATTATAATTCTATAAACTCCTTGCACATATACATTTCTGAATGTAAAGTTCATCAGTGTCCTGTTAAACGGACTTGCATGAAATTTTGCCAGATATAGTGAACATTGATGTGATTGATAAAACTTTTATCTTCCCTTCAGGTGCAAGGTAACCCTACAGGTTCAGCAACATGTCTATTGAATACTTCAGCGCATAACCCCTCCCTGCTCTTCCTGGAGTGGGATTAGGCTCATTGGCTCCTGTTGGGAACACTGGCATCATTTCAGATGTAACCCTCCACCCACCTACTCACTGCACAGCTGCTGAGTGTTTCAGGGTTTTTTCCTCCCGCTCTGCTGTGTACCGGCCTGTCTGCACTGGAATATTGTTGATTTGCTGCCTAGTGTACGGCATTTCTGCCATCGGGACACCGCCAGTAACTGGGACCGCGGCTTTAGTCCAGGTTCAGTCACAGGCCCAGCTGCCATACTCTGAACGAAGAGCGACATGATCAAAATTCCAGGCCCCTGGACAAGGCTGATGTGGTGGCTCCTTCCTACCCTCCCACAGCCCCAGCCCCACAAATCCATTTCCAGTGTCTCTGGGGCCCCTCGTCTTCTCTCCGTCCGAGGCCCCGCTAATCCGGTTATGTGCCCATTTCCAGAGCTGCCTCGGCCCCAGTGCCTGTCCAACTATCGTGTGTCGCTGTGCGAGTGCACCAGGTCCCCGGGCCTGACATCATACTCACTGGTGCGTGAGCTCTTGGCTGCACGCTGTAGCGGACGAAGGAAAACAAAAAAACGGCCAACAGCATGCGCCCGATCTGCGCCATCGCAGCAACAGGTCCCGTTCACATTTCGTGGACTTACTGGAAAGTCTTTGAGGACCACTGCTCTAGATTATCTCCACAAACCTTAATCGATGTAAACTTTTGGTAACGTGCTCTGCATATCAAACCTAACAACCTTTCTGTTAATTGTATTAGTTACTGGAATTACCTTACGACCATAGTAACACTCTCCTGTTTTTTAAGTGGTTGCGCATCACAACATCGAACCCCATTTTAAAATGGTTTAAACAATTAAGTAAATTTATTTAACAAAAGATTAACAAGCTAATTAATAGCAATATATTTACTGTAAAAATCCTTTGGGGCGCAAAGCATCTAGCGCCCGGGCGCGGCGATGTTTGTGCCATTTGTGAAATTGACCAGACATTTTGTGGCGGCGCTAAACACTACCGCCACGATCTCCTGCGCCCGCAGATCGTGACGTCAGTCGAGCGTGCAACACCCCAGACCAGATATTGAGTGACGCCCCCTGCCTTACCGCCTGCCGCTAGCAACGACAGGTTGAGGGGAACGTTTTGCAGTCGGGAAGGGACTGGGGGAGCGCTATTTAAAGGCGGCCACTTCCTGCCTTTTTTTTGTCGGCGACATTTTTGCACCATGCATTCTGAGAGAGAGAGATACTTCTGGAGTGATTCAATGCTGTGTGAAGGAGTTTTGGGTACTGAGCAGCACTTTGCAGGTTCAATTTGATTCGACCTTCCTTGCATCGATTTAGTAGAGACTATGGGGGCTGCACTCAGCTCTATCCCTGGGCCTCTCCATTCTTTCCAGCAGAATTGATGTACAGGTCTCGCCAGGCCGAGATTCAAGGCTGCAATGAGCAGGGTGTAGATGGGGAGCAAGATCGACCCTCCCCTTTAA
The DNA here is from genome assembly GCA_030390025.1 of Squalus acanthias. Classification (NCBI taxonomy): domain Eukaryota; kingdom Metazoa; phylum Chordata; class Chondrichthyes; order Squaliformes; family Squalidae; genus Squalus; species Squalus acanthias. Next base: position 223,624,907 of record CM059425.1, on the reverse strand, counting down.
GAACTGGCCGGCGCCAGTGTGTCTGTGTTCCATTGCTGACTGACATCACATGAGCTTCGCCAGCGCTCTGAGTTAGCGCCTCGCTCCTCGGCGTTAGCGCCTTAAGAGAGGTGTGTAGCACCTGATTTAGCGCTCCAATCACCTCCAGGGACGATAGAAGCCAAGTTTGCAGTTGGAGGCGATAATTAGCGCCAGGCGCTAAATTTTGCGCCCGGCTGATAATTGCACCTCAAACGGGGCGATACCGAATTTCTCTCCCCTTCTGTCTAGCTTATTGAAAGGAGAACAGTAATAGGATTCAATCTAAATGCTAAGCTATTCTTTTGTCGGTAACTTTTAATATATATATTGCAGTGTTACCTATATTTCTTACCATAGCTAGCAAGGGCTGTGCTAGTCTGAACTACAACTCTTGGAATTCCCAAACTGACTCTCTGATTCAAACAATTACAACTTCTTAAATATCCCCAAGAACAGTTACTGGGACTACCTGGATTTGAATAGCTAGTTGTCATTCACATAACTGAACAAATCACAGTCTGTGCTTTTTTAAAAGTAGCTTGAGTCCTCCCTCAAGCTTTGTAAACAAACTGTGAAACTCACAGTATTTGTATTGAGTTAAGTTTGGGACAAAATTCTAACTAGTAGTTTTTTTTTAAAACTCCTTCTGACTTGTGATTGAATTGAAGGAAATTCTATTAAGCTAAAAGTAGAATGTTAATTACCTGAATTGAACATGGTGCTCCAAGTACGGACATGTAAAGCCCTAGTGTTATGTATGTGTATTCGTCATGATTTGGGATTTCTGACCAACCTGCCATAGCAGGACTTTAGTGTAATATGTTTAAAAGTTAAACTGAGCTCTCAAGGGGCTAAATTCACAGGACAGCAGGGCTGGGAGATGTAGATAAAAAAATGTACATGAGTTGTCTGAACCAGGGTGCTTCAGATAGGGAAAGTTAGTTTGGACATTTCAGTGATAGCTCACGCATATTCTGGTTGAGATGACTTGTTCATTTGAGCTCAGCAGGGGTAGTTGCTAGGGTTGTCTGTTGAGACTCCACTTTCTGGGGTAAAACTTAACAAAAAAGGACAGAAAAACCCACATTCAGGGTCAGTCAGGTCAAACAAATGCTATGAGAAGGTCAGTTTGCAAGCTAAAATCTAATCCGAAAGAAAATCTGCTATTTGGGATAGTGTGATGGGTTTTTTTTGTTCGAGTGTTGTAGAAATTTAAAGAAGGCTGGAATTTCTCCTTTTGTTCAATTATAAACCAGCTCCTTGATTTGGCATTGACCTTGTTTCACCAGTGTGTTCATGGAATCATCCAGTGCAGGAGGAAGCCATTCGGCCCATTGTGCCTGTGGCGGCTCTTTGAAAGAGCTATCCTATTAGTCCCACTCCCTGCTCTTTCCCCATTGCCCTTCAAAACTTTCTTTTTCAAGTATACACCAGTTCCCTTTTGAAAGTTGCTATTACATTTGCTTCCATCCCCCTTTTGGGCAGTGCATTCGACTTTATAAAAACTTGCTGTGTAAAAAAAAAAAAAAAAAAAATTCTCATCTCCCCTCTGGTTCTTTTGCCAATTGTCTGTGACCTCTGGTTACCAATCCTCCTGTCAGTGGAAACAGTTTCTGCTTGTATACTCTTATTAAAACCACTCCTAATTTTGAACACCTCTTAAATTTCCCCTGCTACTACTTCATATGGCTGATGTAGATGTGGAGCAACAACTATAATTTTACATTTCGGTGGTTAAGCCAGATAATTGTGTCAGGAGTAGCGGAGTGTATTGCTGTGTTGCCTCCTTCATATTTGTGAATCGGGCATTGAGTTATATGTTCCATGGTCTGTTCTGGGTGATCACAGTCGCACACTGGAGAGTTTTTAATTCTGCATTTGTGCATCAAGTGTCTGCATCTGCCATGGTTTGTGCGGATGCGGTTTAGGGTTGCCCATAAGCTTCGCGGAAGATCGAAGCCAGGGATCTTCCCCGTCGGGTCTTTCATGTGGTGACTTCTTGTGAATTCCATTCGGCTTTCCGAGCATCATCAGGGTTCAAGTCGTATTGTCAAAGGTTAAGTGCATGGGTCCAAAAGAGACACCACTGCATACGTCCCTCCAGTCTGAATAATAACCATTCATCACTACTCTGCTTTCTGTCCCTTAGCCAATTTCGTATTCGCCCTGTTCATTAGTTTTGCTTATCAAAAGATTGGAGAAGTGTGTGTGGGGGCACAGTGCATTTACGGTATCCAGTTCAAGTGTCACCGGGGGCACATTGTTTCATCCCCTGGGTTATGCTATCATATAAATAGATATTGGATAGTGAGTCAACTTCCGAACGTGGGGTCGCAATTCACTTACCCGAGAGACTGATCCACTGAACCCAAGATCCTACATTTGTAACAGTACTATAGATCCATTTTCTAAGTCTCTGTGACCTAATTCATTGTATACCCATGTCACAGTTTTTTTTTCTTCCAATACAAGATACTTTTAATTTATCAGTGTTAACCTTTACTTACTATTTGCCTGCCCAATTGCATAACTTTCTAAATCCTTTCAAAAATCTTTAACTGCATCTTCTGTCTGTGTCTCTCTTCCTATTTTAATATGTGCAAATTTGACAAGCTTCTAAATGATTTTGACATTTAAGTCATTAAGCAGATTAGAAACAAATGGGGTCCAAGCACCAACTCCAACATTACTCCACTCAACAGCAGCCGCCCCCCGGCAACAGTTTTACACTAACCGCCCCCCCCCAAAACAAGAGTTCTGTTTTTAAACATTTGTTTTCGGGATATGAGCGATGCCGGCAAGGTTACAATTATTCCCTGTTCCTAGTTTCACTGAGAAGGTGTGGTCGGCCTTCTCCTTGAACCACTGCAGTTCTTGTGGTAATGATGCTCCTACAATGATGTTTGATAGGCATATCCAAAATGTTGACCGTGTCAATGGTAGGATGGTGTGCTTTTTCTAAATAAACCAATTAGGACACAGAGTTGCCCCAGTGTCATCAAACAGAGGTGCCCCCTTTTTAGAGGGGCACAGCTAATAAGGAACTAAACCATAAAACAAAGGAAACTTATAAACTTAAATAATATTATTACCGATGTCCAGTATACACTCCAAACCCTGTGGTGCCCACCGACACAGAACGCCTCCAGTGCACCAGCGGACATCACGTGCTCCTTCTCGAGGGCCGCCCGGGCGTGGAGAAGGGGTAAGTTCGGACTGGATCACTCCACGCAATTGAGCCTCCTCAACACACCTAGTGGAGCCAGGGCTGATGGCAACTTTCAGCACCTTGGATGGCTTTGGCAACGGGCCGGACATAGCGCCAGGAAACTGTGCTGTCAATGCCTCTGGTGTGTGATTTGGAGGTGATTATATTCCTATGACATTGCAGCTCTCATCTTTTTGGCGGTGGAGGGGAGGGAGGTTTTGATGAAGTAACATTTATAAGTTGCTGCAGTGCATCCTGTAGATCATACATACTGTAGCAACAGTGTGATGGTGGTGGAGGGGGTGAATATTTAGTCCAATGGCAGAGATCAAGTAAACTACTCTGTTCAGGACGGTGTTTTTGCAGCTGCACCCATCCAGTGGTGAGTATTCCATCACAGTCCTGCCTTGAGTCTTTTGGATAGTACACAAACTTTGAGGGCTCAAGAGGGAGCTACTTGTCAGAGTACCCTACTTTTATAGCCACAGTGTTGATGTAGCTGATCCAGTTAAAAGCTTCTAATCAGTGGTGACACCCGAGATATTTATCGTGGGAGGAACTCTGTGATGGTGATGCCATTGATGATCAAAGGAAAATGGTTGGGCTTCTAGTTCTGAGATAGTTATTATCTGGCATTGCTTTGACACAAATGTTACTTGCTACTTGCCTGCCCAAGCCTGGATGGTATCCAGCTCCTGCTATAAGATGGCATTGGCTACTTCATTATCAGAAAAGTTGTGAATGTAGCTGAACATTGCAGAACCATTGGCGAACAGCCCCACTGCTGACCAAAGGAAGATCATCGATGAAGCTGTGCAGGGAGACAGAGGAAAGAGAAGCAAAAGACAGGAAGGAGAAAAGCAAAAGTGGCAGTCAGAGAAATCAAGGGTGTAAATCAAACATGGCCACAGAAAATAATAATTCTAAAAGGTCTAAGAGTGTTTAAAAAAAACAAGCCTGAAGGCTTTGTGTCTTAATGCGAGGGGCATTCGTAATAAGGTGGATGAATTAGCTGCGCAAATAGATGTAAGCAGATATGATATAATTGGGATTACGGAGACATGGTTCCAAGGTGACCAAGGCTGGGAATTCAACATCCAGGGGTATTCAATATTCAGGAAAGACAGGCAAAAAGGAAAAGGAGGTGGGGTAGCATTGCTGGTTAAAGAGGAGATTAACACAATAGTAAGGAAGGATATTGGCTCTGATGATGTGGAATCTGTATGGGTAGAGCTGAGAAATACCAAGGGGCAGAAAACATTAGTGGGAGTTGTACACAGACCCCCAAACAGTAATGCTGAAGTTGGGGATGGCATTAAACGGGAAATTAGAGACACGTGCAATAAGGGCACAGCAGTTATCATGGGTGACTTTAATCTACATATAGATTGGGCTAACCAAATTAGTAACAAAACTGTGGAGGAGGAATTCCTAGAGTGTATATGGGCTGGTTTCCTGGACCAATATGTCGAGGAATCAACTAGAGATCAGGCCATCTTAGACTGGGTATTATGTAATGAGAAAGGATTAATTAGCAATCTTGTGCGAGGCCCCTTGGGGAGGAGCGATCATAATATGATAGAATTCTTCATTAAGATGGAGAGTGAAGTCGTAGTTGACTCAGAGACTAGGGTACTGAATTTAAATAAAGGAAACTGCGATGGTATGAGGCGCGAATTGGCTAGGATGGATTGGGGAACGTTACTTAAAGGGTTGACGGTGGATAGGCAATGGCAAACATTTAAAGATCGCATGGATGAACTACAGAATTTGTTCATCCCTGTTTGGCATAAAAATAAAACAAAAGAGGTGACTCAACCGTGACTAACAAGGGAAATTAGAGATAGCATAAGATCCAAGGAGAGGACATATAAATTGGCCAGAAAAAGCAGCAAACCTGAGGATTGGGAGCAGTTTAGGATTCAGCAAAGGAGGACAAAGGGATTAATTAAGAGGGGGAAAATAGAGTATGAGAGTAAGCTTGCAGGGAACATAAAAACTGACTGTAAAAGCTTCAATAGATATGTGAAGAGAAAAAGATTGGTGAAGTCAAGCGTAGGTCCCTTGCAGTCAGAATCAGGGGAATTTATAATGGGGAACAAAGAAATGGCAGACCAATTAAATACATACTTGGGTGGTTCTGTCTTCACAAAGGAGGACACAAATAACCTCCCAGAGATGTCGGGGAATATAGGGTCTAATGAGAGGGAGGAACTGAATGAAATCAGTATTTGTAGGGAAATAGTGTTAGGGAACTTGATGGGATTGAAGGCCGATTAAATCCCCAGGGCCTGATAATCTACATCCTAGGGTACTTAAGGAAGTGGCCCTAGAAATAGTAGATGCATTGCTGGTCATCTTCCAAAATTCTATAGACTCTGGAACAGTTCCCATGGATTGGAGGGTAGCAAATGTAACCCCACTATTTAAAAAAGGTGGGAGAGAGAAAACGGTGAATTATAGACCAGTAAGCCTGACATCGTAGTGGGGAAAATGCTAGAGTCCATTATAAAAGATGTAATAGCAGGGCACTTGGAAAACAGTGACAGGATCGGACAAAGTCAACGGATTTACAACAGGTAAATCATGCTTGACTAATCTACTAGAATTTTTTGAGGATGTAACTGGTAGAATAGATAAGGGAGAACCAGTGGATGTGGTGTATTTGGACTTTCAGAAGGCTTTCGGTAAGGTCCCACATAAGAGATTAGCATTCAAAGTTAAAGCACATGGGATTGGGGGTAAGGTACTGACTTGGATAGAAAACTGGTTGGCAGACAGGAAGCAAAGAGTTGGAATAAACGGGTCTTTTTCCGAGTGGCAGGCAGTGACTAGTGGGGTACCGCAGGGATCGGTGCTAGGACCCCAGTTATTCACAATATATATTAATGATCTAGACGAGGGAACTAGATGTAATATCTCCAGTTTGCAGACGACACAAAGCTGGGTGGGCGTGTGTGTTGTGAGGAGGATGCAGAGAAACTCCAGTATGATTTGGACAAGTTGGGTGATTGGGCAGATGTATGGCAGATGCAATATAATGTGGATAAATGCGAGATTATCCACTTTGGTGGCAAAAACAGGAAGGCAGATTATTATCTGAATGGCAATAGATTAGGAAAAGGGGAAGTGCAACAAGACCTGGGAGTCCTTGTGCACCAGTCGTTAAAGGTAAGCATGCAGGTGCAGCAGGCGGTTAAGAAGGCAAATGGTATGTTGGCCTTTATAGCGAGAGGATTCGAGTACAGGAGCAAGGATGTCTTGCTGCAGTTGTACAGGGCCTTGGTGAGACCACACCTTGAGTATTGTGTGCAGTTTCGGTCGCCTTATCTGAGGAAGGATGTTCTTGCCATGGAGGGAGTGCAGCGAAGATTCACCAGACTGATACCTGGGATGGCAGGAATGACGTATGAAGAGAGATTGGGTCGATTGGGCTTGTATTCGCTAGAGTTTAGAAGAATGAGAGGGGATCTCATTGAAACTTATAAAATTCTAACAGGACTAGACAGACTAGATGCAGGAAGGATGTTCCTGATGGCGGGGGAGTCCAGAACCAGGGGTCACAGTCTAAGGATAAGGGGTAAGCCATTTAGGACTGAGATGAGGAGGAATTTCTTCAGCCAGAGAGTGGTGAACCTGTGGAATTCTCTACCACAGAAGGCAGGTGAGGCCAATTCATTAAATATATTCAAGAAGGAGTTAGATATATTTCTTAAGGCTAAAGGGATCAAGGGCTATGGGGAGAAAGCAGGGACAGGGTACTGAATTTGGATGATCAGCCACGATCTCATTAAATGGCGGAGCAGGCTCGAGGGGCCGCATGGCCTACTCCTGCTCCTATCTTCTATGTTTCTATGTAAGCAGCTGAAGATGGTTGGGCTGAGAATGCTTCCCTGAAGAACTCCTGTAATGATATCTTAGGATTGTGATGACTAACCTCCAACAACAATTTTGAGAAGGAGAAAAACAAAAGTAGAAGGCAAAGAACTGATTGGTTTAAATCAAACATGGTCACAGTAAATAATAATTCATATAGGTCCGAGAGCGTTAAAAAAAACAAGCCTGAAGGCTTTGTGTCTCAATGCAAGGAGCATTCGGAACAAGGTGGATGAATTAGCTGCGCAAATAGAGGTAAATGAATACGATTTGATTGGGATTACAGAAACATGGCTCCAGGGTGGCCAAGGCTGGGAACTCAACATCCAGGGGTATTCAATATTTAGGAAAGATAGGTAAAAAAGAAAGGGAGGTGGGGTAGCATTGCTGGTTAAAGAGGGGATTAACACAATTGAAAGGAAGGATATTAGCTCTGATGATGTGGAATCTGTATGGGTAGAACTGAGAAATAACAAGGGGCAGTAAACGTTAGTGGGAGTGGTATATAGACCTCCAAACAGTAATACGGAGGTTGGGGATGGCATTAAAAGGGAAATTAGAGAAGCATGCAGTAAGGGCACAGCAGTCATCATGGGTGACTTTAATTTATATATAAATTGGGCTAACCAAATTAGTAAAAATACTGTGGAGGAGGAATTCCTAGAATGTTTACGGGATGGTTTTCTGGAACAATATGTCGAGGAACCAACCAGAGATCAGGCCATCTTAGACTGGGTATTATGTAACGAGAAAGGATTAATTAGCAATCTTGTTGTACGAGGCCCCTTGGGTCAGAGTGATCATAATATGATAGAATTCTTCATTAGGATGGAGAGTGAAGTAGTTGAATCAGAGACTAAGGTGCTGAATTTAAATAAAGGAAACTACGATGGAATGAGGCGCGAATTGGGTAGGATTGATTGGGGAATGTCACTCAAGGGGTTGACGGTGGATAGGCAATGGCAAACATTCAAAGACTGCATGGATGAACTACAGAATTTGTTCATCCCAGTGTGGCATAAGAATAAAACAAAAAGGGTGACTCAACCGTGGCTAACAAGGGAAAATAGGGATAGCATAAGATCCAAGGAGAGGGCATATAAATTGGCCAGAAAAAGCAGTAGCCCTGAGGATTGGGAGCAGTTTAGGATTCAACAAAGGAGGACAAAGGGATTAATTAAGAAGGGGAAAATAGAATATGAAAGTAAGTTTGCTGGGAACATAAAAACTGACTAAGAGCTTTTATAGATATGTGAAGAGAAAAAGATTAGTGAAATCAAGTGTAGGTCCCTTGCAGTCAGAAGCGGGGGAAAGTTATAATGGGGAACAAAGAAATGGCAGACCAATTAAATGCATATTTTGGTTCTGTCTTCACAAAGGAGGACACAAATAACCTCCCAGAGATGTTGGAGAACATACGGTCTGATGAAAGGGAGGAACTGAAAGAAATCAGTATTTGCAGGGAAATGGTGTTAGGGAAATTGACGGGATTGAAGGCCGATAAATCCCCAGGGCCTGATTATCTACATCCTAGGGTACTTAAGGAAGTGGCCCTAGAAATATTAGATGCATTGCTGATCATCTTCCAACATTCGATGGAATCTGGAACTGTACCCATGGATTGGAGGGTAGCTAATGTTACCCCACTATTCAAAAAGGGTGGTAGAGAGGAAGTGGGAAATTACAGCCTGACATCGGTAGTGGGGAAAATACTGGAGTCCATTATAAAGGATGTAATAGCTGAGCACTTGAAAAACAGTGACAGGATCGGACAAAGTCAACATGGATTTACAAAAGGTAAATCGTGCTCGACTAATCTACTGGAATTTTTTGAGGATGTAACTGGGAAAATAGATGAGGGAGAACCAGTAGATGTGGTGTATTTGGACTTTCAAAAGGCTTTCGATAAGGTCCCGCATAAGAGATTAGCGTGTAAAGTTAAGGCACATGGGATTGAGGGCAAGGTATTGACTTGTATAGAGAACTGGTTGGCGGACAGAAAGCAAAGAGTAGGAATTAATGGGTCTTTTTCCAAGTGGCAAGCAGTGACTAGTGGGGTACCGCAGGGATCGGTCCTTGGACCCCAGCTATTCACAATATACATTAATGATCTAGACAAGGGAACTAAATGTAATATCTCCAAGTTTGCAGATGACACAAAGCTGGGTGGGAGTGTGTGCTGCGAGGAGGATACCGAGAAACTCCAGGATGATTTGGACAGGTTGGGTGAGTGGGCAGAAGCGTGACAGATGCAATATAACGTGAATAAATGCGAGGTTATCCACTTTGGTGTCAAAAACAGAAAGGCAGACTATTATCTGAATGGCAATAGATTGGGAGAAGGGGAAGTGCAACGAGACCTGGGTGTCCTTGTGCACCAGTCGCTGAAGGTAAGCATGCAGGTGCAGCAGGCGGTGAAGAAGGCAAATGGTATGTTGGCCTTCATAGCGAAAGGGTTTGAGTATAGGAACAGGGATGTCCTGCTGCAGTTGTACAGGGCCTTGGTGAGACCACACCTTGAGTATTGTGTGCAGTTTTGGTCACCTTATCTGAGGAAGGATGTTCTTGCCATGGAGGGAGTTCAGCGAAGATTCACAAGGCTGATATCTGGGATGGCAGGAATGACATATGAGGAGAGATTGGGTCGATTGGGCTTATACTCGCTGGACTATAGAAGAATGAGAGGGGATCTCATCGAAACATATAAAATTCTGACAGGTCTGGACAAACTAGATGCAGGAAGAATGTTCCCGATGGTCGGAGAGTCCAGAACCAGGGGTCATAATCTAAGGATAAGGGGTAAGCCATTTAGGACAGAAATGAGGAGGAATTTCTTCACCCAGAGAGTGGTGAACCTGTGGAATTCTCTACCACAAAAGGTAGTTGAGGCCAAGTCATTAAATATATTCAAGAATGAGTTAGATATATTTCTTAAAGATAAAGGTATCAAGGGATATGGGGAGAAGGCAGGTACAGGGTACTGAGTTTTGATGATCAGCCATGATCTCATCGAATGGCGGAGCAGGCTCGAGGGGCCGAATGGCCTACTCCTGCTCCTATCTTCTATGTTTCTATTTTCCTTTGTGTCAGGTATAACTCTAGCCGTTGGAAGATTTTCCCTTTGTCTCGCATGGATCTAGGTTTCCTTGGTGCCTTACTTGGTCGAATGCTGCCTTGGTGTTGAGGGCAGCTACTGTCACCTCTTGTCTGGCATTCAGCTCTTGCATCCATGAATTGATCAAAGCTGTGATGAGGTCAAGAGTCACATGGTTCCAGCAGAACCCAAACTGAGCGTCAGTAAGCAGTTTAGTGGTGAGTTGGTGTTACCTTGTATTCGACAATGTATTTTTATTTATTTGTTCATGGGATGTGGGCAAGGCCAGCATTTATTGCCAATCCCTGATTGCCTTTGAGAAGGTGGTGGTGAGCCACCTCCTTGAACTGCGGCAGTCCATGTGGTGAAGGTACTCCCACAGTGCTATTAGGGAGGGAGTTCCAGGATTTTGACCCAGCAACAATGAAGGAACGGTGATCTATTTCCAAGTCAGAATGGTGTGTGACTTGGAGGGGAACTTGGAGGTGATGGTGTTTCCATGCCCTTGCTGCCCTTGTCCTTCTAGGTGGTAGAGGTCGCGGGTTTGGGAGGTGCTGTCAAAGAAGCCTTGGCAAGTTGCTACAGTGCATCTTGTAGATGGTACACACTGCAGCCACAGTGCCCCGGTGGTGGAGGGAGTGAATGTTTAAGGTGGTGGATGGGGTGCAAATCAAGCGAACTGCTTTATCCTGGATGGTGTCGAGCTTGAGTGTTGTTGGAGCTATACTCATCCAGTGCGTGTATACATAATTTTTTTTATAATACTAACATCTCCCATGGAAATGCCCATAGTGTGTCAAGTGATTTGCTGTTCTATAAGAATAGAAATGTTATTAACAAAATGTGAAATAGAAAGTATTACAAAAGTTAGCGGAACACAGGAAGCGTGTGCTATATGCAGGACTTTTAAGATGGATTACTAATGCATTTTCTGTAGTCTCGCTCATGTTAAGTCAGAGGATGCACTCTTTTATAAGGGCAAGAAAATTACATCATGTACAACAATGTATTAGTCCGTTGCTACGGTGCAGCTTTTGACCCTTTTTAAGGCTGCATATAGTGAATCCGCTATTCCCAGCCAGAATGGAGATGATTAGGTAATTCCCATCAATTAGTAAACACAAGGTGAATTCATATACAGGTCAGTTAAGAGGCTGGAGAAATTGTGGCTTCGATATGTTCTAGTGCTGGAGAGTTTGTACATTCTCAGTTGACTACTTTTCTTAATACTCTTTCTCCCCCCCGCAACCCCCCCCCACCCCCGCAAACACCCCCGACCTCAAGTGTGATCGAAAAATTTGCGTTAGACAGTGCGCAACCCTGCTTCACCTGAAGACTATTGTTGGATCTTGACTCCCCATGTACAATGCCACAGAAGATTGACTAGTATATTATTAAAACACTGGCATATGGCGTGCAATTCCTGTTCATAAACGTTATTTTCTGTAACCCATTTAAATGCCAACATTTAGAATGGAAACTTCTTATGTAAATATTTAGAATAGGATTCTGTGTGTAAACATTTCATGCACACTGTGTGTAAATATTTTGCTGGCAGTTTTTTTTGACAAACCAGTTGAATCACGCTGTACTTTTTTGAAAAATAACAATCTGCTAATTTTCTAAGTAACCGAAATTTCTAATGTCCAAAATAAGGTTTCAGGCGAAATAAAAATACAAATTTTCCAGTAACATTAAATTTATACATTCATTAAAAAAAAATTACTTTAATACATTCATTTAATTATTTACTTGAAGACTTCAGCCTGTCTCAAAAGTCAGGGCTTGGATTTAATATTTTTGCCCAGGGTAGTGACTCTGCAAACTGAAGGCAGATCCTGCAGTTGGAGTATTGCAATGTGCACAATTCCCCTAGGATGTATTATTAATATTTAAGCTAAGTGATTGATATAATGCTTTAATCTACCAAAATTTATTTGGTAATATTAAAAAATTATTTTGAAGAAATGCTAGTGGACTCATTTTGCAAACTTTATTCAGGTAAATTTTTATTTTATTTTTTTGAAGTGTGAGAGATAAAAATGCGAAAAAAAGAGACTACTGACCTGTCCCTGCCCTGCTGCTAAACCCCAGATTCCCTGTCCGACCAAAGGATCCCATTCCATATTGCTCAACAGCAGTAGTCCTATCCTACTGTTGCAAACTACAGGACCCCACCCCCTGTTCTGCTAAAGTCCATCACCATCTCCAGTGTTGCCAAAGTTCAGGTCTGCCCCAATGCAGCTAAACCCCACTTTTCTCTTCTTCCCCCTCCCCAATACTGCTAAATGCTAGCTATCTGACTCCAACTGGTGCATCTTGCTAAGCATTCTCCGCTTTAAAATTGGTAGAGGATACAAATTAAATATAGGTAAAGGGGTGTGTTTTATATATGCCATTTATGGTTTTCAGATTTGTAGAATTCAATGCCCAAAGCACAGTAATATCCTAGAATACTATTTTAACAAAATGGAACTTGACTTGTTCAGTCGCTGTAAGTCAGCGGCCATAACGTTATCCCCTACATGAGGCCATATGGGTAGAACTTAAAAACAAAAAGGGGGCAAGCACTTTGCTGGGAGTGTACTATAGGCCCCCAAACAGTCAGGGGGAGATAGAGGAACAGATATGTAGGCAAATCTCAGAGAAGTGTAGAAATAATAGGGTAATAACAGTAGGGGATTTCAACTTCCCCAATATTAACTGGGATAGTCAGAGTGTGAAAGGCTTAGAGGGTGCGGAATTCTTAAAGTGCATCCAGGAGAGCTTTTTGAGCCAGCATGTAGAAAGTCCTATAAGAGAGGGGGCGGTACTGGACCTAATTCTAGGGAATGTAGCCGGGCAAGTGGTAGAAGTGTCAGTAGGAGAGCATTTTGGTGACAGTGATCATAATTCGGTGAGATTTAAGGTAGTCATGGAAAAGGACAAAGATGGACCGGAGATAAAGGTTCTAAATTGGGGGAAGGCCGATTTTAATATGATAAGGCAGGATCTGGCCAAAGTGGACTGGGATCAGCTACTTGTAGGAAAATCCACATCACAGCAGTGGGAGTCATTCAGAAAGGAAATAGAGAGAGTACAACGGCAACATGTTCCCGTAAAGGTCAAGGGTGGGACCAACAAGCCCAGGGAACCCTGGATATCAAGGGATATACAAGAATGGATTAGGAAAAAATGGGAGGCTTTTGGCAGATACAAAGGACTAAAAACAGTGGAAGCCCTAGAGGAGTATAGAAAGTGCAGGGGGGCACTTAAAGAAATTAGGAGAGCGAAGAGGGGGCATGAAAAAACACTGGCGGGTAAAATAAAGGAAAATCCCAAGGTGTTTTATAAGTATATTAAGGGCAAGAGGATAACCAGGGAAAGAGAAGGGCCCATTAGGGACCAAAGTGGCAATCTGTGTGTAGAGCCGGAAGATGTAGGTGAGGTTTTAAATGACTATTTTGCATCTGTGTTCACCATGGAGAAGGACGATGTAGGCATAGAAATCAGGCAGGGGGATTGTGATATACTTGAACAAATTAGTATTGAGAGGGAGGAGGTACTAGCGGTTTTAGCGGGCTTAAAAGTGGATAAATCCCCAGGCCCAGATGAGATGTATCCCAGGCTGCTGTGTGAGGCAAGGGAGGAGATTGCAGGGGCTCTGACACAAATTTTCAGAACCTCTCTGGCCACAGGGGAGGTGCCAGAGGACTGGAGGACAGCTAACGTAGTACCATTATTCAAGAAGGGTAGTAGGGATAAACCAGGGAATTACAGGCCAGTGAGCCTAACATCAGTGGTAGGGAAATTATTGGAAAAAATTCTGAGGGACAGAATTAGTCTCCACTTGGAGAGGCAAGGATTAATCAAGGATAGTCAGCATGGCTTTGTCAGGGGGAGATCATGTCTAACCAATTTGATTGAATTTTTTGAGGGGGTGACTAGGTGTGTGGATGAGGGTAGTGCAGTTGATGTAGTCTACATGGACTTCAGTAAGGCTTTTGACAAAGTCCCGCATGGGAGACTGGTCAAGAAGGTAAAAGCCCATGGGATCCAGGGCAATTTGGCACATTGGATCCAAAATTGGCTTAGTGGCAGGAGGTGATGGTCGAAGGTTGTTTTTGTGACTGGAAGCCTGTGTCCAGTGGTGTACCGCAGGGATCGGTGCTGGGTCCTTTGCTGTTTGTAGTGTACATTAATGATTTAGATATGAATGTAGGAGGTATGATCAGTAAGTTCGCAGATGACACGAAAATTGGTGGAGTGGTAAATAGCCGGGTTGGTCAGATGGGCAGAACAGTGGCAAATGGAATTTAACCCTGAAAAGTGTGAGGTGATGCATTTTGGGAGGACTAACCAGGCAAGGGAATACACAATGAATGGTAGGACCCTAGGAAGGACAGAGGATCAGAGGGACCTTGGTGTGCATGTACATAGATCCCTGAAGGCAGCAGGACAGGTAGATAAGGTGGTTAAAAAGGCATATGGGATACTTGCCTTCATTAGCCGAGGCATAGAATATAAGAGCAGGGAGGTTATGATGGAGCTGTACAAAACGCTAGTTAGGCCACAGCTGGAATACTAATGTGCAGTTCTGGTCGCCACACTATAGGAAGGATGTGATTGCATTGGGGAGGGTGCAGAGGAGATTCAGCAGGATGTTACCTGGGCTGGAGCGCTTAAGCTATGAAGAGAGACTGGACAGGCTGGGGTTGTTTTCCTTAGAGCAGAGAAGGCTGAGGGGGAACCTGATTGAGGTGTACAAAATCATGAAGGGCATAGATAGGGTAGATAGAAAGGAACTTTTTCCCTTAGTAGAGGGGTCAATAACCAGGGGGCATAGTTTCAAGGTAAGGGGCAGGAGGTTTAGAGGGGATTTGAGGGAAAACTTTTTCACCCAGAGGGTGGTTGGAAACTGGAACTCACTGCCTGAAAGGGTGGTAGAGGCAGGAACCCTCACAACATTCAAGAAGCATTTAGATGAGCACTTGAAACGCCATAGCATACAAGGCTACGGACCAAGTGCTGGAAAATGGGATTAGAATAGACGGGGCTTGATGGCTGGCGTGGACACGATGGGCCGAAGGGCCTCTTTCTGTGCTCTGACTCTATGACTCTGACTCTATGGCATAAATATCCCTTATAAAACAACACGTACTCTGACTCGCCATGAACAACACCATGGGGGAACTGCTAGCATTCATTAAATCTTTTGATTACTTTGTCTCTCCAATTTAACTTTTATCCTTTGAAAACTAACTTCCTTTCTAACTATTCTTACTGTTAAGATACTATAGCTAGGGTCAACATTCTGTTGTCTGTGCAAATGTATATATTTATCATAAAGCCCTGTGTGGTATTGAGCCTTGCTGAGGTGTGGTGTGAGCCTGAGTTTTGTTAGCATGGCTTTTGGCCAAAATGTAGTTTTATTGTATTGCTTTTTAGCTAAAACAGACCACAGTGCAGAAAGTTCAATTTAAGTATTCTATTATCACTTAGTCTCCCAAGTCTGTTGACATGATTTAATGATAAAGATGGATAATAGAAGCTGAACTTGGTTTTGTGCCACAAATATACCCGATAATTTATTTACTAATGGAGTTTGAAGCCTACACATGTTAAAACAATGTTCCTCTGTCTATCTTCGCTCCAGCGTGCCATTGGAACTTTATTTTAAATAAATAATGGTAATATTAATCTTCCTTACACTTTTAAATTGTTTGTCAAAGATAACATAGAAATTCCATTAAAATTCTAATGGGTCTGCAGTTCCCATTCTGTGACATATGTTCCTATAGTAGTGGTTTGGCTGACTTTTGAAGTTTTACTTGACTCTTCATGATGTCTGATTTTTCTGAAACTCCAGTTTGGTATTTTCATTATGCTCGTTTACTTCCCCAATTTCACCTACTTTTATCTGTTCTCAGCTATTACAGAAATATGCACCAACTGATGGCAGCTGTCTTCATGGCTTACTCAAAAGGTTTAAAAAAAATAAATCGTGACCATTTGCAATGTGATTTCTCCCAATTCTATTCGGATGGGGTTTTGGGGCAGGATTCAAAATGCATGCTCTAAGATTGTTGATCTTCGTAGAGTTCGTTAACTATAGAGTGCTTAGAAAAAAGACTTTGCTACGTTGTCTTTTTTTGAAGCTACAACGTTTCTGTTGTCATGAGATTTTATCAGTTAAGTATTAAAATGCTAACCAATTGAAATGGGGAAAAGTGATGGATGGTAGTTGCATATAAGAATGTAACCACAGTCACATGCCTTCGCTTTGATGAGATATGTGCGGCTCTTTAAATTCAGGTTTCCTAGTAAAGTATTTGTCTGGAGTTTTGACTTGAAATGTTTACTGGAAACCAACCAGACTGGTAAATGAAAAACGTCTGACTGGTATGATGCAAACCTCAAACAATGTTGCTGTGGCTGTACTCCAGTGAAAGTCCAGAAATTTGGAAACAAAATAGAAGAATTGGCATTAACACTTTCAGGTATCTAAATATTCAGATCCTATCTCTGCAAGGATGTAACAAATTTTACATCAATGACTATTACAGAAATACGATGAGTGAATTTTGTTGTGCCATAGAACATTTATTTCTGGAATAAAAATTAGGACAGAAAGACTAGTGTGGTCCTCCAAACTTTAGATTTTCCGTGACTGAAATCTGGAGCAGTGTAATAGTAATCATAATTTATGGTACATTAGTTTTGAATTCCCCACACACCCTGTCATAGCCTGTACTGGTATACTGAGCTGACTGTATATTATCTATGAATGGTATTGATCAAATAT
The DNA here is from genome assembly GCA_030390025.1 of Squalus acanthias. Classification (NCBI taxonomy): domain Eukaryota; kingdom Metazoa; phylum Chordata; class Chondrichthyes; order Squaliformes; family Squalidae; genus Squalus; species Squalus acanthias. The sequence continues at coordinate 223,607,924 of CM059425.1, read as the reverse complement.
TAGGACTGGAAAGCTGACACAGTATTTGTGTATAGTTAATATTTATCCTAAATTTAATAGTTCAATTTGCTATCAAATTTTACTGTCAGATTTACAACCCCCTTCTGCAAAGTCAGTCAGAAAATCTGCAGTAAAACCTTTGTCTACTGAAAAACTCACTGGGACTTGTATGCTGAAGTAGTAACAGCACTGTACAGGAAACTTTTGTTTATCCGGCACCCAAATATCCGGAATTCTCGCTTAACCGGCAAAAATCATCCTCCGAAAACTCCTCTCAAATAACCGGCAATGTTGCCGAGTCGCAGTCGAGTCTCCGCGAACGCCGAGTACTCCGAAAACTCCTCTCAAATAACCGGCAATGTTGCCGATCCCGAGTCCGAGTCCGAGTCCGCGAACGCCGATTTAGTCAGTAGGCGTAGTTTTCAAAAGTACCCAAATACTGTACACTGCACATTTCTTGATTTATTTATTTTTCTTTGTTAAAAATAGCCTCGGTAGATATAACTCTCCGTTATCCGGTACTTTCGATAAACCGGCACCACGCCGGTCCCGTCGGTGCCGGTTAATAAAGAGTTTCCTGTATTTGGAACAAATTGCATCCCCCTTTAGCTACTTTGTGTTTACACCTGATAGGAAGCTTTTTCAAAGAGAAAATGTTCTCAAACCCCTGGTATAGCAATATTTTGAGAATTAGAGAAAAATTATAAAGTTTTGCATACTTTTTTTAAACCTAATAAATAAGTTAATGTCATGTTTCAGGATTTTTTCACCACTTTTCCACAGAAGGGATTTGGAAATAAATTACATTCACGTCAAAAAGACAGTACAAGAATAGATTGACAGCCAACATAAAAGGGAATCCAAAGGTCTTGTACAAGCATATTAACAGTACAAGGGTTGTCAGAGGAGTGGTGGGGCTGATTAAGGACCAAAATTGAGATCTGTTGGTGGAGGCAGAAGGCATGGTTGAGGTACTAAAAGTGTACTTTGCATCGGTGTTTACCAAGGAAGAAGACTTTACCAAAGCTACGGTAAACAAGGAGGTTCTCGGGATACTGGATGAGATAAAAATAGATAAAGAGGAGGTGATAGAAAGGCTGGCAGTACTTAAAGTGGATAAGTCACCCGGTCCGGATGGGGAGCATCCTAGGTTGTGGAGGGAAGTAAGGGTAGAAATTGCGGAGGTTCTGGCCACAATCATCCAATCCTCCTTGGATAGAGGGGTGGTGCCAGAGGACTGGAGGATTACAAATGTTACACTCCTGTTCAAAAAAGGGGAGAAGGATAAACCCAGCAATTACAGGCCAATCAGTTTAACGTCGGTGGTGGGGAAGCTTTTAGAAACAATAATCCGGGAGAAAATTAACAGCCACTTGGACAAGTATAGACTAATAAAGGAGAGCCAGCATGAATTTGCTAAGGGCAAATCATGTTTGACAAACTTGATTTGAGTTTTCTGATGAGGTAAGAGAGGGTGGATCAAGCCAGTGCAGTTGTGTATATGGACTTCCAAAAGATGTTTAATAAAATACCACATAATAGGCTTGTTAGCAAAATTGAAGCCCATGGGATAAAAGGGGCAGTAGGAGCATGGATACAAAATAGGCTAAGGGATAGAATTGTGGTGACTGGCTGTTTGGGGGTACAGGGGTGTACCGGGCACAATTTCGAAATTTGCAGTTGACACGAAACTTGGAAGTGTAGTAAACAGTGAGGAAGATAGTAATAGACTTCAAGAGGACATAGGCTGTTTGGAATGGGCAGACACATGGCAGATTAAGTTCGATGCAGAAATTACATAGGATATACAGCACAAAAACAGGCCATTCGGCCCAATCAGTCCATGCCGGCGTTTATGCTCCACTCGAGCCTCTTCCTGTCTTTCCTCATCTAACTCTATCAGCATAACTCTCTATTCCCTTCTCCCTCATATGCTTATCTAACCGCCCCTTAAATGCATCTATATTATTCACTTCAACCACTCACTGTGGTAGCGAGTTCCACATTCTCCCCACTCTCTGGGTAAAGAGGTTTCTTCTGAATTCCCTATTTGATTTCTTGGTGACTATCTTATATTGTTGGCCTCTAGTTTTGCTCTTCCCCACAAATGGAAACACTCTCTCTGTATCTACTCTATCAAAACCTTTCATGATTTTAAAGACCTCTATTAGGTCACCCCTCAGTCTTCTCTTTTCAAGAGAAAAGAGACCCAGCCTGTTCATCCTTTCCTGATAGGTACACCCTCACATTTCTGGTATCATCCTTGTAAATCTTCTCTGCACCCTCTCCAGTGCCTCTATATCCTTTTTATAATATGGCGACCAGAATTGTACACAGTACTCCAAGTGTGGTCCAGCTAATTTCGATACAAGTTTAGCATAACTTCACAACTTTTCAATTTTAGCCCTCTAGAAATAAACCCTATAGTGCTTGGTTTGCTTTTTTTTAATGGCCTTTTTAACCTGTGTCGCAACTTTTAGTGATTTGTGTATTTGTACTCCGAGATCCCTTTGCTCCTCTACCCCATTAGATTAATATTTTCCAAGTAATATGTGACCTCCCTATATTTCTTACCAAAATGTAATACCTCACATTTATCGGTGCTGAATTTCATTTGCCAATTTTATGCCCATTCTGCAAGTTTATTAATGTCATCTTGTAATTTTTTTTATTCGTTTTTATGGGATGTGGGCATCACTGGCAAAGCCAGCATTTATTGCCCATCCCTAATTGCCCTCGAAGGTGGTGGTGAGCCACCTTCTTGAACTGCTGCAGTCCGTGTAGTGAAGGTACTCCCACCATCAATACTTATCAGTATTGACTATCCACCCAATTTGGTGTCATCCGCAAATTTAGAAATTGTGTTTTTGATTCTAAAGTCTAAATCGTTAATATAAATTGTGAACAACAGTGGTCCCAGCACTGATCCTTGTGGACCACCACTTCCCACCTTCTGTCACTCTGAATAGCTACCCTTTACCCCTACTCTCTGCTTTCTGTCTTGAAGCCAGTTAGCTATCCATTCTGCTACTTGTCCCCTGACTCCGCATTCCCTGACCTTATTTATTAGTCTATTATGTGGTACCTTATCGAAGGCCTTTTGAAAATCTAGATAAATTATATCTACATAAATTACATCTACTGCATTACCCTTGTCTACTCTCTCTGTTACCTCTTCAAAAAATTCAGTTAGGTTGGTCAAGCAAGACTTTCCCTTTTGAAATCCATGTTGACTATTTATTATATTTTTGGTTTCTAGATGTTCTTCCATTTTATCCTTTAGTAGGGATTCCATTATTTTTCCTACCACCGATGTTAAGCTGACTGGTCTATAGTTCCCTGGACATGTTCTATCTCCCTTCTTAAATATAAGTATTACGTTAGCTATCCGCCAGCCCTCTGGCACTACACCTTTTTCCAACAAATTACTAAATATATGTAGTAATGCCTCTGCTATCTCTTCCCTAGATTCATTTAAAATGCGTGGATGTAATCCATCTGGACCAGGGGTTTTATCCTCTGAGTTTCATTAGTTTATTTAATATCTTCTCGTTTTATTTTAAATGCCGTTATCTCATTACTAATCTCATCGTTTGAGGTCATCTCCACCTGTTTTATCTCCCTGGTAAATAATGAAGCAAAGTAATTTCTTCACTCAGGGTGGTGAACCTGTGGAATTCTCTACCACAGAAGACTGTGGAGGTCAAGTCACTGAATATATTTAAGAAGTAGATAGATTTCTAGACACAAAAGGCATCAAGGGGTATGGGAAGAGAGCGGGAATATGGTATTGAGATGGAGGATCAGCCATGATCATATTGAATGGTGGAGCAGGCTCAAAGGGCCGAATGGCCTACTCCTGCTCCTATTTTTCTATTTCTTTCTATGTAATTATTTAATATCTCTGCCGTCTCTCTATCGCTGCCTGTGGTATTATCCTGTCCATCCCTTAACGGCCCTATTCCCATCCCGACCTTTTTTTTTATTGATGTGCCTGTAAAATATTTTACTATTTTGTTTTATGTTCCTTGCTAATTTAATTTCATAGTTTCTCTCTGCCTTCCTAATTTTTTTTGACTTCTCTCTTAATCTCTTCATATTCTCCCTTATCATGCTCTCCCCTGCTGTCCATGTACTTAATGTTACTCTTTCCTTCCCCTCAATTTTTCCCTTATGGCTTTATTCATCCATGGTGTCTCATTAGTGTTTAGCTTGTTCTTGTTTTTTAGCGGAATATATTTTTCCTGGACTCTGTTGAACACCGTTTTAAATGTTTCCCATTGCTGTTCTACATCACTGTTTGCCAATATTGTTGTCCATTTTATTTTCCCAAGTTCTATTCTCAGCCCCACAAAATCAGCTTTTCTCCAATCTATTACCCTGGTTTTTATCATACTTATGTCTTTCTCAATTATTATCTTAAAGCGTATTATATTATGGTCACTATTGCCCAGATGTTCCCCTACTTTTACTTCTCTTATCTGCTCTGGTTCATTCCCCATTACTAGATCCAATAGCAAATCCTCCCTTGTTGGGTTAGAAAGGAGTCCTGTACACATTGTAGGAACTCCATTTCCTCATCCCCTTTACCTACCTCTTCTGTCCAAATAATATCTGGGTAGTTGAAATCCCCCCATGATGATTATTATTCTATGTTTTTTACTCATTTCCCTAATTTGTTTGCATATTTGTGAAATGTGTGAGGTGATCCATTTTGGTCGCAGAATGAGGAGAGACAAAACAAGCCAAATGGTACAATTTTAAAGGGGGTGCAAGAACAAAGAACTGGGGTGTTTGTGCACAAATCTTTGAAAGTGGCAGGACAGGTTAACAAAGTAGTTAAAAAAAACATAGGGATCCTCGGCTTTATAAATAGGCATAAAGTACAAAAGCCAGGAAGTTATGCTAAGCCTATATAAAACATTAATTTGGCCCCTACTGGAGTATTGTGTCCAATTCTGGGCACCACGCTTTAGGAAGGATATGAAGGCTTTGGAGAGAGTACAGAAGAGATTTACTAGAATGGCTCCAGGGATGAGGGATTACTGTTACGTGGATAGATTGGAGAAGCTGGGGTTGTTCTCTTTGGATCAGAGAAGCTTAAGGGAGATTTGATAGAGGTGTTTAAAATCATGAAAGGTTTAGATAGAGTAAATAAAGAGAAACTGTTTCCAATGGCTGAAAGGTCAATAACCAGAGGGTACAGATGTATGGTGATTGGCAAAAGAATTGGAGGCGACATGGTTGGGATTTGGAATGCACTGCCTGATAGGGTGGTGGAAACAGATTCAATGGTAGCTTTCAAAAGGAAATTGGCTAAATACTTAAAGGAGAAAAAATTGCAGGGATATAGGGAAAGAGCTGGGGCGTGGGACTAACTGGATTGCTCTTCGAAAGAGCCGGCACAGACACGATGGGCCAAATGGCTTCCTTCTTTGCAGTCCTATTTTATGATTCTATAAGTGATGTGTTTCAAATTAAAGTGGGTTCACACAGGTTTCAAGTTCTCCCCCTACAGCTGTATACTGCAGTTGCTGAGCCAGATAGTGAATATGTGTTTACACTGACTGGGGACAATGTTATTCCTAAGGACATCCACACTTACTATCATTGTGATAACTGATTCATTTGAGCCCAGTATAAGATTTGTACCAAGAAGTCAGTTCTTGGGGAGGAGGAGGTAGCTGGTTTTCTTGACTGGCCAATTTGTGAATCACTGAATAACAAAAACTGGCATTTATATAGCACCGTTTGTCTAGCAAAATGTTGCAATGTGCTTCTCAGAGGCGTAATCAGACAAAACGGGCACTAAGCCAAAGAAGGAGGGTGATCAAAAGCTTGGTCAAAGAGGTGGGGTTTTCAGGAGGATCTTTAAAGTAGGTGAAGGGATTTAGGGAGGGAATTCCAGAACGGGGGGGGGGGCCTATACAGTTGAAGACATGGCTGTCAATGGTGGGGCATTGGGAGGGGACATGCACAAAAGGCCAGAGTCAGCGGAACAAAAAGTTGGGAGGGATGGGTTCTAGGGTTGGAGGAGGTTAGAGATGGGGAGGGACAAGGCTATGATGGGATTTAAATGGGGAAGAAGTCAGAGGGACAAACCACCCACTTTCTGTGGGCAAAAATAGAAAACCCATGTTTGAAGCCAGTCAGAATAGTCTGCTGAGACAAAGGCCTATGTAGTTTATCGTAAAACTAGTACAGACTGAGCCTGTGTAGGCTTTGGTCTGTTTCCATGATGAGATGGACTAAAAGAAAGCATTATTTAGCTCACTAACTGGGACAGGGCTGTGTAGTTTGCTTTTCTTATTCAGGAGGAAGGGTTTGAAGTTAAGTGAAATAACTTAGTTTTGATAATGACTGTCATACTGTTCAGTTGTAGTCTGTAAAATAAAGCACCTTGATTTGTATCTGGCCTCATCTCACTAAAATCTGCCTATTATGGGTCAGAATTTGCTGTAGCAGGGCATCTAACGGCATCAGTCATTAGTTAGACATGCCCCTGGACACGAGAGAAAAAAAAATTCCAAAAAGTTGGTGACAGTGCGAGGTGATAATGGCGCAGCAAGGGAAACAGAGCACCTGGGACCTGAGTGAACAGGGCATCCAATAAGATATCTCCTTAACTAATGAAATTTAAGGATTGGGAAATAAACACAGGAAGTACTGGGAAGGAGGGTGAATTCAATATCAAATCAGGGACAAAAAGAGTGGGAAAGAAAGATTGGATTGAGAGAGAGGGGGGAAAATGAGGCAAAGGAAAAGTAAGAAAACAAAATTTAATTTAAAACTTGACGTTTTTAAAATCTTGCCGAAAAATTCAAAACCTGAAGGAATGAGACTTCACACTTGAAATAGTTAATTTTCAATGCGAGGTTGATTGGTAGTAATTAACAATTACCACATCGTTAAGAGTACTTGCGCTACTAATTACTGGCCCTAAATATCTGCGGCGGGTTTAGTTTGTATCTACCGCACAAATACAGCAACATCATGGCATTCAATGCATTTCAATGGTGAGGCAGACAGTGAAATGTCGTTTTTCGCAAAGCTAATAGCGGAGCAGAGCAACTTGGACTTCAACTTTTGGATATTGGCATCTGCTCCTCGCCTGAAGTTGCTGTACCATTTACACTTAAATAACAGCGAGTGCCATTAGCCTCAACATTATTTTGACAGCAAATTCTGGCCCACTATCCAAGGCAGACTGAAATTTGTAACTGTTACTATGACCTTTTATTCCAACTTCCTGAGTGGTAGTAAGATGATTTATATTTGTATTTTGTTGTATTAAAAGGAAGACATGAAAGTTTAAAGAAACTCTTGTGTAACTCATTTTATAACCCAGAAGTTATCGAAACATGCAGTGACTGTTGCTGTTTTCAAAGTCCAATTAGGAGACTACAGGAAATACTGGAAAAAGGAAGCCTGATTGTTAATCTATTTGATGCATTCTAAAATGAGGCTGAATTAAACGAGGTACAACAATGGAAAAACGGTTCATGCTGACTAGTTTTTTGCTTTGCTTTGTAATATCACACCATGAATTTTAAATATGTTGCTTGTCAGATTGTTTGGCTCAGTGCTGAACAAATTAGGTAGATAGCATTTGTTTAAGGTTGCAGTATACTGTGCAGAAAATTTTGAATTTTCACATCATACAACAAAGTACATTGTTATGATTGAGAGATTTGTAATATAAATTTTTAAATGATTTTGTCATCAGAATCATTTCAGGACTGCAACAGCAATTCCATGTCAAACTTCACACAGATCCAGAATGATTTCAGCCTCCAGGCTTCCAGCAGTTGTCTATTACTTGGCTTAATGCAGTATTTGGCCATATGTAAATACACATGAATATATCACAAAAATCTAACCAATGCTACCAGAATATTTCCTGCCATTGCAGTAAATGTACAGAAAATTAACCTTCAAGGTCATATAATTATAATATATAATTGTCTTTTTCTAATTTTCAAGAATAGAAAGAAATAATTTGCATTTGTATAGTGTACTTCACAACCACAGGACGTCCGAAAGCGATTTGCAGCCCATTAAGTACTTTTTGAAGTGTAGTTACTGTCTTTAATGTAGGCTATGCAGCAGTCAATTTGTACACAGCAAGGTCCCACAAACAGTATGACCAGATAATATGTCTTTAGTGATGGCTGGAGGATAAATATAGGCCAGGACACCAGGGAGATCTGCCCTGCCCTTATTCTAATAGTGCCATGGGATATTTTATGTCCACCTGAGGGCAGATCTGAAAGACAGCATCTCCAACATTGCAGCAGTCCCTCAGTATTGAGGTGAGGTGAGGTGTCAGCCTAGATTATGTATTCAAGTCTCAGAGTGGAACTTGAACCCACATCCTTCTGACTCAGAGGTGAGATTGCTACCACTGAGCCAAAGCTGACACCATGGTCTCAACCCAGCTTTGAGAGAGAACTCACAATTCATTGTAATATGTATATGGGAAATGTTAGACTCTCTGTGGATCCATGCTTCAATTCTATTTCATGTTTTTAATACCAGAGATATGAGGAAAACTAAAAATAAATCAAGGGGAGGAGCTTACTAGATTCAATACAAGTTTAAAAAATGGTAATGGAGAAAATAATGAGACTGAAGATTGACAAATCTCCAGGATCTGATTGTTTCCATCCCAGGGTATTAAAAGAAGTAGGTGAGGAAATTGCAGATGCTTTAGTCATGACCTAACAAAATCTGAACTGATCAGAGAGAGCTAGCATGGATTTGTATAGCGTAAGTCATGTCTAACTAACCTAGTTGAATTTTTTGAGAAGGTCACTAATGTGGTAGATAAGGGATGTTACCTATATGGACTTCCAGAAGGCATTCGATCAATTCCACACAAGTGATTGTCAGCAAAAATGAAAATGCATGGAATTAGAGGCAACCTTTTTTTTACATGGGTAGGGAATAGATTAGAAGGTAGGAGGCAGAGAGTAGGGATAATGGGTATATACTCCAATTGGCAGAATGTGACAAGTGGTGTCCCCCAGGGAAAGTCATCGCAAGAATCCTCCTCAATCGCCTTCTCCCAGTGGACGAAGAGCTCCTCCCAGAGTCGCAATGTGGATTCCGCCCACTAAGGGGCACAATGGACATGATCTTCACCGCACGTCAATTACAAGAGAAATGCAGGGAACAGCACCAACCGCTGTACATGGCCTTCTTTGATCTCACAAAGGCCTTCGACACTGTCAATTGTGAGGGATTATGGAGTGTCCTCCGCAAATTCGGCTGCCCTGAAAAGTTTGTCACCATCCTCCGCCAGCTTCACGATGACATGCAAGCCGTGATCCTGACCAACGGTTCCACCACAGACCCAATTCACGTCCGAACCGGTGTCAAGCAAGGCTGTGTCATCGCATCAATGCTCTTCTTGATCTTCCTTGCGGCAATGCTCCATCTCACCCTCAGTAAGCTGCCCGCTGGAGTGGAGCTTATTTACAGAACAAATGGGAAACTGTTCAACCTCCGTCGCCTCCAGTCCAGATCCAAGGTCGTCCCATCCTGTCGTCGAATTACAGTATGCAGACGACGCTTGCGTCTGCGCTCACTCGGAGGTCGAACTCCAAACCATTGTCAACACCTTCACTGAAGTGTATGAGAGCATGGGCCTTACACTAAACATCCGTAAGACAAAGGTCCTCTACCAACCTGCCCCCGCCACACAGTACTGCCCCCTGATTATCAAAATCCATGACAAGGCCTTGGACAACGTGGACCACTTTCCATACCTCGGGAGCCTACTGTCAACAAGGGCAGACGAGTCCAACACCGCCTTCAGTGTGCCAGTGCAGCCTTCGGTCGCCTGAGGAAGAGAGTGTTTGAAGACCAGGACCTCAAACCCAGCACTAAGCTCATGGTCTACAGAGCAGCACTGATACCCGCCCTGCTGTATGCCTCAGAGACATGGACCATGTACAGCAGGCACCTCAAAGCACTGGAGAGGTACCACCAATGCTGCCTCCGCAAGATCCTGCAAATCCATTGGCAGGATAGGCGCACTAACGTCTGTGTTCTTGCTCAGGCCAACGTCCCCAGCATCGAAGCTTTGACCACGCTCGATCAGCTCCGATGGACGGGTCACATTGTCCGCATGCCCGATACGAGACTCCCAAAACAAGCGCTCTACTCGGAGCTCTGGCACAGCAAGAGCCCCAGGTGGGCAGAGGCATCGCTTCAAGGACACCCTCAAAGCCTCCTTGAAAAAGTGTAACATCCCCACTGACTCCTGGGAATCCCTGGCCCAAGACCGCACAAAGTGGAGGAGAAGCATCCGGGAAGGCGCCGAACACCTCAAGTCTCTTCGCCGGGAGCAAGCGGAAGCCAAGCGCAAACAGCGGAAGGAGCGCATGTCAACCCAAGCACCCCACCCACCCGCCCCTTCAACCACCGTCTGCCCCACCTGTGACAGAGACTGTAGGTCCCGCATTGGACTCATCAGTCATCTGAGAACTCATTTTTAATGTGGAAGCAAGTCATCCTCGGTTCCGAGGGACTGCCTAAGAAGAAGAAGAAGAAGGAGGAGGCAGAGAGTAGGGATAATGGGTATATACTCCAATTGGCAGGATGTGACAAGTGGTGTCCCCCAGGGATCTGTACTGGGCATCAGCTTTTCACTATACTTATCAATGACTTAGATGAAGGAATAGAGAATTGTATGTCCAGGTTTGCTGATGACACCAAGTTAGGTGGAACAGTAAGTAGTGTAGATATGAGCAGAAAGTTGCAAAGGAACATTGATAGATTAAGTGAGTGGGGAAAAACTGTAGCAGATGAAGTTCAATGTGGGAGTGTGTGAAGTCATCCACTAAAAAAAGATAGATCAGAGTATTTTCTAAATGGTGAGATGTTAGGAACTGTGGAGGAGTAGAGATATTTAGAGGTCCAAGTACAGAAATCACTAAAAGCTAGTAGACAAGTACAAAAAATAATTTAAAGGCTAATGGAATGTTGGCCTTTGCCTCAAGGAGGCTGGAATACAAAGGGGTGGAAGTTATGCTATAGTTCTATAGAGTTCTGGATAGACTGCATCTGGAGTACTGCGTTCAGTTCTGGGCACCGCACATCAGGAAGGATATATTGGCCTTGGAGGGGATATGGTGCAGATTCAGCAGAATTATACCTGGGGTTTAGAGGGGTAAGTTTATGAGGACAGGTTGCATAGACTAGTCTTGTATTCCCTTGAGTGTAGAAGATTAAGGGGTGATCGAACAGTAGTGTTTAAATTGATTAAAGGATTTGATAGTGTAGATAGAGAGAAACTATTTCCTCGAGTGGGGGAGTCCAGAATAAGGAGGCATAACCTTAAAATGAGCGCTAGGCCATTCAGGAGTGATTGTTGGGAAGCATTTCTTCACACAAAGGGTAGTGGAAATCTGGAACTATCTCCCAAAAATCTGTTGAGGCTAGGTCAATTGAATATTTGAAAAATGAGAGATTTTTGTTAGGTAAGGGTATTAAGGAATATGGAACCAAAGGAGTAACTGGAGTTAAGATACAGATCAGCCATGATCTAACTGAATGGCAGAACAGGCTTGAGGGGTTGAATGACCTACTCCTGTTCCTAACTCACATTTACAAAAATAATTGTCTGCAAACTTATTAAAGTTTCCAGCAAATAACTCTGTTGGTACATAATTCTAACACGAGCATTACAAGGATCGTACCTCTGCACTGCTGAGAATGGATTTAGGTAAAATTAGTACCATGTATCGAATTTAGTAATTACATCAGGTGAATTATCCACACAGTCTTAATACTTTAATCTGAAATATTTTAAAAATGGATGCAGCACAAATAACATGGATTTCCTTATTAAAATAAAACTTACTGCAAAAAGCTACCACTAGTGTATAGATTGTATATATTCTACTGTTCTAGTATGTCATGTGTATTAACAGAAATGTACTGTAAAAATTAAACCTGACCCTCCTCAACCTGACCAGAGAAGTCTTAATTTCTTGATTTTAATTATAAAATGCAGTCTGCACCTGGATTATGTGGTCACCAGCAAAAAAGGCAGGTTGCCAGTGCTTCATACAATACCTGGTTTGAATTAAACAGTCATCCATAATCACCCAGTAGCTGCAACATTTGCACCAATTTGCAGTTACGGATGCTAGATGGAGCACTCCATCTCTGAATGAGACAGTACTGGCTTATCGCCATGACAACAATTGTGGATAAGTTTGCAAATAAATTATTCCTGGAAGGAGTGCATAAATGAATAAAAATATAAAGTCACTCAACAAAGTTGTAATGACTATTATTTAAAAATTGCCCAATTGAACATAAAATATCAATATTTATATCCTGTTTTGTCTGACAAGGTGCCTTTATCATTCCCAGGAAACGGAATTAATTAATTGCATTCATAAAATTATTAATTTGCAACTTTTTAATTCAATAGTTGTACGATTTTCATGATCTCTTGTAAGAACTCACGAATTTTTTTTTAAAAAAATATTGAAGTATGGTAATTTATCAACAATAATGAAAATTCGACAGGAGGCTACTTTTTTTTTAAGTTAAACCAAGGTGGCAGTCATGCCTCATTATGCAGGACACCACCAATGTTGAAAAGAGTAATGGAACAGATAAGGCAAAGGTTGGATTCAAATGATATTGGGCCTGAATTTGCGGTCGGAGGCTTCCCCCGGGTGAATGCCTCCGAACCGCAATAAATCTATGCACCTACCGGATGGTCCAGGATCCATGGAGGCTCACGTTCCTGGGCCTCTATGTATACGCCTGCGTGGATGACCACATATCCCAAGCGGTTCACAAGCGCCCCTGGGATCACGTGGGCCAGCCCAACCAATCAGAAAGGGGATTCCCATTATGCTTATGGGGATTCCATTTACGTACGGAATCCCCATACACATAATAGGAATCACCCAAAAAACACATGTAATTTTCTTTATTGCAAGGTTGTGTACATGTTTAAAATTAATTAAAATACAATTTCATTAAACATTTAAAACAAATTTAATTTTTTGAAAAATAAATGTCAACATTTTTTAAGGGGCCAAAAACAATAACAAACTTATTTTACAGGTTTTTGAATGTTAAAATGATTTAAAAATTTTTATTTTAATATTTAATTTCACCCGTATGCTGAAGGCCTTACCAGGCATAAGAGTTTCATGGGCATTTGTTGGGCCAATAGCCCAACTCTCCGCCAGCGGATGTCCATTTCTCAGGGATGTGGAGGATCTGTCAAGAAATCCGGGCCAATAAATATGTTCTTGACCATTTAAAAAGAAAAATTAAAAAGCGTAGTACATATTGATAATTTGAACTTTGTTTTGGTGCTAATAAATTAATTATCCAATCATTTGAATTAAACATCGTTGAATTAAGAGTAAACTAAATAAATCAGATGGATTGATTCTAATTTCACTATATTCATGTTTGACCTGTCTGCAGCTTTTGACACGGTTGACCACTCCCAACATCTCTCCACTGTCGTCCAGCTGGGTGGGACTGCACTCGCCTGGTTCCATTCTTATCTACCTAACTGTAGCCAGAGAATCACCTGCAATGGCTTCTCTTCCCACTCCTGCACCGTTACCTCTGGTGTCCCCAAGGGTCTATCACTAGCCCTCTCCTATTTCTTATCTACATGTTGCCCCTTGGCGACATCATCTGAAAACACAGCGTCCGTTTCCACATGTACGCTGACGACACCCAGCTCTACCTCATCACCACCTCTCTCGGCTCCATCCGTCTCCCTGGCAAATGTCTGAGGCTAAACCAGACTGTTTGCAACCTTGGTGTCATATTTGACCCCGAAATGAGCTTCCGACCACATATCTGCGCCATCACTAAAACTGCCTATTTCCACCTCCAGAACATTACCTGACTCCACCCTTGCCTCAGCTCATCTGCTGCTGAAACCCTCATCCATGCCATTGTTACCATTAGACTTGACTATTCCAATGCACTCCTGGTCGGTCTCCCACGTTCTACCCTCCGTAAACATGAGGTCATCTAAAACTCTGCTGTCCGTGTCCTAACTCCATCAAGTCCTGATTACCAATCACCCCTGTGTTCGCTGACCTACATTGACTCCCAGTCAAGCAACACCTCGATTTTAAAATTCTCATCCTTGTTTTCAAATCCCTCCATGGCCTTGCGCCTCCCTATCTCTGTAATCTCCTCTAGCCCTACAACCTTCCAAGATATCTGCGCTCCTCTAATTCTGGCCTCTTGAGGATCCCCGATTATAATCGCTCCACCATTGGTGGCCGTGCCTTCAGCTGGCAAGGCCCTAAGCTCTGGAATTTCTTCCCTAATCTTCTCTGCCTCCCTACCTCCCTCTGCTCCTATAAGACCCTCCTTAAAACCTACCTCTTTGACCAAGCTTTTGATCAATTGCCCTTCCCCTGCCCTAATAGCTACTTATGCAGCTTGGTGTCAAATTTTGTTTTATAATGCTCCTGTGAAGCGCCTTGGGATGTTTTACTACGTTAAACGTGCTATATAAATGCAAATTGTTGTTATACTGTTCTGGGTTGCTAGCTTATTTTGGTTTGGCTATCACAAAATACAACCATGTGCCTGTTAAATAAGGATAGTCGAATTTAAAATTGCAAGAAACTACTGTGATTTAAAGAACACTGTTGATGGGTAAATATATCTGATATATATGTAGATGTTGTGCAAACATCAATATTTGATGCAATGGTGAATTAAATCTTCAGGCTAGGGTGGATAATTCACCAACAGATTGATGTACTTTGATGGCATTTTCACACAGGGTTGATGTTCCAGACACGTGAAAATGTAGTTGAGCTTATATCTGTCAAAGTGTAACTAAACGCTCAGTGACAGGTCCTAGCTGAATGTGGTAAAGGAAAAGGAGCATTCCTGTCTAAGTCTGACAAAAAAAAGCTTACTCCGGTTCTCAATTAAGTCTCGTCTTCCCTCATCTCTTCCTTTTTTGTTAGATATCACCAAAAATGCAGGACATCTGTTTTCTCCCCGTAGAATCACATTTTTAAGCCATTCTGACTCCTTAAAAACTATGCGATTATGCTGGGGTTAGAACAATTCTTGTGACCAATTAAAAATAATTGGGAAATGAAACTAGTGCATTGGATCCAACTGAGTAAGTTCTGCTTCATTTAATGTGCATCGTAACTGAACTTGAGCAATGTTTTGGAAGAAATTGTCAGACTTGGCTCAGTGGTAGCACTCTCTCTCCTCCGAGTCAGAAGGTCGTGGGTTCAAGTCCCACTCTGAGACTTGAGCACGTAATCTAGGCTGATACTTCAGTGCAATACTGAGGGAGTGCTGCACTGTCGCTGGAGATGCTGTCTTTCAGATGAGACGTTAAACCGAGGCCCCGTCTGCCCTCTTGGGTGGATCTAAAGGATCCCATGACACTATTCGAAGAAGAGCAGGGGAGTTCTCCCAATGTCCTGGCCAATATTTATCTTTTTAACCAACATCACTAAAACAGATTATCCGGTCATTTATCCCATTGCTGTTTGTGGGCCCTTGCTGTGCGCAAATTGGCTGTCGCATTTCCCTATGTTATAACAGTGATGACACTCTACTGTGAAGCACTTTGGGATGTCCTGAGTTTATGAAAGGCGCATATAACTTAAAAAAAAAAATTCATTCTCTGGAATATGGGTGTCGCTGGCAAGGCCAGCATTTATTGCCCATTCCTGATACAACTGAGGGCTTGCTAGGCCACTTCAGAGAGCAGTTAAGAGTCAACCAGGTTGGTGTGGGACTGGAGTTGTATATAGGCCAGACCGGGTAAGGATGGTAGGTTATCTTCCCTAAAGGAAATTAGTAAACCAGTTGGGCTTTTATGACAATCCGATAGCTTCACTTTTACTGATAACCAGCTTTTAATTTCCAGATTTTTAAACTGAATTCAAATTCTCAAACTGCCATGGAGGGATTTAAACTCACATTCTCTGGATTATTAGCAATGTTCCCTCTAATTTTTTTGTCTGGCCGCATGGCTCCTTTAAGGGGCTGCGCGGCCCATTCAAAAATTCACACGTGCACGGTTTTTGCATTTAAAAGCCGGTGAGCCAGCTGCGGGGGAGTTCCAGACCGCTGCGCAGCTTAAAGGGAGCATTGATTATTAGTCCAGGCCTCTAGATTACTAGTCCAGTAATTTAACCAATACACTGGTATCCATGTTCTTTCTTTAAATACTTAGGCGTAGAGGTGACTTCAATTTATGATTTAGGTCATTAGAAAGAAAAGAACAAACTTGCATTCAAATAGCGTCTCTTACTTTCTCAGGATGTCCCAAAGCATTTCCCTACAGCACTGACTACATTTCAGAAGAAAAGTGCTTCATTTTCTGTGAAGTGCTTTGAGATGAAAATCACTATATAAATCTAAGTTTGCTCATTCTTTCACAGCCAATGAAGTACTTTTGAAGGCACTGTTGCAATGTAGGGAAACTAACTGCTTTAATTAATTTGTGCTGAGTATCAAGATTACATGCTTAACTAGCAGTAAATAAGGATAAAAATAAACGAAAGACTTGCCTTTTATATAGCGCTTTATCCTGTCTCAAAGTATTAACATGAAATTAATTACTTTTGCAGACAGCAAGATCCCATAAATAGCAATGAATAGGAAGTTAGCCTGTTGGTTGAAGAACAAACAATCTACACCTGTTTGAATAATGCCATGGGATCTTTTAACATATTCCTGAACAACCAGTAAGGCAGTTGGTACCTCAATTTAATGTCTTATTTGAAGGACGGTACCTCTGACGATGCAACATTCATTCAGTACTGCACTGGATGTGGTGTATTTGGACTTTCAGAAGGCTTTCGATAAGGTCCCGCATAAGAGATTAGCGTTCAAAGTTAAAGCACATGGGATTGGGGGTGAGGTACTGATTTGGATAGAGAACTGGTTGGCAAACAGGAAGCAAAGAGTTGGAAAATAAACGGGTCTTTTTCCGAGTGGCAGGCAGTGACTAGTGGGGTACCACAGGGATCGGTGCTAGGACCCCAGCTATTCACAATATATATTAATGATCTAGACGAGGGAACTAGATGTAATATCTCCAGCTTGCAGACGACACAAAGCTGGGTGTGCGTGTGTGCTGTGAGGAGGATGCAGAGAAACTCCAGTATGATTTGGACAGGTTGGGTGATTTGGCAGATGCAGTATACTGTAATTTGGTGGCAAAAACAGGAAGACAGATTATTATCTGAACGGCAATAGATTGGGAAAAGGGGAAGTGCAACGAGATCTGGGAGTCCTTGTGCACCAGTCGCTAAAGGTAAGCATGCAGGTGCAGCAGGCGGTTAAGAAGGCAAATGGTATGTTGGCCTTCATAGCGAGAGGATTCGAGTACAGGAGCAAGGATGTCTTGCTGCAGTTGTACAAGGCCTTGGTGAGACCACACCTTGAGTATTGTGTGCAGTTTTGGTCGCCTTATCTGAGGAAGGATGTTCTTGCCATGGAGGGAGTGCAGCGAAGATTCACCAGACTGATACCTGGGATGGCAGGAATGACGTATGAAGAGAGATTGGGTCGATTAGGCTTATATTCACTAGAGTTTCGAAGAATGAGAGGGGATCTCATTGAAACTTATAAAATTCTAACAGGACTAGACAGACTAGATGCAGGAAGGATGTTCCCGATGGCGGGGGGAGTCCAGAACCAGAGGTCACAGTCTAAGGATAAGGGGTATGCCATTTAGGACTGAGATGAGGAGGAATTTCTTCAGCCAGAGAGTGGTGAACCTGTGGAATTCTCTACCACAGAAGGCAGTTGAGGCCAATTCATTAAATATATTATATTTCTTAAGGCTAAAGGGATATGGGGAGAAAGCAGGGACAGGGTACTGAATTTGGATGATCAGCCATGATCTCATTAAATGGCGGAGCAGGCTCGAGGGGCCGAATGGCCTACTCCTGCTCCTATCTTCTATGGTGAGCACATAATCCAAGATGACACAAGTCCTGGAGTGGGATTTGAACCCACTCTGGCAAGTACATCTAACTGAGCCAAGTTTACACATTTTACTGAAGTCTTTAATCACACTGTGAAGTTCAGTAACAACACTTTTGATTGAATAATTATTAGGTTAAGATTTGTGAATTTAAAAAGATCTATATTCTATTGCTGCACATAACTAACTTACAAGAGCAGCCAACTGACACAGAACAATAAGTGAAGAATAAAACTGTGTTCAGTGTGAATTTTACTGTGGTTCTAGCTGCTCTGAAATATTGTCTGTGCTCTCCTGTAATAGTGTCTTATCACAATGCTACATTGTGTAATAATGTATTATAATGAGCCATTTGCCATGGGGCATTCATTTACTTAAGGCGAGAGAAACTATTAATAGCAGTGTGGGTGAATCCCGATTAATTCAGTTGCCGAATGTGCTGATGATTTACAACCTCAAGTTCTGTTTCTACAGGTAACCAGTTGAAAACTTTTGAGTAGAATTGTTTGTGTGCTGCTTATGTTTTCATATGTGATTATATCCAAATACTAGTACTTAAATCAATTACTGCATATTAATGATTCCTGGAACACAACTTGTTGGCTCTCAGCATTAAATTTATCCAATGGCGTTGCTGAGGGAAATAGACCAATAACTACTTTCATTACTAGCAAGTAGTTCAGTGTTCTGCCACTTGAATTCTGTAATGCAATGGTGACCGTTGGGAACCTTGCAGATCATGTGTTGAAAAGCTTTTCATAGTAAATATTTCTGACAAAATTTTGGCAGTGACAAGGATCCTAGAGGTACAGTAATTGAAGACTTTATGGAACTACAGAGGTTTACTGCACAGAAGGAGCCCAAAGTGTCTCTGTTGGGACAAGCCAAAATGAATCCCACTGCCTTGCTCTCTTCCCATAGCCCTATACCTTTCCCTGCTTCAAATATTTACAGTTTTCCCTTAAAGGATTCCAAAGTATTTACAGCACAGAAACAGGCCATTTGACCCAATGGGTCCATGCTGGTGTTATGCTCCACATGAGCCTCCTCTCACTCCTCTTCATCTAACTCCATTAGCATATCCTTCTATTCCTTTCTCCCTCATGTGTTTATCTAGCTTCCCCTTAAATGCATCTGTGCTAGTTGCCTCAAGTACTCCTTGTGGTAGTAAGTTCCACATTCTAACCACTCTCTCGGTAAAGAAGTTTCTCCTAAATTCCCTATTGCATTTACTAGTGACCAGTGTTCCCGTTAAGCTGCGCTGCCATGCAGTGCTCTGGAGGTCCTGCGCAGGCTTACTCACCGGCTTTTCAATAGAAATAACCGCCCATGTGCGGACATTTGAATGGGCCATGCAGCTCATTAAAGGGGCCGCACACCCAAAAAAAATTAAAGGGAACATTGCTAGTGATTATCTTATATTTATGGCCCCTAGTTCTGGTCTCCCCCGCAACTGGAAACATCTTCTCTATGTCTACCCTATCAAACCCTTTCATAATCTTATAGACCTCCATCAGATCACCCCTCTTTTTTCTAGAAAAAAAAGCCCCAATCTTTCCTGATAGGTATAACCCCTCAGTTCTGGTATCATTCTAGTAAATCTTTTTTGCACCTTCTCCAGTGCGCCTCAATCCTTTTTATAACATGGAGCGCGGAACCATTCACAGTACTCCCAAGTGTGGTCTAACCAAGATTCTATATAAGTTTAACATAACTTATCTGCTTTTCAATTCTAATTCTATCTCTGGCAAAGCAATCCATGCTCCAACAGCCTTCTGCATTAACAGATTTCTCCTGACCCCTCTCCTCACTCTTGATGACAATTTTAAATTGATGACCCCTCATCACTGACTCCCCAAACCAGAAGAAATAGTTCCGCCCCCCCCCCCCCCCCATTCACTATCAAAACTCTTCATAATTTTAAAAACCTCTATTAAATCTCCTTAGCATTCTCTGCTCCCTTGGAAATAGTCCCAGTATCTTGCGTCTCTCCTCATAACTATAGTTTCCCATCTCTGGCCTTGGCCTACACTGTACCATCTCTGGTTTTAATGTCCTTTCAAAAAAGGGGTGCCCAAAACTGCACCCAGTAACCAACATTTGTATAAATTATTTATTGTTACTTCTTTACTCTATATATTTATAAAAGCCAAACGAAGAAAGAAAGACTTACATTTATATAGCGCTTTCACGACCACCGGACATCTCAAAGTGCTTTACAGCCAATGAAATACTTTTTGAAGTGTAGTCACTGTTGGAATGTAGGAAATGCTATTGTCCTTTTTTATGGTTTTATCCACCTGCACTCGCACTTTTAGTGAATCATGTATTGATCTCTAGGTCTCTCTGTTCATCTACATCCTTCAGTGTCTTTCTATTGAGTATATACTTCCATCCTAAAAAGTAATACCTCACATTTATTTGCATTTTCCACCTGTGTGCCCATTCTGCTAATCTGTCTGTCTTCCTGAAGTCTTTTACAGCAAATTTTGAGATTTTCTATTTATTTCAGCCAAGTCTTCTATTCCAACAACTTTATTAATCCTGATCACCCTCTCCAGTCTCAAACCTAGACTCTTTCTCTCAGCCCCCCCACCCCCTTGGGGCCAGGCCATATTAGCTTAAATCCTACCCCACAGGCCTATTTACCCTCTCCGCAAGAACATTGGTGCCATTTCAATTCAAGTGAAGGTTGTCCCTTCAGTATAGCACCCTTGTTACAGAATTTTCTCCAATGACCCAAGAATGTAAATCCTTCCCTCCTGAAAAAGTCCTGCAGCAACACATTGACCTTCCTCTCCTTAAGCTGTCTGGTGTATCCATGGAAAGTAATCCAGAGATAACCATTTTTGAGGACTTTTCCACTCTTGATGTCCTTCACCCTGGCATCAGGGAGGCAACATATCAATCAGAAATCCTGGTCTTGACTGCAAAAAAGGCTGCCTAGACCTCTGACAATAGAATTTACCACTGTTATTCTCCTGTTCTTCTCATTTACCTTCTTTCCACCCTGCTTAACCTGGTAGTCCCTTGCTCCATGGTGGTACAACATTGCTCGGAACTATCCTCTTCTGAGTTGCTGTCTACCTTGTACTTGTCCAACATTAAATGCCTGTTGGACAGTTCGAGTAACTCGGTTCCCTGCAAGTGAGTCCAGTCTCTCTCTCTCTTGCCTCTGCTCTTCTCTTTCTCTGCATTATCCCAGTGTCCTAAATGGTCTAGCCCTGTCTCTTGGGTGACCACATTCTGCAGTGTTCGATCCAGAATCCCCTCATCCTCTCTGATGCTGCAGAGTGTTTCCGATTGCTCCCTGAGCACAGAGATTCTCTGCTCCAGCGACTCAATTTTCCACATTTAGTGCAATCGTGCTGCTCTTGAAGATCCACAATGACCTACAAAACACACTCCATGAGGATTCCCTGAGCTGCCATCCAACTGTGTCTAACTTTACCACCCAGAATCAAGCTTTGCTTACTCCACACAAGTATTAATCAGACAGAGAAAAACCCCTCTTACCAGTCCTGGCCCTCTACGTTCAAGCCAAATGCCCCATCAGTGGTGATCTGAACTGAACAAAATGTCTTCCCTTCAATCTCAATTTTGTCTTTCACCAAAAATAAAAAGCATGTAGTTTTTTAATTAGTGGATGGAGGAGATATTTTTGGTGGGAGAAAACAATTCAGTAATGGGGCATTCGTGTAGAAAAAATGCAGGTCACTTACTTACTCTCACCACCTGCTCACAGTGACTCCTTGTGTAAAATATTGAAATGTCCTATTGAGTGTTGGCAAAAGGTACCAGCATTTATTCACTCACAACTTCCAAAATCAAATGTGTATTGCAGTAAGATATCTTGTGACTAAAACCAATGTGTGGACTTTATTTTTCTCTTGAACAGAGCGTATTGATTTGCTAGTACACTGTTCTGTTTATGTTTAAAAATAAATTATTAGAAGTTTAGTTCTTAGATCTTGTGCAAAAATGGCAGAAATACAAGATTGTGTTTTGAGTTCCTGCTTGCTTCAGTTGAAGGAAATAAGATTCTTTTTAAAACTGGTTAGTTATTCAGTTACTGAATATCCTAGTTAATTATGACTCTGAATTCTGATGTTTCAAGCAAATTATTATAGGCTTCTTCAGTATACTTGTTAGAGTAAATAGATAAGGCCTTCCTGAGTATAATAGCAGTGCTACTATATTTAAAGCATATGACTAAATACTGGAAGGTCTCTAGCCTATACTATATAAAGATAATCTGTTTGGGATGTGTGTAGACTGCTAAAATAGCAGAGAACGGCTAAAAATCTAAAGACTGAACTGGTAGCTACATAAAGTCACTCTGCTTTTGAAAGCTTTTCAGTTTGAACCTGGTTCTTCCTTTGCAGACCTCCTGGATTCAAACCTGTAACGTATCTATTCACCATGCTCATTTATAATGTTTACATCAGAGGGGACTTGGATTTTGTATCCATGAAAAGTGCTGAAATGGCCAAGGATGAGACTGAGAGACACCCAGGTGTTGTATTGGACTGAACACTCAACATGTCCAACTACTGCCGAGTAAAAGTTAACAAAATAAAATAGAACTATGTTTAAATCCGTTCAAGGCCTTGCCCCTATCTCTGTAAACTCTTCCAGCACAACCCCTCACCCAAGAACTCTCTGTTCCTCTTTTGAGAAACTTGCCACAAACACATGTATTCAATAATGTTCTGAAAGACTTGAGAAAAATGATAAGACAGTAACTGGAAAAGGTCACTTAAAGCTGCCTTGTGATGTCCATCATGAAAACATAACGGTTATTTCTACTGCTTAGCTGTGAGTGGTGGGCAGAGTGCTTGCTAGAAAGCAACACAGCCAATCAGCTGGCACAAAAATATTGATGGGAAAATGCTTTAGACTTGGAAAAAGTACATAAAATTAGTAAGTAGAATACTTTAATGCAGCCATTCAAATGAGGTTTTTTAAACAAAGCCTACAAAAAATGCTGTGTTAAGGATGGTCTTAAATTTGATCGATCCATAAATGAGCAAATAGAGATACCATACAAGTTTTTTTTTGGGCATTTCTGTTGCGATAAAATGGTAAAATATGTATTTTTATATAGAGTTGCTTCCATGTGTTACTCTTTGATTCTTTCATCTATATTTTTAATTCTGTTTTTCTTCAAAGGTTCTATCTCCTTTTCAGTCTGCATCCTTGATTTCTGTTTCGGATTGTTCCTATTTTCTGTTACCTTTTTCTTTGTTCTTGTACATTTTCATTTCTTGGTCTTTTTTAAATATTTCTTCTATGAAATTAGATAAATGTAAGGTTGATTAACCTGAAAACAGGTGGAAGGCCCTCGATAAGATTTAAATTGAGAATTCTGGAGTCTTAATTTTGCCATCATTATTAAAGGGTTAAAATTACAATATATATAGATTAATTATATGGTTCCTTTGTCTGAGAAATTGGAATTAATGAGTTAAATTTGGCTGTTATTTGACTTATTTATATTGTCTGATTTTTATAGGTGGCATGGCTCCTTCCTTTCAGTATCACCCAAGTCCACGTGACCCTCCTTTCAATGAAGACAGCGATAAGGTGAGTTTTTGTTAACTTTCTAATTTTTTTCTTCTGTTAAGTGGAATGAGATTTGAAATACACAGTAGCCTGCAGCATTGCTAATTCGACCTTTTTAAAATTGTGTATAATGTAACCTCATTCCAGCAGAGAAAATATTTTTAAAATCATTGTTCTAATGCTTCCCGGCCATCTCCTGACGCTTAGAATGATGAATGTGACAGTGAGCTCTTGTGTGATAAATGTGATAATGAGCTGTTGTGTCTCGGACTATTGCACATGCTGCTTGAGAACAGGGTCAGGCTGCAGGATGACACTCCTTTAAAGAGAATAATGTAAAAATTAAAATACATAGTACAAAAATATGCCCTGTTACATACCAAGATGAAAACTAAGAATGGAGATGATTAAAATTAAAAGGTAAGTGTTTCACCAATAAATAAAGTAAAATGAGCATCGTTTATACTTGATGGAATTTGAGAGAAATTGTTCAAGAAGAGCTAATTACTGCTGGCCTGTTCTTCATGGTGTCAAGAACCGATCTGCACGTGATCAAAATATTTAGGCTTAGAAGATGCAGCATTATGGTCACTAACAGTGTACAGAGTAGACTTCCTCTGTATACAATATACTGTAGTACGCTTTGCTTACTTTTTACGGTTAATGGCATTTCAGACAGCTGCACATGTGAAGAACTGTTAGATCCAGGATTCCATTCAGACTTTTATGTCCAATATTGGATTCAGAAGGAGAATATGTTGGCTAGAGAAGTTGGTGTAATCTTGTTCTTTGTCCTATATGCTTCAGCATGAATTGTAAAATTGCAAGCCTATAATGACAAAATGTTAATGCTGTGTTAACATTTTATTTTTATATTGATGAGCTTTCTAATTTAGAAAGGTTCAATTCTTTCAGCACTGGCTAACAACCATCCATCTGATAGCTGGACAGTAGGCTAATTATATCACAAGTAATTATGTTACCTGCATTAAATAAATTTTGTGTTTCATAGCGATCACATCACAATTGAGAACAAAATTCAATTAAAATTCACCATGACATCATTGGAATCATTCTAGAATTCTTGCATGAATGTAGCTTCCCATTTTGAAATTTACATTACCTACTTCCTGAGGTAATATTCTGACTTTGCACTGTTAAGGAATGCAAATCAGAAAGGGAGGCACACCCTGAGCCTGATTTTCTGGCCACATGGCTCATTGCCAGAAGCAGTATCAGAAAATAACCACTCCTATGATGCCTTTTAATAGAACCACTTTCACTTGGGGCAAGATCAAATTGCTAGTGACTCCCTACAGTGTGTGAAGGATGTTGTAATGAATTGAAATTTACATCTAACTTTTATCATTTTACTTAACATATGGAATGAACAGGATATATGAAGAGCACATATATAGCCTATACCTACATACATCCCACTCATGGCCCTGACTGTAACTCACTTGTTACCAGGGCAGCCTACTTGTGGGAATATATTGTGAAAACTCATGTATAACTTGCTGAAAAGCAACTTTTTGTTTACTAATGACCATTTGACGTATTTAAAAAATGATCTTGATGCACAAAAAGTTCATGTAGTCTAAAAAGGGTAAATGGACAGTAGGGAAATCACCTTTCAATTATGACATTCAAATAATGCAAGAGACTGGTCTGTCTAACAGGTTTCATAAGACTGAACCAGATTTTTACACCCTCGCGCATACACTCCTGGGAGAGATGCTTTATTTTAGTTGTGTGTTACTATTTCAAGAATCATTTTTAAGTTACCACTTGCATTTTTACATCTGTTGGTTTTATTATGTGGTTCAGCAAAATCATTTTGTCCTAATATGGGGCATTATTAATGTACAGTACTATATAGATATTTTACAGCACTTCACTATCCCATGCAATATTTCAAAACTAGAGTGCAAATCTGCAAAAAACACTTTTTCTAGCAGCATTCATCTCACTCTTAATTGAACTTGTTTCAAAGAGCATTTTTCCAGACAAAATGGATTTCCCAAATTCCTCCTGTTTGAATATCTTTTCAGTATTGTCTTGCTAAAGGTTTTTTTTAGTGATTTTATCCATTGTGCAGATATTCTGCCTCCAGTACCGGGAGAAACAAATGGGTTTGATGTTTGCGTTTGTAAATCTAGAGCTCCCTGTTAATTTGTTTAAAGTGTCAGTACACACCTGATTGATAGATTTTATAAACCTATTAGAAACAAATATTTTGAAATGCATAGGCTACATTTGAAAGGAAAGTTAGCTTTTTCCATTCAGAACTGAATGTGCTGAGAGACATGAGTGTTTTAGCCATGTGCACTCGTTTTAGTATAAAATACCTTGCGTACACTCACCCAATAAAGGTAGATGAACTTCACGTGTATATTTACTTAATAAACACCTGCCACCATTCAGTAACCAAGGAAGTAAAGCACTTGACGATCAAAAAACATTCGCACACTCTGCTTGTCATCTTACTATTTTACCAACAAACACACAAGGTTGAACATCACATGCTCCGTGTGAATGAGTATTGAGATCACATGCCCAATGACGGTGTCTAGTATTAATTTTTTTATTTACTAATCAGAAATGCAATTAGCCACATCTGGATTCTCAATTAGCCACATGTGGCTAGTAGCTAACATTGGACAACACTGGTTTACTACTGCTTGATAGTGCCTTGGAACTAGAACAGAGTTTGTCAATGAAAAGCTAACTCGGGCGGGCGGGCGGGCGGGCAGGGGCAGGGGGAAGGAGCTGAATGATCAATTTGGCAATGGAGAGTAATTTTTAAAAATGCATTTTAATTTTTGTTTTTTTTATAGCCCTTTTAATAACCCCCACGTGCCATTCAATTCCAGGCCCCTCTGTATGCTGATTAAAAACCAGTGTCAAGGAAATGCACAGCAGCAATGTAATTGCCCTCCATTTTTTTGTAATCTCTTTTACTAAACTTTTTTTTGGGCCTTTCTCTGAGAAAGAGGCTCTCCGAACGACTTGGGTGAGATTGGGAAGACACCTTGCGAAAGCACGCATATGTTGTTACTCTGTGGTATAGCCCCTCAGTGTAGTAATGTGCTGTGCCAGTGGGACACAGGCAGGCTCAGCTATTTTTAAATTTAAAAAAATCTCAATATTTGGTGCTGCTTTGAAAGAGATATTAACCTATTTAAGTAGATTTTCCCCAAATTAGAGAAACAGTAGATCTAACCCTATGTTTGCTTTATGCCTTCAATCAGTATCTATGCTGTATTACATAAGCTTGCACGATTACTCAAATGAGTAAGCAATTTGATCTTCATTTAAAAAATCTTCATTTTTGTTGTCATTTAGTGAAAGAAGTCCTTTTATTTGCATGCATATTTGGATTAAACTATCCTGCTTGAAAATCTAATAAATTGGCATTTAATTGGATTAAAACCTTGTAAGTACAGTAATAGATTTAAGATATTGATTCTTGCTCTTGACCACCCCCCCCCCCCCCCCCCCCGCCCCTCCAATTTTCTGACATGGTGGGTACAGTTCCATGTGCACTGGCTGCCCTCTGATATCTTGCCCAAAGGGCCACCTTTCGTATTTGAATGAAGACTGTGAATATCGGAAGGCGATTTGACTATGGGGCATTACAGCCATGTGCAACTTTGTGACTGCCTGTCTTGTGAAATGGAAGGAGCAAAGACATGTCTTGTCTAACACGCTCGGGTACGTGTAGAGGGGTCTATAAACGCACGTGCAGGGGTAATGATGGTGTAGCCAAAACACCTTGGGATAGAATCTGCACATATTGGCCCCTCATGATCTCCTATGCCTCATCTCAATTATACAGCATGTTCAGAGGAATACAGATCCTCATCTCTTTGCATGATGTCACATCATACAAACAGCAACCAAGAATAATGAAGAAAAGTATTGGCAGGAGAAAAAAATGGAGGACTACCCAGCAAAACCAACTTAATGCATGAGCAAAATGTAGCAAGGGGTACTATAATATATTGAGATTTTTGCTTTTTGTGCCTGAATGAACTTTGTTTTAGTTTGTTCTGTTATTGATATAAAGCCACATTTATCTACGAATGGTTAACTCACAAGCCATTTAGAATGTTGATTAGGATGATTTTGGGGGTAAAATACCAAACAGGCCAGTCATTATAGACATCAATTTGTTTACATTTGCACGTTGTGTATAGAATATACCCAACAATTTCCCATTGTCTTAGCTTTGAGACAATGGGAAGTTGTTGGGTATGTTTCATAGCATGTTGCACCCAGATAGTAGAATTGTGTTTTTTTTTCATTCACTCTGCCAGCAGGGGAGCTTGGCTGAACTGACAATACAAGTGCTGTGAGCTTCCAAACCAAGGGCGGTGTGTTTTCTTTCATTCAACGCAATAACTTTGGCTCAGCAGACCAATCAGAATTGTGGTCTTTTTTATAGTATGAAGAGTAGTAGGAAATAGATTCATCTCACCAGAAAAATGTATTCTTGCATTTGTATATTTCATGTGAAATAAACCAGTTTGTTGGCTTACAGTTAGCCTCCTCTCACTAGAGGGCTTTTCAGTTAAAAGTCCAACAAGACAAGAGAACTTGCATGCAAAATCATCGTATTCAGTATGTACAAGAGGTCTATTACAATCCCTGGGGCCATCCTATTATTTAATTAGATGTTGAAAAGTAAAGATGCTCTCCAGATCATAATGGCATGAGGTTTACTTATGCAAGTGACCAATGACACTGAACCTGATGATGTCTACTATAGAGCTGTGAACTTTGTAATAGGTGCATAAAAATGCAGAAAAAATCATGAAAAACTGGCATTCACCCTTCAAGAAGCCTGCTTGAGCAAACCAGGTCTCATGTTTATTGAAATTTATGATTGAGAAACTGTATAAGTTGGTATTCCCACAGTGCACTAAATTTTCTGCTTATGTGCTCTTACTGCATGCTGGGAGTGCCCCCAGTCCATGATTTTCTATCCATTAACTTTAAGAAGCAGAAAAATAACGCTTCAATGCTTTAAAGCAGAAATGATTGACAATGAGGAAAGTGGTGGAGAGGGTGTAAAGGGGGTTGTAGATGGACCGGGAAGGAGAAAAGGGTTAACAACTGATGGCAGTTTGGATCCATTCTCCTGGGGTGCCTCCTTCAATGCTGTTCAACCTAATACCGTCAATATTGTCAGATCCTAGCCAACCCCCTGTACTGCCAGACTCTTGTGTCCAATGCTCCATAACTCACTCTGCAGTCCTGCTGGACCGCTCCCCAAATACCCCACTTCTAAATCCCTCTTGGGGCTCATAAAACCCTGGACTCCATTCCCAGGGCGCCCTGATTCTAAAATTGACCCCAGGATCCAGAGAATTCCCTCCACAATGCCCCTGATATCCCAATCTACCTAGGTGCTGTGACCAAATGTAGCACTCGCACCACCATCCCACCTGAGATCAGCTACTTCAGCACAGGTCAGGGTTCGAACGTGGGATCTTCATGACCTGAATACCTCAACTACTCACTGGATAAACTCGTTGAGTCGCTGGGGAAGCCCCACAATTCCCCCATATTCCAAAATCCAGTTCCCAGTGATCCGAGAACCTGCCCCAGTGTTTCTGGAACGTCCCGCCCCAGTGTTCTTGAAACTCTGATCTTCCCCAGTGCTCCTAGATTCATGAGCCCTTGTCAAAAGACGGCTCAACCCTGAGACTTTGTTCCGGTACTGCCAGACCTTGGGCCCACTTCCCAGTGTTCCCAGATCCTTGCGCCACCCTAATACTAATAAGTTAGTGTCCATGGAAATGGTACTTGGTATAACAATAGTTTAATAAAACTCTGATTCAGCACCACAGGAGATCTACTCGAAACGTTGTACATGGTATGCACTATATATAATATGCTCTAGTGTATTTAATATATTAATGTCTTAAATACAGTATGCACTGTAAGTATCACACCTACTTCCTATCACACGGGTCATTAGCTAGTGACTATGTGAAATATACTTTTTTGTGATTTAAAAAAAAAGTGCATGGGTGAGCAAACTACACTTTGTACAGAACAGCAGGCTTGAAATTATTTTTTTTAAAGAATTCATAAATTACCTATTTAGTGAAGGCAGAATTACTAATATAGTGATTCTATAACCACCTGCCAGTTAGCAATTAATTTCAAGAAATGCCAATTAAGACTTGAATTTTAAAACCAAAGCCTGACATCACCTAATCACTAATTCTTGATTTATTGTATCTTCTCCTACTCTCTTCAACCTTGTGTCTTGCACTAAGGGCTTGGGCCTTCTTTCATGTTGCTTTTTCAGTTTTTAGAGACACTTTTTGTTTAATTCTATGCACTCTGGTAGTGATGGGAGCAGTTATTGTGACATCACACCATTAACAATAATTGAGTGAATTGTTTGCAGTTGAATATAATTCTGCTTAAGATGGTTTGTTTCAGCTGCTAAAGTATAATCAAAAGTCATAGACCTAAAGATATGATACAAAAAGAGAAAGCCACTGAGTTAGATAATGTGAGTATGAGTGTAGAATGACCTGTAGAGATTAGCTTTTCTACAACTGGTTGAGTTGGTCTTTGGTAAGTGGAACATACATTCAAAACTGTATGACCTTGTTTCTCTTAGAAAGTTGCCTATTGTATGGTACAACCAGACTCCAGTAAAGGAGCATAATTTAAATTTGATCATCAAACTACCCTGGATGGGTGGGGCTAATGAGACGTATGAAGAAGTACATGAGGGAGGAAAACAAATCCGTGCTCTTTGCATTCCAGTGGAAATCCAGGGTGGCTCTTAAAGTTACGCATTGTAGTAACTATTGTCCTCTTAGTTTCTTTCTTGCCATATTTTCACTTTTGGGAGAAGAGGAAAGTCAGAACTATGGGTCTAATCAAATGAGCAAAAATTGGTGCTGTTGTCCATGGTGGTAGAAGTTTGTGAGAGACCTGAAGTAAGTGGATAGTGATGATCAGAAAAACACTCTTTTTCCCAGCCATGAGTACATTTAAAGTATAATGCAGCTATGCGCAAGACTTTCAGTGCAATACTAGTGTATCTCCCATGAAAGAAAAAAGAAAGACTTGCATTTATATAGCGCCTTTCATGATCATGACACCATGGCATTATCTATAGATAGAATGGGATCTGGAGCACATTTGTCATGTTTACTGTGCTTTCATTCTGAGCTGGTTAAGGGGGTTGGGGATGCAAAGAGCATAGGACAGTAAGGATGAGTGTAAAGAGGCCTGGGGAGGGAGGACCAGGGAGTGTATTGGGTTACGGGTGCAGTAAAGGAACTGACCAGGGCTGCAGGCTGGGATTTTGGGTCATGGGTGGGCTAAGGTAACTGACCAAGAGCTTGACAATACTGCTTGGACAGGCATAAAGATGGTTTGGGGCAGGGTGGTGTCCAAATGGAAATATCATACTGGTGTCGTAATAATGTGGTTTTCTGAAGTTGGGGCAATACAGTGAGAACTTTATCATGCATTCTAACTAATGCTGTGTCTGAACTAGAAATGCTTGATAAACATGCTGGATGCAAAATGCTGGAAAATATTTGGTTTCCTTCCACTTTGATAACTACAACAACTATATTTTTATAGCACCTTTAACATAGGAAAACCTCCCAAGGCACTTCACAGGAGCATTATAAAACAAAAATTTGACACAGAGCCACATAAGGAGATATTGGGGCAGATGACCAAAAGCTTGGTCAAAGAGGTAGGTATTAAGAAGCAACTTAAAGGAGGGTAGAGAGGTGGAGAGGTTTAGGGAAGGAATTCCAAAGCTTAGGGTCTAGACAGCTGAAGGCATGGCCACCAATGGTTGAGCGATTAAAATCAGGGAGTGCAGATATCTCTGAGGGTTGTGGGGCATGAAGAGATTACAGAGATCGGGAGGGGGGAGGCCATGGAGGGATTTGAAAACAAGGATAGGAATTTTAAAATCAAGGCGTTACTTAACCGGGTGGAAATGTAGGTCAGCGAGCATGGGTGAATGGGACTTAGTGCGAGTAGGACACGGGTAGCAGAGTTTTGAATGACCAAGTTTAGGGAGGGTAGAACATGGGAGTCCAGCCAGGAGTGCGTTGGAATAGTCAACATAGAGGTAACAAAGGCATGGAGGAAGGTTTCAGCAGCAGATGAGCTGAGGCAGGGGCGGAGTCGAGCGATGTTCCGGAGGTGGAAATAGGCGGTCTTGTTGCGCATATGTGGTCGGGAGCTCATTTCGGGGTCAAATATGACTCCAAGCTTGCGAAGGCTGAGAGGTGGTGGTGAGGTAGAGCTGAGTGTCGTCAGCGTACATGTGGAACCTGACGCTGTGTTTTTGGATGTTGTTGCCGAGGGGCAGCATGTAGATGAGAAATAGGAGGGGGCCAAGGATAGATCCTTGGGGGACACTGGAGGTAACAGTGCGAGAGTGAAAAGAGAAGACATTGCAAGTGATTCTCTGGCTACGATTAGATAGATAAGAATGGAACCAGGCGAGTGCAGGCAGTCCCACCCAGCTGGACGACGGTGCAGAGGCATTGGAGGAAGATGGTGTGGTCAACTGTGTCAAAGACTACAGACAGGTTGAGAAGGACGAGGAGGGATAGTTTACCTTTGTCACAGTCACATAAGATGTTATTTGTGATTTTGATAAGTGCTGTTTCGGTACTGTGGCAAGGGTGGAAACCTGATTGGAGGGATTCAAACATGGAGTTCTGGGAAAGATGAGTACTGATTTGGGAGACGACAACACATTCAAATACTTGATAGGAAAGGGAGGTTAGAGATGGGGCAGTAGTTTGCAAGAACGGAGGGGTCACGGGTTGTTTTTTTAAGGAGGGGTGATGACTGCAGATTGGGAGGAGAGAACACCATTAACTATCAGCTAACAGTACAGAAAAATGTAAGGGCCTGAATGTTTGGGGTGTATTTTATGGTCAATCATTGTTAAGCTGAGTTTCAGAAGGTGTTTTCCAGTCAACATCCTGATTGAGCTAAGAACATAGAAGTGCTCCCTTTAGAGATAGCATTATTTTTCTGCAGGTCCCAAATCGGTGGAATTTCCCACCTCTGCTGGTTTATAACACATTAAGTGAATGAGTGCAAATGCAAGCATATTCACCTTTTTAAGCAACCTCATATAACTGAACATACCCCTCTGTAGTGACAGTGGTGTGGTGTAAACTCAAGTGCAGTATATTCAGTGCACTGCTTTTGTGGAACCAACTACCAGTTAGCTGGAGGGAATACAATGCATCCAGGGACCAAAAGTGAAGCCATTTCCCCTATGGATCTTGAAGGAATCTGCTGTCTCCCAAGGACCAGGAGGAAATCCACAACCATCCCTGCTGCCAGGGACTAAGAGATGAGCCCTGACAGTGCTGCTGTGAAAGATTCTAAAGGAAATGATTGCCATAAGGGAGCTTGAAACAAGCTGCTGCTCAAATAAACCTGAAGAAAATTTATGTTGTAATGTTCAATTTGTCTGATGGCTTTAGATTGAGGCAGAAAGGCCAAAAGGTATCAGCTTAGTGGTGTTTAAAGGCCTTTTGGAGGCTGGGGAAGGCAATCATATTTGCAGTTACCTTCATGTATTGTTAAATTGTTTTTAAAGTCAGTATTTTGTCAGGTAGTTGTCTCCATAGATTTAAAACAAAAGGCAATCAGGTACTTTAAAGGATGCACACCTGGAATTGATGGATTATGGAAAATATCTCATGGATAACATTCACCAGCAGTTTAAAAAGTGGGTTAGTTCTACAATGTAGTGTTACCAAAATGTGTTTTTTTATATCTGAAAAGTGCTTTGTGATGTAATTGCAAAGCATTTGGTTGCACCCTATGTTGTACGGAGGTGACACGGTTGGCAAGTAGTGACATAGTTCATCAGAGGCTGATGTCTGTAGCTGTTTGGTATACAGGCAAACTACTTACATTTGGCAGTCTGTGAAATGAAGAATCCAGAATAGCTCTCGATTACCAGTTGGTAAAAGTACAGTTGGGTCTGGTACTGAACTAAAGATCGTAGGTTTGTGTTGAATTTCCTAATCTCGGCCAAGGCAATAACGGGATTATTATAATCTGCTTCTGCCGTCCTAATCTAGAAATTTAGCCATCTAGTACCTCCTGAGAAACTGCATGGCTGTTGATGTTGGGGGTGGACAAAATTGCAATTGTTGATGATGCCCTCCAAGAATAGCCTGGTTTAGGGTCTCAAATGGAAAATGGAGATTTGGATTGCTGGCACCCACACAACCGTACTCCAGCATTCAGAACAATGGTGGGGAGGAAAATTTTTAAAATAAAACACAGAATAGCTGATAGTCAGCAGGATTGGATGCGGTATGAGCAGTGGAAAAAAGATACAGCTAGAAGACTTATAACATGTTAATATGTAAAGGCTGGGAGACCAGTCAGCTTTACTTTCAGTAGGTACTTTTTTTTTTAAGGGGTAGGGGTTTGAGGGAATCTTCTCCACCTTCATCCCTTCTGCCTTGCCAGCTCACCCTCATCCATGTGACTGAGTGATACAGCACTGTTTGAATGCAACAGCTCCTCTCCACACATTATAGGTGAATAGCATAGATACAATTAAGGGGAAGCTTGATGAGCACATGAGAGAAAGGAATACAAGGATATGCTGTTAGGGTTAGATAAAGAAGGGGGGGCGAGGAGGCTTGTGTGGAGCATAAATGCTGGCATAGACCAGTTGGGCTGGTTTCTGTACTGTAAATTGTATGTAATATGTTGTACCAGCCAGGGCAGCAATGCATGGAAGTACCTGGCATTCAAACCTGTTTGAATGGATGCAGCAGGTGCTGGCTGTACTGGGCACCTGATTGCTGTTGCTCTGCTTGCCTTCGTCTTATCAGCCGTGGTTCAGTGGTAGCACTCTTGCCTCCGAGTTAGAAGGTTGAGGGTTCAGGACCCAAGCTGAGACTTGAGCACATAATCTTGGCCGACACTCCAGTGCTGTGCTTTGAGATGAGACGTTAAACTGAGGTCCCGTTTGCCCTCGGAGGTGGACGTAAAAGATCCTGCGGCACTTTGCCAAGAAATCTGGTCATGTATCTATCTCATTGCTGTTTGTGGGATCTTGCTGTGCACGTCCAACATTACGCCAGTGAGTACACTTCAAAAGTACTGAATTGGCTGTAAAGCAGCGTGGGAGCTGCTGAGATAGGGAAAGGCGCTGTATAAATGCAAGTTCTTCCTGGTTGGCTGCCTCTTCCCTCTCTGGTTGTCCTCTGTGGGCGAGTCCATTACGTGACGTGTGTGTGTGTGTGTGGAGGGGGGAGCAGGAGAGGGTTGGAGCGAACCAAGCGGCGGCGAGTGTGGTTACTGCCTGGCTCGAGCAGGATGAGGGAGCTCAGGATGAGAAGAGAGCGAGCACAACGCGAGTAACTTGTATGCAATAGGTACGGAAACCGCGACAGAATGAAAAACAAAACCCGCTTCACTCACTCGGCCCATCTCTCTTTCCCTCCCTTCCTTATTTCGGTCGCCGCATCACTGCTTAACGGACTCGCATGTCTGTCCCTAACCATTTTCATGATTAAAAATAAAAACAAAAATCGAGTTTACTCTTTGAAGCAGGCTGTTGTGGTGCCTGTGCTTTCCGCCCCCTTTTTTAAAAAAAAAATCTATGTTTTAACTCTTCTCTCTCACCAATCATCACGGAGGGTTTGCGCCGATCCCTTATTGTGTCGGAATCGAAAGCCGGCTTGGTCGGTGTCCGCTCCTCCCCGAGCTGAGTAGGTTTGTTTGTGTGCGTGTTTTTAATGTTTAAAAAAAAGTTGCTAACGGCTCCGGCATGGAAGGTTGGAGGGGTCGGGGGGTGAGAGGAGGCTCCGCGCAGACTCCCGTCCCAACGCTCGCGGACAAAAGAATCCGCAGTGGCTGGCGGATGGCACCGTCCTGATTGTTGGTGTAAGGGGGCGGCGGAGGGGGAGACCCGCCCCCTCTCTCTCTCTCTCTCTCTGGCTTCTGTTGTGTGCTGCGCTGTGTCCCGGATGAGCCTCACGTGTGGTCGATGGGGCGTGGCAGGAGCTTTACGTGACGCCCCGTCCCGTCCATTCTGCTCTTGTGTGCCTTTAATTTTTAATGGAGGCTGTGAAGTTCGGATGGAGTGAATCAGCAGCTGGGAGTTTCCTGTTCGCTTACTTACATGGTGCGTTGCATCTCCGTTGCATGCCACACCTTACCCCCGATTGAAAAATCCTTAAAACCATTTTCTGCTTTGGCTGCATAATTTCAGACCATCTGCACCCCCTTGCCTTAGTGCTTCTTATGTTTGCAAGTATTTTTGTAACTATTATAAGTGGTTTACAATAATTAATTTTGGGGGGAGGAAAAGTAGTTTGTTTCTGCACTTAGTATTTGATTTACGAGTAGTGATGTAAAACCTGCAAGTCACCCATAATTCATTAATTGCAAATATTTGGTGTTACTTTAATCTAACCTGAAATAGCATCTAATTAAATATTGTACAGCTTTATTCTGAACCAGCCCTTCAAAGAAGCAGCATTGACATTTGAAGAAACTCCACGAAATGTGAAGGTGTACATCACTGAATACATCAGGTTCATTAACTCCTGCTGGCTCCCAGATAATATTGTCAGTACACAACTAGACATTTAAATGGATAATGATGACTATTCTCCTATACAATTATTGCCTGTACTACAGAAAAAGACATAGGCCCGGAATTTGCTGTCAGCAGCGAGCGAACGGTGCTCGCCATTCATTACGTTTCCAGCTGCCCACAGACTTTTTATGGGCTTTTGCGCAGCAACTTGTGGTCATTGGAAGTCAAACGGGGGATTTGGAACCTCTGAACAGGGCAAGCAAAAGCGTGTCTCTTCAACCAGTCAGATTGAAGAATCCTTACTGAAGCACACAGAGTCTAAACCAGAAAGTGTAAATTAGAATATTTAATTCAATGTAAAATTATGTGCAGAAAGCAGAATAGAGAGGAAAAGAAAGATGGGATTAAGAGAGATAAAAGAGACAAAGGAAAAGTTTTAAAAATTTACTTTAATTTAAAAAAAAATCTCCAACAATAATTCAAATCTGAAGGAATGAGACTCCACACTTGGAAAAAGTTGATTTCAGTGCCAGAGAGGTTGTTTAGTAGTAATTAAGACGTATCACACCGTTACAAATTCACTTACACTTGAATGTACTTTTTCTGGCAGGTTTAGTGGGCAATTATCCCAAATTCACACCCTTGATGTGTTTGAATGCTGAAAATCTCGGTGAGGTACCAGTGTAGCGAAGCTTGTGGAGGAGCAGGGCAAATCGGACAGCAGTTTCCTGATTTCCGTGTTTAACTGCACATGTACGGACGCCAGAAGTTGCTGTCCAATTTACTCCATAGTAATGGTGAGTGCTGATAGCCTCACTGCTATTCCTACCGCAAAATCTGGGCCCTAAATGCACCATTAAGTGTCTAAATGGAAGTTTTGCAGCAGGTTGTTTATGGCTGCTCCAGCACTTGAGACGAGTTTCCTGACATTACAGTGACTACATTTCAAAAAGTATTTCATTGGCTGTGAAGCACTTTGGGATGGGAAAGGTGCTATATAAATGCAAGTTTGTTCTTTCTAGTTGAGAACACACTGCTGCAGTCAGAATACACCTTAAAAAAAGAATGATGAATAAATTCAGAGGAAAATGTATGGTTTATCTTATAAATATAGGATCAAGCTGGGAGGTGAATAGTTCCAGGAAAGAAGGACTTCAGCCTACACTTTTTTTTGTTTGATTACACTCCTGTGAAGAGCCGTGGGACATTTTACTATGTTAAAGGCACTATAGAAATGCAAGTTGTTGTACACTGACCTATCGCTGAACACCCTGAAGGGGTGGTAGTTTTCACGCTGAGCACATCTTTTGCTGAAATCCCTCACATGACAACATGGATTAATCATTTGGTGATGAGTCAGCCCAGTATGTTGCATTAGACTTGGATGTCTAGAATGTCAGGTTGATTGCCATATAATATGCTTTCTCTATGGAGGTTCTTCTACCATACAAAAAGCAGATTAGGGAACTCTCAAGTTAGACATGACAGCTGCTGGAAGGCGTTGTGTGGAGGCTGTATGTTCATATTTTTAGAGTATGTTGCTACAGCAATTGGGTTGCAGAGAGGCAAGCATTTCTACTGAAGCTTTGCACTTTATACTGATGGAGCTGCCTTTCAGTGGGATATAGTGTTATGGTAAGGAGGATGGCGGAAATGCACTTGCATATTTCACAGTGAATTGTGTTGCTTACCATACCACTTGTGAGGTAATGCAACTTCCTGGTGTCTTATCGCAGAATTCTACAGCATAGTTGATGGATAACGTACCAGCCTGGCTCATTAATGGGGATTCAAGGAGGGTAGATCTGCCTCACTTGGCGTCCGATAACCCTGAAGGGCAGTATGCTACCCTTGGACAAACAGTGCGAAGCTTACCAGCATGGTTTTAGCTGGTTAAGTTCAATCAGTACTTCCATACACCCTTTGGGAGCCTCAAGCCTCACCAGTTGTCGATCTTAACGTAAGATATTAAGATTTGGGTAAGTTGGGTGTGTCCCTACTGGGAGAGAATACGGATTTCTCAATAGCCTGGTTTGGAGACGTTTAGGCACAGTGATGGGTTTCTGCATAATAAGCTTGTGAGTTACTTTTGAATTGTAAAGGAGAAAGAACTGCTCAAGGATAGCACCTTCCATATAAAGTACTCCTCTTCCATACCTCTCTGAATAAATTACCATATCACTTATATGGTAGGACATGGCCTTACTTTCGTAGAATATTTTTGACCCCATGGAAAGCTGGAATTTAGGGTCTTTTCTCCCTGCTGAGTTCAATGATGTAGGTTAAGGAGTGCTCCAGGATGCAAGTACAGCAGCACTATAACCTACAGAATCAGCAGGAGGGTAATGGAGACTCGTGGCGAGTCACCATGATGCTGAAAATATGTATTGACACAAATTGCTATGGTTGATGCGAATGGATGAAGGTTTAACATGTTCAGTACATTCCTGTTATTGTAATGGAGACGTTTACCCATTTTAAAATAAGTAGCTTAATGCCTCCGTTAAGAGTGGGCAAACAAACGTCATGCAAATCTGTCGAGCATTCACCTGTAATGTCACCCACCTTCTTCATATCTCCTCATTAAACAGCAAACATTGTGGTACTTTATTAAAGAGAATAGTAAAGGGGTACTTTGTCCAGATTGTATCCCCCACCTATTACCTCTTGGGCCCTTTTGTACAATAAAGAACTCAATCCATATGGAATTATGGTATTCTGCAGGCTATACAATCTGTCCACTTGCCTAACAATCTGTTGATATTTTAAACTCAGTTTAATATCCAGTGTAGATTTACTGTTTTTCAGTGCTGTATTCACAGGGTTTCACATTAAGAAAATGTTGGTCATCTTGGTGCTAAACATATTTAGTATCCAGTTTGAGAGCATAACAGCAAAGCATTTCCCTAGCTGCTTTGGATACTGTTGCTTAGTTTGAGACTAGCAGGCGGTGCCTGTGCCAAATTCCAGGATTTGTGCATGGGCAAACTTGCAGGGTGTTGGATATTCAAATTCTGCCCTTTTTCAGCTTGTACAGTCAATATTCTCTGATGGGATTTACTGATTGTCCTGTTGGACATGTAATGTAAAAATGCAAATGATACATTATAAACTGCTGTACTATATAGTGTGTTTAAACTAATGTCAGTGATCTGTCCTAGAATACTTATTACCACAAATGTGTCTCCCTGCTTTTTGCGGTATCTGAGGCAAATGGTAATCAAACAGTTTTGAGGCATTAAATTACTGCAAACCTTCCAACTCACTCCTTTCTGAACAACCACACACTTACCTCATCAGTTTACTGGTATTTTTTGCATTGAATACAATAAATGAAGGTTCTGTGACAGCCCAAGGCTTCTTTGGCCCAAAGCAGAATTTGAATGGCCAGAAAATGTGTTTACACTTCATGTCTTCAGCACTTTTGAGTCTTCACCCTCATAAGCATTTCTTGAGGTTCGAATGTGTTACTTGAACACATATTTAGCTTGATTATTTGAGCTTTATTACCCTCCCCATGCTATCAATCAGCCCATACTTCAAAGTTATTGAGGAAAGGTCAGTGGCCTAGAAATAGAATTGTGCATTTATGAGCAATCTTAATGTTGTCAAAGGACAGAATTTTTGAAACTCCAAATATAGAGATCCATACATTAACGGTAACTTGAAAGGAGAGTCTTTGAGAGGTAGTAAAATGAAGCAAGCAGCGCTTTTTAAAAAAAAATGAATAAATACCAACAGCCACTGCCTTTATCAGTAGACCTTTATTCTCTTTGTCAGATGTCACGCAAAGATCTATGTTATGCTGAAATGCGACATTGCAAAAAGTGTAATTCCTTCATGTGCAGGTGACATCATTGCAGCAAAAGTAGTGTATGCATAAAGACACTGCATCTAAGCATCTTAGTGGTTTTAATAAGCATGCAAGCTTATTAAGAATATTGTGACCAGAAAAATAAAATTGATACTGTTTTATGCCATGTAGCAAGGATTTTAAAGTTAGTTTCTAGCTTGTATTTATAGAGTTTTGAAAGAGTTCTGATTCTTAATATCTAGTAAGATACAAACATACGTTTCATAGATGGTGTGAGTGCTGCTTTTGAATTGGCTGACTCTTGCATGATATTAGACAATTATTTAATTTCAATCTTCATAGTCTGCACAGAAGGGATACTCTAGCGTTTGTATATTTTTCCTGGGTGGGGGCCACCTCCGTGTTCTCCTGATGCATCGGGTAACTGGCTGTATTTATCACCTATTTTATAACTTGCTGCCCTGTGAAATGAGCTGAGTTTAATGTTGGATATTTTTTCTTTTGCGCATGTTGCTGCTGTTTACTGTAGTAACAGCTAAAAGCAGTATTTAGAACACAATATAAATCAGTAGGAACATCAGTATTCTCATAACTCAATAATATAGTAACAGGATTAAGTAGAATTTAATTCCCTTAAATGTTTTCACATATGCTATTATAAAAGCATGTATCTTTCACTAACGTCAATCACTTTAATTTGACTGGATTCTATAACTTTTGCACCTATTCATGTGATAGTGATAATTGCAATTTAAAAACAAAAAATCTGGTTCAGTGAAAATATAAATGCAACAGTAAATACTATAACTTTGTTAAATGCCCAGTAACCAGTTTATCTGTGCATTGTTCTGTCATCAATAACAGGGATAACAGAATAAATTTAATAAACTTTATACATTATACATTTGTATAAAATATGAGAGCACTTGTATGAGTTGGGCAACGATTGCACGCTGAAGAAATGCATTTTTAGTTAGGAAAATTGTTTATAAATAAGATATAACATGATTTTTGAAGGGATTGTAGAATAGACTGTTAATTTATGTCTTTAAAATACATTTTTCAATCCAGTTTTGCTTTGCAGGCTATTGGAGAAGATCGAGGGGTATAGAATTAGTGGAGGAGAGCAAATTGGATTAAAAGCTGATTAAAAGGGAGGAAGCAGAGAATAGGAGTTGAGGGCACTTTGAGTGCTTGGAAGTCGGTAGTGGTGTTCCACAAGGTTCTGTTCTGGGATTGCTTTTGTTCACTGTCTGCATCACTAATTTGGATATAGGCTTAGTGGGAGTGATATCTAAATTTGCAGACAATACTGAAATAAGAGGCACAGTAAATAATTCTGAGGACTAAAGGAAACTGCAAGGGGATATTGATAAGATGGTGGAATGGGCAAAAAAGTGGCAGATGGAATTCAATATCTGTAAATGTGAGGTGGTATATCTTGTTTAAAAAATAAATAATTTGGGGTAAATGGTGATGTAGAAGAGCAGAGGAATTTGGGGTTCAGGTTCGCAAAACTTTAAAAGCAGCATCTCGGGTGGAATACTGGGTTTTATGGCAAGAGGTATAGAATATAAAAGTCGCGATGTAATGGTGAATCTATCTAAAACCTTAGTAAGACCATAGTTGTAGAACTGCATGCAGTTTTGGGCTGCACACTATGGAAAGGATGTTAAGACAGCAGCTGACAGCTCCAGGGGATTCCCAAGCCCCCATGGGTATTCATTCTTTCTTGGCTCCCCTGCTATGATACTGTAGCAAGGTAAAATATTAAAATAAAGCTAATTTAATGTCAGGAGTTTTACTATTGTAGCATAAACACACAACAACTAAATGAGTTTAAAAGCAATTTTAAATAAAATTTAAAATATTTGCATTGTTTTTCCTAACTTCCCCTAATCTCTTGCCATTTTCTTGCTTTCTCTCACTTTTGTTAAGTTAACTATAACTTATTTCTAATTATACACACTAATCGCTGGTTTTTAACTTTTGGTTGGGGGTGGATACAGCCCCAAACTATTCCTTGCTCAGAGGCCACTCAGAGCAATGCCGCAAACTGCTGCACAACAACAACCTGGAACTGCGCCTGTGATTCGGCACACAGTAAGCTCCTGATTTCGATTACACCATTATGGACAGTTGCCCAATGAAAGCCTGAAACTACCCAACAGTAACATGGGGGAAAACCCCGAAAGAACAGATATTGTATTT
Organism: Squalus acanthias; assembly: GCA_030390025.1. Lineage (NCBI taxonomy): Eukaryota > Metazoa > Chordata > Chondrichthyes > Squaliformes > Squalidae > Squalus > Squalus acanthias. The sequence goes on along the minus strand of CM059425.1, from coordinate 223,565,747 downwards.
TAATAGTTGTCGGAATTACCTTCAATTTCTCCATGGAAGTTGGAATAGCACCGCTTCTAACAGCATTTTCTTGCCTTTTTTCACTGGGCAGTCGAAGAGGAAGGGGCAACAGCAAGGAAACCCAGCTTGATAACATCCGGCAACGAGGCGGATGAATGGAACGGCAAGGGCTTGCTCAGAAGTAAGCCACCTAAGGGTGATAGATGAAGTGGAGGTGGGAAAATACTGTCCCCTGGGTTGCACTATGGTGCCACTGTCATCTCATGTTGGTGGGGTGAGTCTAGGACAAGGGGACATAACCTTATAATCAGAGCCAGGCCATTCAGGAGAGAAGTTAGGAAACTAAAAAAAAATGGAGTATTGTGTCCAAGTCTGGCACCACACTTTAGGAAGGGTGTGAAGGTTTTGGAGAGGATACAGAAGAGATTTACTAGAATGGTTCCAGGATGATGAATTATAGTTATGTGGATAGACTAGAAAATCTGGAGTTGTTCTCCTTGGAGCAGAGAAGGCCAAGAGGAGATTTGATAGAGGTGTTTAAAATCATGAAGGGTTTAGATAGAGTAAATAAAGAGAAACTTTCCAATGGCTGAAGGGTCGATAACCAGAGGGCACAGATTTAAGGTGACTGACAAAAGCACCAGAGGTGACCTGAGGAATGAGTGGTTAGGATTTAGAATGCACTGCCTGATAGGGTGATGGATACAGATTCAATAATCTTCAAAAGGGAATTGAATAAATATTTGAAGGGGGAAAAATTGCAGGGTTATGGGGAAAGAGCAGGGGGAGTGGGACTAACTGGATTGCTCTTCAAAAGAGCCAGCGCAGACTCGATGGGCCAAATGGCGGCCTCCTGTGCTGTACTATTCTATGATTCTATAATTGAGAAGGTGCAGTGCAGATTCACAAAGATGCTGCCTTGTATGAGGAAATCTAAAAACAAAGATTTGGAAAAGTTGGGATAGTTTTCATTGGAACAGAAGAGATTAAAGGGTGATTTGATAGAGGTGTTTAAAATTATAAAGGGATGGTTGATTTAGGGATCTAGAACGAGGGGGCATAGACCACGAGATTAAATGCAAGAGATTTAGGGCAGATAGCACTTAAAACTTTTTTTACGCAGAGGATTATGAAGCTGTAGAATGCATTACTTCAGTGATTGAAGCAGAGACCATGTCAACATTTAAAAACAGGTGGTTGAAGGTAAAGGGATATGGGAAACGGGGCGGGCACATGAGATTAGGACTCCTGCATGTGGAGGATAATCAGCAACCTGGAGTGGTTAGGTCAAGTGGTCTGTTTCAGTGTTGTAATTCTATGGAAAATGATACCTATACTTCAGCAAGCCCCTGAAACATGCATGTGAAGACCAGGTGTTTCACCACGCCTCCTTTTCTAATAATTCTAGCTCTGACCCATGTGGTATAACATCATTTACTTTTCATAGTTCACAACTTTCAGAAAGTAGAAACACTATTTTAGGAAGAGAAACATTTAATTATATCAGAAACTGATGAGAAATTTTACGAGAATTTTTTTTAACGAGTTTTACGTTGTTTGTTCATCTATTAGATGCAATTGTGCCTTTTGTGAGTCTGACAATCTACTTGTGACTTTTTATGGTAAGCTGCACTTGTATTGATGATATGCTACATGGCTGGCACAAACATATTGGGCCAGAAATTCAGCTTTCAGGCTTCCTGCGGGTGCAAGCATCGCGCGCGTACTTGCCTACCGCGCCTGCAGTTGTGTTTTGGGCCCACGAGGACTTTGGGTCCTGGGCCTCCTGCAGCTGCCGTCCCCTGGGATCACGTGGACCATGGAGAGCCAATCCTAGCAGGGCATTTTCATTCATAGATTTGACAGAAAGACCTGTCAAATCTATGAATAGAGATCGGCCCCAAAACCACACTTAAACTTCAAATAAATTTTTTAAAAACATCACATTTTTAAAATAACTAAGTTAAATAAATTAACTACTTTAAACAAAAATTTAAATTTTTGAAAAAATTAATTATACTTTTTAACGGTGCTAAAAATAAACTTACCTTTCTTTAAAGTATCTAAAAAAGATAAACCTGTTGAGAAAATGTTTAAATTGTAATTAATTAACCACTTACCTTGTTAAAAACAGGCCTTGCGCCTCCTTTTTAAAAGTGCAGCTTCTTCTTACTTACCTTCCCGGAGAAACCTGAAAAAAAACCTGAAGTTCGCTGCGTGCGCGCAGCCTCTCCCGCGCACGCGTTCGACTTCTGAACCCCTCCCTTCAGGGGAACGGAAGTTCCGGTTTCCTGCGCATGCGCAGTGCATGCAGGAAACCGGCACTTCAGGTGGCCTTACGGGTGAATACACAGCGCGTACTCACCCGACAACAGCCGAATTTCTGGCCCATTCTCTCTTCGTTTCGCAGTGTCAGCAACCCCGTTGTGAGTGCTCATAGAGAAGCTAGCTCAGTGGATAGTACCTTCCAGGATGGGAGAGTTGAGGAACCCTGTTAAGCGTGGGGAAGGACTGGGTTGCTTCTGCCATAGCACAGCTCAAATTTCAGCGTACTTGCTTCACTGCCCCTTAAGCTAAGGGAGATCGCTTCAAATGATGCAGCTTTTGCCTTTAGTTTGGAGAATTGCCTGTTATGTTGTTTAATTCTATAGAATGATTCTCCTGTTGACCAAAAAACCAGACAGACAAAAGTTATTGTCTTTTTGATTTTCAAGTTGCATGTCATTATTGTGTATCCCCAAATTGTAGGGACGATCTGACAATTTTATCTTGGTTATAATCATATGGGTCTGAGCACTCATTCCCAAAAGATTCCCGTTTGTGACATTCCTAGATCACATGCTTTATCACCTCTAGGCATTCTCCCATTGCCAAGAACCCACATAGAACATCTTTATTGTGCTGTAGTGCAGTCTAAAATGTTAATCTGGGTGAGCTATAGGCAGCTATTTATTATTGCTCATTTGTGACCCTGCAAATAGTTGTCCACTTCTCATTCAAATTAATTTTCAGATCCCTAGTCATGTCTGTGGAAGCTTCTGGATTTCCTTTTTAATTCAACAACTTGTAGGTATTTAAGGTAAAATGCAATACTCCTGAAGTGCTCTAAGAATTTCCCTACAGGGTATTTTCAGGGGGGCAGTGAAAGGTTGCAGAGAGATTTTTAACTGTATGCTTGATTGTGTTATTCTTGTATCTCCACTTTATATAATCAAATGACAGAGAAAGTGTGGAAACTGCGACTTTGATTCCTTTGATGCTTGCTCACTGTCACCAAACTCAGTTGATCGGTTCTCCTCCAATTTGAATTGATCGGGTTTTTGTGATATAGTAGCCAGATTCTGAGCTTGAGATAGTAGTAAGCTTCTCTAAATATGTAAACTGTCATATTAAATTGTCATTATCTTTCAGACTGGCAATAAAACAGCAATGCTAGCTTCAGAGGATTAGCTATTTCTCTTTCAGTCGTCAGTCACCCACTCTGATCAAGTCAGAAGAAGTGGCCACAGTATTACTGGCTTCACCTTAAAATGTGTGGTAGTCTCCTCATCTCCCCACTCCCAAACTGATTGAGGCTGATGCATGAATGTTTTCTCCTGAAGAAAAACAGAGAATATCTTGCTGCTTTTGACTTGAGTATTTTTGGGTAACTGCACTGGAGTTATTTAGAAAATATAGCTAATCCTAATTATATAACAATTTCTCCCCAAAATGACATGCAGGTGTATTCAGCCTGTAATATTGTCCTCCACTAATAATTAGTTGAGGCTCATTTCTGGGACTTGTGTTGCTATTTTGGTAATCATAACCAAACATTTAATTCCTCAAGATAGTCAGATGTTTAGGAACAGTGAATGATATGTAAGTAAACAATAGAGTGGGAGAGCCACAGACATGTTCAAATTGACCCTAGAGCCTGATAGAGGCCAACAGTATCAGACCCATGTTGTGTCGGGAAAATCTGCACAGATCAGTATATTGCTGACATTAGGCATATCATGCAGGAACCCTATATACCAGGCTGACCAGAATACTGGTGGCCAGTGGTGAGTATGGGCTGACTATGTGCTGGAATGATTGTTCTCCTGTTGTTGTTCCCCTTGATTGTTTCATATGAAGTTACCACCACTTTCATTAAGATCATGATGCGGAGATGCCGGTGTTGGACTGGGGTGGACAAAAGTGAGAAGTCGCACAACACCAGGTTATAGTCCAACAGTTTTATTTGAAATCACAAGCTTTCGGAGCGCTGCTCCTTCGTCAGGTGAAGTGAAGAAATACAAATGGGCACAGCATATATAGACAGAGATCAATGCCTGTGCAGAGAACAATGCCAGACGACTACAGTTAATCTTTCTGACTGCCCTTTATCACACCTCGGCAGAGAGACAATCACGGCAATCAAATCCAACCAGGAAGACATTACATCAAAGACATAGCAAAATACAACAAAGACAATGAGGTGGGGTCACAGGGGTTCTAATGTGGCAGAGGCTGCAGTCTGTATGGAAAACCAAAAACTTTAAACTTTTTACTTTTTTTTACTGGAAATCACATCTGTGAACAAGCCAATGACGACTCGAGTCTGGATGACTCTACGTCAGGTGGGGTTACATGTAGCGTGACATGAACCCAAGATCCCGGTTGAGGCCGTCCTCATGGGTGCGGAACTTGGCTATCAGTTTCTGCTCGATGATTTTGCGTTGTCGTGTGTCTCGAAGGCCGCCTTGGAGAACGCTTACCCGAAGATCGGAGGCTGAATGTCCTTGACTGCTGAAGTGTTCCCTGACTGGGAGGTAACACTCCTGCCTGGTGATTGTTGCGCGGTGTCCGTTCATACGTTGTCGCAGTGACACTGCGAGAACGTATGAACGGACACCGCGCAACAATCTGATGACACTGATACTTGATCATCTATTGTTCCCAGCAGGGATTCATTATTTTGTTATAGCATTGTTGTATTTTAATACTCGAGGGCAGAAACCCTTCCTTCCACCTCCTCCATTCTTTTTCCAGTGGTAGCTGTAACTGCTATTAAACAACGTGATGGCTTAAATCACCTTGTCCAGCTCTCTAGTGATGTGGCTCAATTTTTCCAGCTCTTGTGCTATCCATAAGAATTTCATAATTTTCATTACCTTTTTAGTTTGTTTTGAGACGTGTCCTCCCGCTTCTGCAGTTTTGTCCAGTACCTAGGAAGTTCTTCTTGGTCACTAGTAGACTGGAGATTTGGATGTTGGTTCACAGGAGAACTGGAAAAAAAATTCTTGCGATATTATAGATGATAATGGATACCTCTAATTGAACTAGACAGCTGTAATTCAATTGAGTGGTTCAGGTGATGTAATAAATTGAGTGAATCTTCAGTGTATTCTGAACATTATTGGAACTATAAGATTAGATTACCACCTTCAATTTAGTTAAAGATGCCTCCTTGGTTATAATGTGTGTGTTTATTTTTTAACTTAATTTCTCACTATTGTGCAATTCAGTGGACTGGTGTTTCCAGTGCTGTAGGATGGTAGTGGGTCAAGTGGAGCAAGTATCAGTAGGTGAACATTTAGGGAACAGTGATCATAGTATCATAAGGTTTAGATTAGCAATGGAAAAGGACAGGGAGCAATCTAGAGTAAAAATACTTAATTGGAGGAAGGCAAATTTCAGTGGGTTGAGAACGGATCTGGCCCGGGTAAATTGGAATCACAGATTGGCAGGCAAAACTGTAATGGAACAATGGGCTGCCTTTAAAGAGGAAATAGTTTGGGTACAGTTGAGGTACATTCCCACTAAGGGGTAAAAGGTAGGGCAACTAAAATCAGAGCTCCCTGGATGACGAAAGAGATAGAGTAAGATGAAGCAGAAAAAGAGCGCGTATGACAGATGTCAGGTCGAGAATACATCTGAGAATCAGGCTAAATATAGAAAGTTCAGAGGAGAAGTGAAAAAGAAAATAAGAGGGACAAAGAGAGGATATGAGAATAGAATGGCAGCTAACATAAAAGGTAATCCAAAAGTCTTCTATAGGCATATAAATAGTAAACGGGTAGTAAGAGGAGGGGTGGGGCTGATTAGGGAGCAAAAAGGAGACCTACGCATGGAGGCAGAGGGTATGGCTGAGGTACTAAATGAGTACTTTGCATCTGTCTTCACCAAGGAAGAAGATGCTGCCATAGACATAGTGAAGGAGGAGGTAGAGGAAATACTGGATGGGATAAAAATTGATAGAGGAGGTACTAGAAAGGCTGGCTGTACTGTAAAGTAGATAAGTCACCAGGACCAGATAGGATGCATCCTAGGACGCTGAGGGAAGTGAAGGAAGAAATCGCGGAGGTACTGGCCATAATCTTCCAATCCTCCTTAGAAAAAGGGGTGGTGCCAGAGGACTGGAGAATTGCAAATGTTACACCCTTGTTCAAAAAAGGGTGTAAAGATAAACCCAGCAACTACAGGCCAGTCAATTTAACCTCAGAGTGGGGAAACTTTTAGAAACAATAATCAGGGACAAAATTAAGAGTCACTTGGACAGGTGTGGATTCATTAAGGAAAGCTAGCACGGATTTGTTAAAGGCAAATTGTGTTTAACCAACTTGATCGAGTTTTTTGATGACCACTGCTTTTCTTGATATATATTAATGACTTGGATGTAGGTGTACAGGGCACAATTTCAAAATTTGCAGATGAGGATAGTGATAGACTTCAAGAGGACATAGACAGGCTGGTGGAATGGGCAGACACCTGGCAGATGAAATTTAATGCAGAAAAGTGCGAAGTGATACATTTTGGTAGAAAGAATGAAGAGAGGAAATATAAACTAAAGGGAGACCTGGGGGTATATATGCACAAATCGTTGAAGGTGGCAGGGCAGGTTGAGAAAGCAGTTTAAAAAAAAAGCTTACGGGATCCTGGGCTTCATGAATAGAGGTATAGAGTGCAAAAGTGTGGAAATTATGATGAACTTGTTTAAAACACTGGTTCAGCCTCAACTGGAGTATTGTGTCCAATTCTGGGCACCGCACTTTAGGAAAGATGTGAAGGCCTTAGAGAGGGTGCAGAAAAGATTTACAAGAATGATTCCAGGGATGAGGGACTTCAGTTATGTGGATAGACTGGAGAAGCTGGGGTTGTTCTCCTTACAGCAGAGAAGATTGAGAGGAGATTTGATGGAGGTGTTCAAAATCATGAGGGGTCTGGACAGAGTAGATAGAGAGAAACTGTTCCCATTGGCAGAAGAGTCGAGAACCAGAGGACACAGATTTAAGGTGATTGGCAAAAGAACCAAAGGCGACACGAGGAAAAACTTTTTTACGCAGCGAGTGTTTAGGATCTGGAATGCAATGCCTGAGAAAGGGTGGTGGGGGCAGACTCAATCACTGCTTTCAAATGGGAGTTGGATAAGTACCTAAAGGAAAAAGATTTGCAGGGCTACAGGGAAAGGGCGGGGGAGTGGGACTAGCTGAAGTGCTCTTGCAGGGAGCTGGCACGAGCTCGACAGGCCGAATGGCCTTCCGTGCTGTAACCATTCTATGATTTTATGATGTAGGACAAAGAATATTACTGATTTTATGTTACACGATCATAAGGTCATGCTTTGAAAATTGGTACAAATCAGTTTGAAAATGTAACCATTGATAAGGTTGTCTGTAATATAATGGCAGGTTGTTACCAAGTTAAGTAACGTAGAATTCAGGAGGGTATGAAACATTAAATGGCTCTGGTGCTGAATAAGCACACTGCAGGCTGAGAGGCATTTATCCTTGCAGAAGCTTTTAAAGTATGCAACAAACCTCTGGTATTCCAAATTGTATTATTATTGTTACAATATTCTTTCACTAGAGTAAGTGCTGCAATTGGTTGAAGTGTTGTTCTTCTGCAGGACTTGGGTTTGAATCAATTCCAGGCTGACAGGATGAAAGTGAAATGAATTTGGGCAATTTAGATCCAGTTCCTAGTGCACGTGAGACCGAACATTAAAACTACCCATAACATTAAGGTCACTACAATGAATGGAATAGAAAGTGGAAATTCGATACTAGTGTAGCAGTGGGATGCTCTTGTGAGCACTGTTAAGGCACATAGTTGTGACAATGAAAACAAAGCTTTACTTCACATCTGTGCCTGAGTTTGGGAGTGTTTGATGTGGACAATAGGTGTCAAAAGTGGAAAATGTTATTTTTTGCAATACTCTTGTTTATCAGAAAAAATTAAATGTGGGAGTGTAATATTTAGATGTATTTAAACTTGATTACCCTATGTTGCAGCATTGGAGCGAGTTGTGCTGGTGGTCATATGTTGTGAGGCTTGAAGGAAGAGATATTTTAAATTTGCATAATCCATTGTGTGGGACCCGTGATTGGTGTGAGCATTTTAAAGTAGTTCCATATCAATTTTGTGCTTGGTTAATTTAAGTATCCTAAAGCTTAAAAAAACCTAAAATTATAGATGGATATCATAAAACTAAAAAAAGTAAAGATCACAGATGTAAAACCACTGGTGTGTAACGTGACTTCAAAGCTAGTCAGTTAACTATTTTACTGATCTAAATAGGTAAGGCTTTGCAGTTTAATTTAATATCACTTCACATGTTAATAGATGTTATGTTGTAACATCCTTCATTCACTTTGTCTTGCTAGCTTGTCAGAATATTACAGATTAATTGTCCTTGGTCACAATGGAAATTGTCGAAGGAATTTTTGTGCCATGAAGTAAGGATTAAAACCGGTTTCATCTTGTCGTCTTCTCTGTATTTATCCATGGCTCATAAGGAAAACATCTGCCGATGTGCATTGTGTACAAAATAACTAGTTTTTCTGTTAAAAATGTAGTTAGCAGAAATAGCTTGTATTCAATGTTGTTGTATATTGAGAATTCATGCCATATTAAATATTCTGTTAATTGGATCCATACTTTACATATAGTTTTGTGTTTTTACATGTATCTAAATTTAAACTCATTTCATTGAGATGCAAATAATGTGCTATTTATATTTCATTCTTCATTTCTTACATGCATTTCATCTTTCAGTTTAGCATTACAAAAGCACGCAGATCTTTTAATTATCATCAAATACACCCAGGGCTTGTATAGTTTACCACATGCAAATAAGGATTATAATGCATTGTTTGTAAGGCAGCTCAACTTCATTATTGGCATATGTTTCATCAGTTGAAGATAATGCAGTTTTGATCAAAAGAATATTGTACAGATGTGCAGTGTGATAGATCTTGAACTCAAGCTGTAGACTATTGATTATTAACAACTAGTACTTGGTTTTAGATTTTCTGTTTATAAAAAAATAGGTCTGCCATATTTACAAAAGCACTTGGTAGTTCCTATATTTGAAAGCTATTTATTGAATTTGTAGAAAAAAGATGAACCGCCTAACTGTAGGTTTAGCATCCTAAAGGGTTTCTTGTATTTTTTCCTCTTTTGAGGCGATATGTTTACAGGTTAAGTTAATTCCAGTTTTGCAAGTTTCAGTATGTATTAGTGAGGGAAAAGTGTACAAACAGCATTCTCAGTAAAAACGTAATCACGAGATGATAGCTCATTTCTGCACTTACTGATTATCCACGGTGTGTAATGAACAGAAAATGCTTCACATAATTAAATGACGGAAAGCTTGAAATGAAGGAACACCTAAGAGTTTGTTACTCCCAGCATAGAATAAATAACTTCTGTATTCCCTTGTTTAGAGATTAATTTATCCCATGTATAATTGGGTATTTAGAGTGCTATTGTTATCTAATTAGTCTTTGCAAACATTTTTACTGCTATACCTAATGGCTGTTGCCATTTGCTCTCTGTGAATACATTTTGGGAAGCATGTTACAGCATTTTTGTCAGAAATGTCTGCCTGTGAGGCATCATCTTTTAATAACACATTGTATTGCAGAACTGACCAAAGATCTACTGTTTTGTTCTTATGAGAATGCATCTGGTGATATCTTCAAAATTGCAAACCAGCATCACTTTAACATCACACATTCGATTGATTAGTCTAATGTTGTGGAGTGGATGCATTATTTAAGTTTGGTATAATGTAGGTACCATTGCAAAATCTCTAGCAAACTATTAAAGTTGGAAATGCTTTCATCCCACTCATATCAATCCTTGATAATTCAGTAGTTTTTTGTGTTATAAACTTCAAGTTCTCCATGGTAGATTCATGACTAAGGTCAGAGCACGTGGAGTCAGGGGACAAGTAGTAGAATGGATAGCAAGCTTGGCTACAAAATAGAAAACGGAGAGTAGGGGTTAAAGGTATTCAATCAGACTGGCGGAAGGTAGGAAATGGTGATCCACAGGGATTGGTGCTGGGATCACTGTTGTTCTCCACTTACATAAGTGATTTGGACTCAAGAATCGGAAGTACAATATCAAAATTTGCGTATGACACCAAATTGGGGGGTATAGTTAATACTGACAAAATACAAGATGACATTAACAGACTTGCAGAATGGGCATGTAAATGGCAAATTAATTTCAATACAGATAAGTGTGTGGTGGTGCATTTTGGTAGGAGGATTAAGGAGGCCACCTTGGAAAATAAGAGTCTAAATGGGGTAGAGGCGCAAAGGGATCTAGGGGTACAGATTCACAGATGATTAAAAGTAGAAACGCAGATTAACAATACCATAAAAAGTGCAAACAAAGAACTGGGGTTCATTTCCAGAGGAATAGAATTCAAAAGCCGAGATGTTATGTTAAACTTGTATAGAAAGTTGGTTAAGCCATACTTGAGTACTGTGCACAGTTTTGGTCTCCATATTACAAAAGGGATATAGGAGCACTGAAGAACGTGCAAAAAAGATTTCCAAGGGCGATCCCAGAACTGAGAGGGTACAACTATCAGAAAAGACTGAACAGGCTGGGGCTATTTTCTCTAGAAAAGACAAGACTGAGAGGTGACCTGATAGAGGCCTTTACAGTTTTGACGGGGTTTACTAGGGTAGACGTAGAAAGGGTGTTTCCACTTGTGGGGGAATCCAAAACTAGGGGCCATAAGCAATGTTCCCGTTAATGCACAGCTGTGCAGCGGTCTGGAGGTCCCGTGCAGGCTGCTCAGCAGCTTTTCAATGGATAAACCGTGCATGCGTGGAAATTTGAATGGCCTGTTAAAGGGGCTGCGCACCCAAAAATAAATTAGTGGGAACATTAGCTATAAGTATAAGATAGTCACTAATAAATCCAATAAGGAATTCAGGAGAAACCTCTTGGAGATTTTACAGCACAGAAAAAGGCCATTTGGCCCAACAGGTCTATGCCGGTGTTTATGCTCGACACGCGCCTCCTCCCACCTTACTTCATCTCACCCTATCAAAATATCCTTCTATTCATTTCTCCCTCGTGTATATGTAAATGCATCTGTGCTATTCGCCTCAACCACTCCATGTGGTAGCAAATTATATTTTCATCATTTAGAGTAGAATGAGGTTCCTTGCTATCTAAGAACATGCATGAAGAATGATGACTTGTAGGAGAACAGCTGGTACCTGGTAAGGTTGTAGTACCTGCAAGAGTTGGAGCCTCCAGAAAAAGAGGGGAGAAAATTGGGGAAATCCCCATCCGACAGAATGTTGTATTGTAATCATTCAGTCCAAACAAGCTTCAACAATGTAATATCCCAATTGTCCACAAAGAAAGACAAAACTAGACTGCTGAGAGATCTGTACTATATTAATGTAACTTTAACTAGTGATCCTCGTAGAATTTCAGTATGATCTTATGATCCAGTTTCTGCGCATTTCTATTTTTAATTGCTGAATGGTGGTATGTTTTACGTGACGCTTTAGTCTCCTTTTGCCGCCCATCAACTAACTAGAAAATTTCAAACAGGTCTTATATTGGTGTGTATGTGTTCAGTAATCTAACTGCCTGGAAGACTGCAGAGTGTAAGTATGCAAGCTATTTAAAACTGCCTTGAAGTGCCCAAGGTTTTTCTGCACTAATGGTAGTTTATATCGATGAACTGCTCACAGAACCTTAAGTTCTGGATGCTCAATAAACTACCCCATTCATATTGCAGAGAGAACTCCACAGTAGCTGGAGTAATACAAACAGTTGGTATGCACAAACTGGCGACTACCTTCCCCAAAGTCCAGGTGGACCAGAGAGAGCGGAATAGCTTCTTTGGCTTGTACAAGTGGGCTGAGCTGCTTAGCCTTCTGGTGCCCTGGAAACATGGCTGCCTCAACCCCTGACAGGACCAATCCCGTTTTTGAAGACCCCCTAGGAAACACCTCTTTTTGGATGTGTGCGCAAGATTCTGAGGCAGTAGCACCACCATCTTGTTTACCATTTTGCCTCTGGAGGGCTGCAGTCTGTGTAGTAATGTGTTATGGCATTAAACAGAGTACAGGCTCACAATTTTTGTAACCTGAGCAGTAGTTCCCAGCAAGCAATGTATTAAAATACAGTTTTATTGCACATAATATCTCTGTGCGTTACTATTACATTACAGGTTTATAAAGAAAATCTGATTTCTTGAACAGTTCTATTTTTGACATGCCTGCCATGTCTCTCTCTTAAACATTTTGACACATTTCGTTAAAAAGTGCAGCCAAGACTTCCTCTATCTGATCAGGCTTAAATATTTTTGCAATTCATTGGCACTTGGCTTTTGTGAGAAGATAAATGAACTTTAGCTAGAAGACATCATTTAATTAGATTGAATAAGGGGTTATTTATCAGGAAATGATTTTCTAATTGTTTAGAGGGAAAAAAGCCATCAGAGAGACTGATCACTAATTTATTGAACCAGTTTTAGTTAGAAGATATACGTGTTTAATCTGCATTTTCAAAACTAAGGTGTCTGGACTCTAATTTGAAAGCATTTTTAGATAAGTAAAGACCACCATAAAATGTTAATAGAAATTTCAAGTCCTACTTAGTAATTGAAAGAGTGAAATAGCTTTCAGACTGACTATTCATTTACATTCAAGTGTACTCATTTTTTTAATAAATGCTTTGAAATGACTTGTACCTGTTACAGTGCATTAACAATCTAGTTTTCTTTTAATCAACATAAGTCTACTTTAAAAATTAGATGTACTGTCCAAGGCTTTTTGTTTTTGCAGTGAGTGCACTTGTTTTTTTTGGTTCACGCGATACCATAGCCTTTCCTTGTTTTTTGATCCTAACTTTATTTTTTCTGTTTAAGGACATATAAATCCTGGATTTCTTTACAGAAGCAGTTGTCAAATCAAACAGTTTTCAAACATAAGAGGAGACAAAAATTGAGCCTGCAAACCTGGATAATATTTTCAACATGTGTAACGACCTGTTGCACACATAAGGAGGGACATGTTTCGAACATTTTGTTCAGCCCAATGTTTTTTCATTAACTTGCATGTTAAAGATCTGAAGTACTGTTTTTTGTTATTTTGCTTAAAAGAGCCTTTTTTCTTGGAGAAATTATACATTATTCTGACAGATTTCACTGCATTTTGTAAATAAACTGAAATATTTTGAGCCTAGTTACATATTTTCTGCTGTAGAGCAAACCTGCTGTGGAGTTGTGGTTGGATTGCCTCACAGGGACTGAGCTACAGCTCCTTTGAGAGCTATAAACAGGAAGTTGAAATGGTCTAGGGTTCTGTTACTTGGAGTTTAAGATGGGCTACTTTGTGCATTTTATAAAATCATAATTTTGAGTGAACATACTCATTGAAGAGCAGACAATCCTGGTCTTGCATTTCTGTAAATATAATTTAACTCCATTGGAAAAATAATCATTAGGATGGGTAGGTGTCTTCTGGCCTTTAACTCTGATCTATTGAAGCATCTGCGGTAAGGCAAGACTAGCAGTTAGAATTATCACGGGTTTAGGATACAGTAGCATGCAGTTCTGTAACATGACCTTAAACGTCCTTATGAGAAAATGCAAATAGATGCATTTTTATTTGAAGTGTGCACAAAAAGAACCAAACACTGGGGCTCCCACTTTCACCTACATTAGTGAAGTTGTGTTGTATCTTGTTTTTGCATTGTATGGTACAGTACTTTGTTTAATTGGCAGTGGCTGTTAATCTGGGGTGTGGATGTTATTAGCTGTAGTCAATAACTTCAATATATTTTAAGGGTGGGACACTTTCTCCCAGTAATGTCATAGTTAGGACCTTTTTTAACAGGAATATAATTCAGACAATTTTCATGGTACAACTCTGCTGATGTGGTAAAATATTTGATTCCACTAAAAATATGAAACAATTTCTACAATATTTTCCCCCTGAGAGTTGGAAAGGAGTTTGCACTCTGCTTTTAAATCCACATTTGTGAGAAATAAAAACCAAATTGTAAAAATTGACATTTTAGCACCATTCTTCTTTTTAATTATGCACTTAAATTGTGGCTTGGCAGAGTCATCTTTTCGGTGCAAGATGTTTGCTGTTTAAATAGTATTTGGTGTTTGGAAAATGAGTTTTTTTTTGTTGTTGCTTATACTCTGTACCAATTTACACTGAAATGTGAACTGGGTTGATTTCATATGTGGTGACTTTTAGTAAAGCAGGGGAGGGAAGTGTGTTCTGTCCAGTGTACAGTATATGCAGTGCTAACTATGGCAATTTATATATTTCTTGTACTAGTTTATAACTTCTACAGGCTTAGGTTTTTAAAAATGTCAACATTTTGTTTTGTGCACAATCTCAATTATAAGAACCTGATATTTAGTATCTTTTCTCCCCTTCTGGTTTCCCATGTAGTGTTTTAGTGTCATTGCTTTCTCATAGCACGTTAAAGCCGTCATTTGCCCTGATGGTTCCCACACTCTCCTTTTCATCCAAGAGGGCATTTTCTATAGCTGCTGCTGTTATCATTCTGTGATTGGCTGACTGAGTTCTCCCTCGAAAGATGAAACCTAATTGGAAGTGGTTGTAATGCTGACTTTCTTTTAGGTTCACTTTTCATTTGTAGTTGAAATTTCAGAAATCCCACAAACAGTTTAGTTGGTAAAAGGTGCCGTTACTTCTTTAAAGCATCCTGGTTACATTAGCATTTCAAATTACAGGATTGGAATTTATCATTGTAAAAGGAAAGACAGTGTGCCACCAAGGCTGATTTTGCTTAGCCAGAGCTCGTGCACAGCTAGGGTGGGTCTACCCATGGCCTTAAATGAACAAAGACATCACACAACAAATTGGAATCTCGTTCAGAGCGGGTATAAATATGTATGTACACTGGTGTCATATGGGGTTGAGGGATGTTGGTGCAAAGTACAGGCTGCTTTACTCTGTATCTGGTTCTGCTGTACTTGATCTTGACGAAGTGGAAAATTCCTCAGCACTGACATCTTTTTTATAGAACACAATAAATTTTAAATTAATTGAATTTAAAATCTAATTGTTTGATTCTCCAGTGAAATCAATATGAAATTAAGCTTGCTTGTATCCAGGGCGATGGTGTGATAATGGCTGCTGTGTGGGCATTGCTTTGCCAATTCACCAATTTGCCCATTTGTTATATTGGCTTTATATGATAAATAATTTTCATTAAGCTAATAATCTGCTGAACACATTGTCACAGTATAATTGTGTTAGGTTAGCAGATTGAAATCTGGCTAATGTGTGTTGGCTGATTTTATGACTAATCCAAATTTGAGGGAACTGTCAACATAGTTATCTTTTTTCCCCAGAATTCTCACTTGTCTTACTGCAGCTTTCCTTTCAGAAACCGTGTGGGACAATTGCCTAAGTTCAAATATTATATTTTACTAAAGAAAAATAATTGTATGTGAGTAGCAATGGCAATAGTGTTAATCGTAATTGCTGTCTTGGCTAATGTGTAAAGAATGACCACTTGAGTGGTGCCTGTGACTCCAGTGTGAGTCAGTGCCTTGAGGAAGGGAGGCAAGAAAACTTGGCATGGGGGGGTGCAGGGGGCTGAGGCAGAGCAAATTTTGAAAGAAGGCACATATCTAGATTTGGGGATATGGGAGGGAAAAATGGTCAACTTCATGAATGTTGTTGAAATAGCTAAGCAAGAAGTTGAAAGAAACCTAGGAGTCGTGGTAGACTTGACACTCAACATGTCCAACCAGTGCAGAGCATTAATTGACAGCCAATATTGATGCAGTCTCCCTTCAAGTTGACAGTGAGTCTCCATTGATGGGAGAAGAGCCCGATCCTGGAGGCATGTGTATAGCTGCACATATCTTATTGAAAGCCAGATGAGGCGGATAAATGAGTTGCGTGCCAGGCGCTTGGCAGCCACATCGTGCAACCTTTTTCACAGAATGTACAGCACAGAAACAGGCCGGTCGCCCCCCCACTGGTCCATGCCAGTGCTTCTACTCCGTACAAGCCTCCACTCATCCCTCCATCTCACCCTATCAGCATAACCTTCTATTATTCCTTTCTCCCTCATACTAAGCACCTATTAAAAGTGATGGAAAATAAAACATGAGTGTTTAAGATAAAAACAGAAAATGCTGTAAATACTCAGCAAGTCAGGCGGCATCTGTGGAGAGAGAAACAGTGTTGACGTTTCGGATTGATGACCTTTCGTCGGAACTGGAAAAAAGTTAGAGATGTAACGGGTTTTAATCAGGTACAGAGGCTGGGAAAGGCGGGAGGGGAGGAAAGAACAAAAGGCTGTGATAGGAGAGATTAAATGACCAAAGGGATGATGGTGCAAGGCGAAAGGAGATGGTAATTGGACAAGTAAAGAAACAAAAGATGGGTCTAGAGGAGGTGTAAATGGGAATATCAGAATCCTCAGCAACAGCTGTCATCCAAAAAAATGGGAGCAGATATTAACCACAGGGACACCACAACAACCCCAGTCACGCCTCACCCAATGTTCACACAGCACTTCCAGCAGATGTGAAATACCAATCAGGAGTGGCAACTCCGGCAGATTTTCTCTCCTTACGTAGGCGGAATGAGATCAACTCTGCCCCCATTTTAACATCCTGTGCTGTAACCATGTACTGTATTTTCCTAGAGCTATAAATTTACTATAATTTAAACAAAATAAATTGAGAGGACATCATACTTTGTTTTTGAACAAAGAATCTCTAGCATTGTCTGACTTTTGCTCGTGGCTGCAAGCTGGCGCAGATCCATTTGTTTGCTACTGAACTGAGTTGAAAGATTCATAGCAGTTGTCAACATTTCAGTTTCACCCTTCTCATCATGAATTCCTTCAGTGATTCAATCGTATGGTCACAGTCTGCATAGGAAACAGACGCACATTCACTGGTACTTTCTCATTCTTCCTCTGATTCACTGTCAGTTCACTTCCAACATCGACTGCTTGTTCATGCAATGGTTATCCACGAGGCCATTTTCCCAATCCTCTGACTGAACATCATATACAGTCAAAGTCTGCATACTAATCTGCTGTTAAGAGCTCATTGATTGTGCTCTGGTAGCCTCATTCACCAACTCTGATGGCTTCTGATTGTCTTCCGCAACAATGAGGCATTGCCATCCTCAACATCAACTGAGAATCCTGAATCCTAGAAGCACCTAATGATGGTTTCTGATTTGACCTGATATGCTTGTTTAATCCAGTGACGCATCAAAAACTGTAACACACTTCAGCACAAACGTAGCACTGCCACTGGTGCCAGTCTTGGAAAGCAATAACCGCAACGGAAACTTTAAAATAGACGGTCTTTTCACACTTATGACACCTTGGTCTATTGCTGGTGTTTGTTTGGAACAAGTTGATTCTTGCATTCCAGAATTAACAATCTCTGTTGCAAGGTGGCAGCCAGAATTGCCAACAAACAGAAGAACTTTGCATTTATATCTTATGTTTTCCGTTAAGGGAATCATTGGATATTAAGGGAATCCAAGGATATGGGGATAGTGTGGGAAGTTGGAGTTGAAGTGGAAGATCAGCCATGATCTTCTTGAATGGCGGAGCAGGCTCGAAGGGCAGACTGGCCTACTCCTGCTCCTATTTCTTATGTTCTTAAGTCCCTTGAACTATCTTGTATAAATGTGTTCAGTCAGCCGCCATCATTTGTATGTAATATTTTTTCATATCCACATTTTTGAAATGGCGAGAATTCTTCGATGACGACAGTATTTTCCTTTCCCCCTGTGGTGCTGCACAGAAATGCAACTGTTAAGGTTTTTTCTCCTCTTCCCCTGCCTTTTGTAGTGTTCCCCATTGAAATCTTAAATTTAATCTCCAAGTGTATATTAATAAAGATTTAGAAATAATTACACCCCATTTTATACTCTGCATGCTTATGGTTGGACAATAAATGTTCCAAGGATTGCTGGGCTAATCTACAATGGGAGGCATCACAGCCAATCACAATCTATTTTTCTCTTGTTTACACGAGCAAAGTTCCAGCAGGAACGCTGGTTATTTTTTTAACGCCCCCCTCCTTTCCCCAAATCAATGACACTGAATCTAGTTGAAGTTAACCCCGTTTTGTTTACTACTTGGCTGTGTCTGGCAAATTAACAGTGTGGGCTTCACTATTTTAAACTTACTCAATCAAGCAGTGCCTAAAGTCAAGGTAGCATTTGTTATGGTCCATGTTCCTTCTAGATCTTTTAGGAGAGATAAAACTGCAATTCAATCGAAGGATTCTACTAGTTATGAATGTCAGTAGAAATTAGATAGAATTACAACCTTTCACTTCTTGTCCATCATACATCTTTGTATCTAGCAATCATATATTAAAAGCAGTGAGTGGCTGCAACATTCTAACTGCATTGTACTTGTAGGTGGCACGCAAGCTCACGTTATGTGACCTATTAAGTACACTGGGGCTCAACTAGCTTTGCGTGACAGCCCCACTGTTCTTACTCTGAACCAGCCCGCCATCAGGCATTTATTTTGGCCTATCTGATGATGCTCGTCATTCCCCTCACTAATTTCACTCATCTCTGAAGCGTGCATCCATCTGTACTACACAAGACTCTTTGTGAAAGTATTCTTTCGGTCAGGGATAAAGAAATCCAACTCTGTAGTGATTAACTTCTCCCACCTTTAGTCCCTAAATGTATCTCTGAAAATAACCCTCCCATATGTGGAAGCAAATTGGGTTTCTCCCCCACCTTCCCATCTAACTATTATGGAATCATTTTTGCCTCTGCTGTTTTCAGGACCCCACTCCATGTGTTGATCACTGTTTGTGTGAAGTAAAAGACCTGATATCAATGCTAAATGTGCCTTTCAACTGTCTTTATTTACTTTGAAGTAGTGTTCTACCTTTCGGCTCTTTCCTGTTCCTCATCTATGTGGTGGCTCTTGCTTGACATCAACAACAAATTGCATTTATATAGTGCCTTCAATATAGTAAAACATCCCAAGGCATGAATGAAGCTGAGAGGGACATAATGTGGTAGCAATTATGGAAACCTGGCTGTAGCTTGGGCAAATCTGGGAGTGAAATATAGCAGGAATGCATTGCCCCGCCCTATCCCATCTTTCAATTGTAAAAACAAAGATATTACCTTTTAAAAAGAAGACTTTAAGCATGTGTGAAATAAACTCAAATATTAATTGGAGCACAGTAATGGTTGGGAGATCTACACCAGTAAAATGGGATATATTTAAAAATGTTGGTGAGGCTACAATCAGGTATTGGTTTGGCTACAATCAGGTATTGGTTTAATTGGCAACTCAAGTAGCCAATCTCCAGGCAGTAAGACCTAGGGGTGGGTCAGAGGTCAAGCTTTTGGCTTACAACTCCGTTAAGAATACAGCTGGTAAGGAAACTTAAGCTTCGTGTTGGGCAGTTTCAGGGAAATTAGTGGTCAGAAAAAATGGATTTAGCCTGCTAACAGGGCTAGTGTAGTGTGCTTTATGTTCTATGTTACAAAATAGATTTAAATTCATGGCAAATGTTGTTGTTCACACACTATTTTTAAAGTATATCCACCTGTTGAATTATAATTGGGTGTTGATTTATAATCTCATTAAAGTGTTCATCAATCCACCATCCAGAAAAAGCACATGGAGGCATGTATGAGATTACAACCTCCAAATGAACTTAAACATATATGAATGTGAGGTGATCACTTTGGCAGGAAAAATAGAAACACCACCTACACCTTAGAAAATAAAAAACTGAACGGGGTAGAAGAGCAAAGGGATCTAGGGATATAGGTGAACAAATCATTAAAAACAGCATTGCAGGTCAGCAAAGCAGTTAAAAATGCTAACAAATCACTGGAATGTATTTCTTGGGATATAGGATTCAAAAGAAGTGAAGTTATGTTGAACTTGTATAGGACCCTGGTGAGGCTGCATTTATAGTACTACACAGTTCTAGTCTCCAAACTATAACAAGGACATAGCACTGGGGAAAGTGCAAAAAAAATTCACAAGGATGGTACCAGAACTGAGAGATTACAGCAATCGGCAAAGATCGAACAGGTTGGGGCTTTTTTCTTTAGAAAAGAGAAAACTTAGAGGAGACCTGATAGAGGTCTTTAAAATTATGAATGGGTTGGACAGCAGAGAGAATGTTTCCACTTGTGGGCGAATCCAAAATTAGGGGCCATAAATACAAGATAATTACTAATAAATCCAATAGGGAAATGAGGAGAAATTTCTTTACTCAGAGTGGTTAGAATGTGAAACTCGCTACCACAGAAAATGATTGAGGCAAATAGCTTAGATGCTTTCAAAAGGAAACTAGACGAGTACATGAGAGAAAAGGGAATAGAAAGATATGCTGAAAGGCTGGGGTGAGGCAGATGGAATGGGAAGACACTCGTGTGGAGTACAAACACCAGCACAGACTAGTTGGGCCAAATTCCCTGTTTCTGTGCTCTATATGCTATGTAATTTTTTTCTTAAAAAAAAACGCTTCACAGGAGCGTTGTCAAACAAAATTCAACACCGAGCCACGTAAGAAGATCGTGGGACAGGTGACCAAAAGCTTGGTTCAAAGGTAGATTTTAAGGAGCATCTTAAAGGAGAGAGAGAGGGAAGAGGTTCAGGGAGGGACTTCTAGAGCTTGGGGCCTAAGCCGCTGAAGGCCAATGGTGGAGCAGATACACAAGAGGCCAGAATTGGAGGAGTGCATAGATCTCAGAGGGTTGTAGGGCTGGAGAAGGTTACTGAGATGGGGAGGGGCAAGGCAGTGGAGCGACTTGAAAACAAGGATGAAAATTTTAAAATCGATGCCAATGTAGGTCAGTCAGTGAGCAGAGGGGTGATGGGTGAATAGGACTTGGTGTGAGTTAGGATACGAGCAGCAGAGTTTTGGATGAGCTCAAGTTTACGGAGGGTGGAAGGTGGATGGCCGACCAGGAGAGCATTAGAATAGTCGAGTCTAGAGGTAACAAAGGCATGGATGAGGGTTTCAGCAGCAGAGGAGCTGAGGCAGGAGCGGAGATGGGCAATGTTACAGAGGTGGAAGTAGGCGGTCTTGATGATGGAGAGGACATGGGAAGCTCAGGTCAGGGTCAAACAGGACACCAAGGTTGCGAAATGGTTTGGTTCAGCCTCACAGTGGCCAGGGAGAGGGATGGAGTCCATGGCTAGGGAACGAAGTTTGTGGCAGGAACCAAAGACAATAGCTTTGGTCTTCCCAAAATTTAATTGGAGGAAATTTCTGCTCATCCAATATTGGATGTCGGCCAAGCAGTGAGACAAATCAGAGGTGGTGGTGAGGTAGAGCTGGCTATTGTCCGCGTTTCTGTGGAACATGATATTAGCCCGTATTTTCCGGTGCGTATGTGGTGCGAACGCACCCGTAAGGGCCCCGCAAGTTCCAGGTTTTCACATGCGAAACCCAGGAACTTGCGATCTGTCATGCCCGGGAATGAACATCCGCGGGCGGAGACTACTGCCCAGCGAATACCCGTGAAGCTCTTACGCCTGGTAAAAGCAGGCATAAGACCTGCTTTTACCAGCGTAAGAGCTTAAATGAATATAAAAATAATTTTTTCCAATTATTTAAACATTAAAACACCTGTAAAATAAGTTAAGGTTATTTTTAGCCCCTTTAAAACATTTACATTTATTTTTCAAAAAATGTTTAATTAAATTGTATTTTAATTAATTTTAAATGTAATTTTTTTTATTTGGTATTTAAATGTGTTTTTTATGTGATCTTCATTCATGTTTATGGGGATTCCGTACGTATGGAATCCTCCATAAGTATGAATGGGAATCCCCTTCTTTCATTGGTTGGGCCGGCCCACATGATCCCAGTGGTGCTTGCGAACCGCCTGCATGTCTGCACAGAGGCACAGGAGCGCGAGTCTCCGTGGATCCAAGACCATCAGGTAGGTGCGTAGATTCTTTGCCGTTCGAAGGCATCCGCCAGCGGGAAGTCTCCAACTGCAAATTCTGGCCCATTGTGTTTTTGGATGATGTCACTGCAGGGCAGCATATAGATACAAAAAATAGGAAGGGGCCAAGGATAGATCCTTGGGGACTCCAGAGGCAACATCATTCATAGGTATGGAGTCACTTTCCACACATCTGCTGATTACACCCAGTTCCATGTCTCCCACTCCTCTTAACCCCGCTGCCATCTTGCTGCTAGACTGCCTATCCAGCATTGTCCTAATCAGTCACGACTTCCTCCAATTCAGCATGAGGAAGATTAAAGCCACCATGTTTGATCCCTGCCATTAACTCTGCTCCCTTGCCATTGACTCCATCTGCCTTCGTGGCCACTCCTTGCTGGTCTCCCATCCTCCATGAGCTCCAACCTGCCCAAAACGCAGTTATCCATCTCCTGTCCCACAATAAATCCAGCTTGCCCGTCACCTCCGTGCTTTCTCATCTTCTAAGACCTATGCCATTTGGGAGATAGCACCGACTTTCTGGGCAACCTCCTGCATGCTACACATGTGCTCCGAGAGGAAAGTTGACTCTGCTCTAAAAATGGAGACACTCTGTGTTACTGCAAGAGATGAGACATTCAAGATCCTGATCAGAGGGCCAGTTCTGGCACCTAGACCTTCATGAGACACTATGTGCAGAAGAGTTGGCCAAGATTTAAAATAGCAGCTACCTTTCAGGAGCTGCTGCACTCTCTTGTCCCCACATTTAATTTAGCTGATCTCGCCAAAAGCTCCCCGCTGTCCACATACCAGTGAGTGCAGCAGTACCAGGTCCCTTTTCCCCAGGATTGCAAAATCAGCCTATAATTACAGTATTGAATTTTTTTAATATTGTAGAAGTTGAGAGCTTTAAAGTTTTTCAACTTTTCAGTTGCATTTTGGATAGATAAGTCCAATGCTGAGCTATGCTATCAATGCGGTATGTTACAGGATATTTTTTTGTAGTAGATTGCCAGCGAAGGCTCTAAATGAACAATAACTTGGAAGACTTTCTCTTGTGAAATCCAGTACATCAGCACTATTATAATACAGATTGCAGCAAGCACCATTGTGTACTCTTACATTATGTATTAGTCATATATATCAGCAATATGTACTGCATTATTGCATATTACAGACCTGTACATCGCACTGTATATTTCAGTATTATTGTAGTCCTGTACATTAGAACTGTGTAATGGAATACATCATACTGTAGATGTGCATCGTGTACCAGTGTTACACAAAGCAAATCTTTGCATCAGTGCTGTATACTGTAGTAATTCTGTATATTACAGACCTGTATATCAGAACTATGTACTGCAGTGTATAGTTCCGATATACATAATATTGTCCTTTTTAGTTGGTCTTAAACAAAAAGCAGAGGTATTTGTTTAATTAACTTGGCTTCCTAAAATGAATGATGCAGTTACATTAATTCACACATTATGAAATAAATTATTGTCAGAAAAACCTTTAACAGAGTGACCCAAATTTTTCACACATCTTGCTGTGTTCATGATGATGCAAGTCATTAGAATTCTATTACTAGTTTTTGTACCACTTTGATGTGCTCCTGTTTGAACACTAGAGAAGAATGGTAAATTATTTACTATAGATAGTTTTAAACTTTAAAAGAAAGTCAGCCTCTCTGTTCTGAGCTCCCTCCCAGCTCTGTCTCGTTTGAGCTACTTTACAGTTTTATTGACTGTACTTGGGGTTTCGATGCTGCCTCTTCTGGGCAAATGGTTTAAAGGCGTTACCCAGAAGGAAATCCAATTGCCCAGAATTTACGGTCACTGGCAAAGTGACGGCGTCGCCGCTAACCTCAGAGAGCTGCCCACAAAGATCTCGCAGAGAGGTTTGCCTTTCTCAACGTGCAATTGATTGTAGCGCTGTGTAGTAATGGGATCTCCAGTGAAGAGCTGCAGTAATGTCAACAAGCTGGCCAAGCAGCCAATCACATTGAAGAATTCTCATAGACAGCAAACCAGGAAATGAAAAGCAGCTTTTATCCGCACTTTTTAAAAATGTTAGTGAGCGAAATAAAGATTGGGACTTTCACATGGGGATATGGTAGAAGCTGAAATATCATGATCAAACTTTAAAAGGTGTTTTTAGGACTGTCTTCACTGCACTAAGGTCATGCAGGAATAGTATGTTTGAGCAGAACCAAGTTAGCTAGTTTTGTTTCAGTTCCAAATTAAATTTTGAAAACCTGCCAAGCTATAATTGAACAGGCAGAGGAAAAGACGTTTATAAATTGTGAATGAAGGCTCCAAGACAGTCCATTCCAACTGCAGGTATTTAATCATTGATGTTTGCTCTATTTTGTTAATGGAGTTGATTTAGTGGAGCATACATATATTTTCTTTAAGAAATGCATATTTGTTTGAGGTACAGCTTTCTCCATTTTTAAAAAGCTGTTCCAGTGTTAATCTCTCTTAATTGATTTCTATTGTATTTTTGCAGCTACTGTAAGATGTGGTACATATTACACTTGCCTCTTTTAATACCCTCTATATATGAAGGAATGACTTAAACATTGGTACGACCTATTGCATTTTACTGAAATAGTAATGCAAAATAGGGAGCCATTTCATACAATGGATTTTCTGATAATGCATAATATTCAGGTTATTAAAACCATCTAAACAGTTGCTTAACTCTGTTAAATGCAGCTCAAGATACTGGTTCTCTTGGGTTAGCAAGTGAGTTCTTACTGCAATGGCCATAGCAGCTGCTTAAAAACAAGTAATGATTTGTCTGCATGTGCTTCAGTGTGTATAACAGCCTCGTCTGTTGCATGTTTATTGCAATGTGACTTGCAATTGGTTGTCTTACTGTATAACATTCATATTTGAGAATCAAATTTGGCTCTGGGCTGTGAGGAAAATGAGCCATAAAACCAGCTGTGGTTGAAAAATGCCTGGTTTGAGCATAGTTTGTCTTTTGTCAAATAATTCCAGCACTGTAACACGCACACACAATGCAAAATAATTCTTCATAGTTTTGAGCAATAGCTATAGTAAAATTCACTCCATCCCCCCTGTAACTTCAAATGATGGCTGGCATGAACTGTAAAATCGCACAGAGAAACAAGCTTATTATGTTAGTTATGTACCCAGGCCATCAGGCCCATATGTGCTCGCCCCATTTTTTCCCGTCCCCATGTACCAGCCTACTCTCCCACCACCTGGGAGAAGCAAAAACCTGCAACTAATTCAGGAATCCTTCGTCAACAATTTCTTTGTCAATTAAGCAAGCCCCAGGAGGCCCCAAACCCATCAGTTACTTTCCAGAATGATGTGCCTTACCTTCTAAATGCTGTGATCACTTCGTCGATCCAAGAATCTATCTTAATGTCTTTTTCAGGGACTGCAGAGTCTGTCTTCACTGCCAACTCTGGAGTCCTGTTCCTCAGGTCAGTCACCCTCGGAGGTAAATCCCCCACCACAGACATCCAACGTCACTGCTAGCTTTCTCGGCTTATATGGGTGACTCTGCATTTTACCCAACTCCAACACCTCAAACATTCCATCTACTTACGTGTTGCCAATGTCTGAATAATTTGAAATACCTGAATAAAATCCCCTCTAAGTTGACACCTCTGTAGTGCATCCAAACCCAGGGCAGGATATTGAAGCACTAGAGAAGAACTAGAGCAGGGGAGATCTCCCCGTGTCCTGTGCGCAAACTGTCCGCTGCATTTTTTACATTATAACTGACTACACTTCAAAAGTACTTCATTGGCTGGAAAGTGCTTTGAGACATGCTGAGGTGGTGAAAGGTGCTAAATAAATGAAAGTATTTTTTCTTTTCAGGGAAAGTGCAGAAAAGATTTACAAAGATGTTACCAGAATTGAGAGGATGCAACTATCAGGAAAAAATTAAGCAGGCTGGGGCTCATTTAGCTGGAGAAAAGACTAAGAGGAGATCTTATAGAGGTCGTTAAATTATGAAGGGTTTAATAGGGTGGATGTGGAGATACTATTAACCAAAACAAGAGGGCATTAATACAGGATAGCTACTAACATCTCAAATAAAGAATTTAGAAGGAATTTCTTTACACAAAAGGGTGGTGAGAATGTGGAACTCGCTGCCACTGGGAGTGGTTGAAGCAGATTGCATTGACTCATTTAAGGGGAGGCTTGATGCATACAGGAAGGAGAAGGGATACGGGGGCAGGGGAAGAGGTAATTAGAGAGGGAGGAACTGGCAGAGACCAGTTGGGCTGAGTGGCCTGTTTTTGTGCTGTAGATCAATGTTTCCTGTAATTTGTTTTTGGTACGCAGGTCCTTTAACTGACTGTGCGGCCCATTCAATTTTTCGCGCATGCGCAGTTATTACCATTATAAAGAAAGAAGAACTTGCATTTATATAGCGCCTTACATGACCTCCGGATGTCCCAAAGCGCTTTACAGCCAATGAAGTACTTTTTGAAGTATAGTCACCATTGTAATGTAGGAAATGTGGCAGCCAATTTGCGCACAGCAAGCTCCCACAAACAGCAAAGTGATATGATCAGATGATCTGTTTTAGTGATGTTGGTTGAGTGATAAATATTGGCCTGGACACCAGGGATAACTCCACTGCTCTTCTTCAAAATAGTGCCATGGGATCTTTTACGTCCACCTGAGAGAGCAGACAGATCCTCAGTTTAACGTCTCATCCGGAACACAGCACCTCTGACAGTGTCAGCCTAGATTTTTGTGCTCAAGTCTCTGGAGTGGGACTTGAACCCACAACCTTCTGACTCAGAGGCAAGAGTGCTACCAACTGAGCCACGGCTGACACTTAGCTGGTGAGTGGCCTGTGCGGGACCTCCAGACCGCTGCACAGCTTAATGGGAATGTTGCTGTAGATTCTATGTAATGCTATGTATTAAGGCTATCTTCACAGCTCAATGATCTAGAATGTAATTTGGTAGTCTTTGTTCCCACTTTTTCTATTTTGATTGGTACATTGCATCTTGTTCCATTGGGCATTGTTACTATATTATGAATATGAAATCTAAGCAAATAATGGACAAAGTATGATGGGCTAAATGTGTGCTAAACTGAACATTATATATATGAACTTTTTGGTTGTAATGACTACCTGATGGAAAATACAAAATGTAGATGAGGGTTCTTGGTGCTTTTAGATCAGGAGCACTTGTCTACTGTGGAGATGAGATTCCAGCATGGCTGTGTGAATCATGTCAGTATGAAATAGCATCTTTTTGCAATTATAGTTGATTTTCACACAAAATTCTTCTATAAAGAAGCAGTAAATATTTTGGAACAGTTTTATTGAAACCTTCCACACCCTTATTTAAATTGGTGGAAATGGGACGTTTGTACTGCCAGATCCTGAAGTTCAGGTTTCCAGCAGCTGGCACTAACTACACTGTTAACTTCCTGGGTTCACTAAATCCGGCCACAAAGAAGACCTGCTTTTACTGGGTCTTCCCACAGCTACATTTAGTGGATCTGCCATATTTACATTGGGGTTGCAGGTTGAAGGAGGCCCACACTTCGGGAAACAGCTGTTTAAATACCCCACTGACACCAATATAAAAGTCCCTGTCTTTTGCTAGCTTTCAGGTATCGTAATCTCTCGTGTACGTTATGGATGGGCTGCAAGGTTTCTGCCTCTTCTTCTTCTTGGGCAGTCCCTCGGAACCAAAGATGACTTGCTTCCACATTAAAAATGAGTTCTCAGGTGACTGATGAGTCCAATGCGGGACCTACAGTCTCTGTCACAGGTGGGGCAGACGGTGGTTGAAGGGGCGGGTGGGTGGGGTGCTTGGGTTGACGTGCGCTCCTTCCGCTGTTTGCGCTTGGCTTCCGCTTGCTCCCGGCGAAGAGACTCAAGATATTCGGCACCTTCCCGGATGCTTCTCCTCCACTTTGTGCGGTCTTGGGCCAGGGATTCCCAGGTGTCGGTGGGAATGTTGCACTTTTTCAAGGAGGCTTTGCGGGTGTCCTTGAAGCGTTTTCTCTGCCCACCTGGGGCTCTCTTGCTGTGTCGGAGCTCCGAGTAGAGCGCTTGTTTTGGGAGTCTCGTATCGGGCCTGCAGAGGAGAAGGATTCTTTCTGTTTATAAACTAGATCCTATCTTTGGCTAGACGTGTTGCATATTGCAATACAATTGCTTAGTGATGCAGACTCTGCCTCTTTGCAATTACCTTACTTAACTGAAGACCATTGTGCAACAGTATATTTGCAGTTGCCAAGCCTGCTGATTAGATTTAGAATATTTTTTAATAACTAATGCACTGGAATATAGTGTGGCACGTGGGAAAGGGTGGTTTGTTTGCTATTTTGTTTATAACGTCATGGAATTTGTCAATAAACTGTTCCTTCACATTTGTCAGCAGAATAAAGCTGCCTGTGTGTATGTAATATTGACAAATTGCAGAATCCGGTTGTCAAACGATTGCTCAGATTTTGCTTCAGGCAAACGTGAGCTGTTAAATTCTCTGGCTTCATGTATATCCACATGCCAGCAAATTCTAGAACTATTCATGATTTTCCTATTAGTTACAAAACCATTCACACCACAAAACTAGTTCACAAAACATTAGCTACAAGTAAATGGGCTAGAGCGCCTATTTAACCCATGATATTGACTAGATTCAAACACTGACAAAGAAACAGGATTACTAACTTGACATTACATAGCAAATCAGTTTCTACTGGTGCTACAGTCCAAGGCTCTTCCAACAGGAAAGAGTGAGCTCATTAACATAACATGCAATTCGTAAAGTTGAGTTCTAATGCTGAATCACTTAATCTGCTACAGGATTGTTCTTAAAGCATGCAAAGTATGTGTTCGTGAACAATTTGCTATTCATGGGTATTTTCCTGAACTCCATAGGTGGATGTATGGTGATGTTGCAGAATTTACAATGTGACGGGATCCAACTTAATGGTGATCAAACCATTGTTGTCCGTCGGTATGATTAGAAGAATAGTTTCTGATAATCCATGCTAAGATAATTAAATTAATTTGTATTAAACTGCAGACATCTGCTATCCCAATGATCGTGTTGCTGCTGACCAAACCTATGACAGATATTTGAAAATTGATAGTTTTTCTGATATGGCGATAGTAACAAGAATTAATTAATTACATAAGAAACGGAGTAGGCCATTCAGCCCCTCGAGCCTGTTCCACCATTCAATTAGATCATGGCTGATCTGTACCTCAACTCCATTCACCTGCTTTTGATCTATAGCCCTTGATACTTTTACCCAACAAATAATTATCGATCTCAGTCTTCTTGAAAGCTCCAATTGACCCAGCATCCCCACAGCCTTTTGGGGCGCGAATTTCAGATTTCCACTACCCTTTGTGTGGAAAAAGTGCTTCCTGAATTCACTTGTGAATGGCCTAGCTCGAATGTTAAGATCATGTCTCCTTGTTCTTCATTCTCCCACTAGACGAAATAGTTTTTCTGTATCAACCTTATCAAATCCTTTTAGAATTTCGATCAGCTCACCCCTCAACCTTATGAACTCAAGGGAATACAAGCAATGTTTAAGCAATCTGTCCTCTAATCCTTTAACCCCCGGTATCATTCTGATGAATCTGTGCTGCAACCCCTCCAAGGCCAGTACAGGTATATACTTCCTGAGGTGAGGTGCCCAAAACTGAATGCAGTGCTCCAAGTGGGATCTGACCAAGACTCTCTAACTGAAGTCTCATTTCCTCCTCTTTATTCCATCCCCCTTGAGATAAAGGCCAATATTCCATTATCCTTTTTGATTTTTTTTTTGTACCTGTGCATTAACTTTGTGATTTGTGCACATGGTCACCTAAATCCCTTTGCTCCTCCACAGTTCCTAGTTTCTTGCCTTTAAGAAAATACTCCAATTTGTATTTCTTGGATCCAAAATGGATGACCTCACACTTCCCCACATTGAACTCTATCTGCCACAATTTTGCCCACTTAATCTGTGTCTTTTGTAACTTCTTGCTCCCGTCTACACAACTTTCTGTGCCGCCTAACTTAGTGTCATCTGCAAACTTGGATATACAACTGTCTGTTCCTTCATCTAAGTCATTAATATATATGGTGAAAAGCTGAGGCCCCAGAACAGTTCCCTGGCAAACACCACTTGTCACATTCAGATAATCAGAGGACATTCCCTTTAACCTTACTGTCTGACTTCTAATTACCAATCCCATGTCACATGGTTACCTCCAATTCCGTGCACTTTTGTTTTTGCTAATAATCTCTTGTGCGGAAGCTTATCAAATGCGTTCTGGCATTGTCGGGGCGAGACACTCACTTGTGTTTGCATGAGTTCCTGTGTTAGCAATAGTTATAGAGTTATTTGATGCAGTTTCACGTTACCGGTAGATTAGCGGATAGAGGAAAGTAATACGAATGTGTTTGCTAATATCGCCAACAGTAATTCCTAGCCTTGTGCAAGTGTATGTGTTTTAAAGTTTTCAAATGTAAACTTATTTCTCAGTCCAGTAATCACATTGCCGGATATTCTGATGCAGCTAAATCCCTATGTGTAATCCTGATCTAAGTAAATCCCGGCCAGTCCCCTGATATATGCCTATCTTTTTGAACCAAGACCCATGTATACGACAGAGTGGTGTGTATGTGTGTGTGCACCAGTGCTGGTGTATTTTTGGATCTGGCACCACAGCAGATGGCATTTTCACCTTCCTTGACATGAAGTAACATGGGAGCCTGGCTTTTATTGTCTGGGAGAAAGCAGAGGAAAAGAGGTTAGACCTGGCCAAATGGGCTCTGCCTGAATTTTGTAAATTTACAAGTGAGAAAATAGTATTTCTTGCCTTAGCATGTCAATTTTTTTTAATTTAAACTTTTCAGATGTTTACACCATAGCCTCTTGAATCTGTGCTTGCTGGCCAATTTTGCTCCGAAACTGATTCTAACAAAGGAGAACCTCTCCGTCTTTATGGTTGTGCCATTTGAACAATTAAACATTGCCACTAGAGTTTGCCGTCTACTCCTGATGACTAAAAGTAATTTTTTGCTCTAAAAATTTAAATTTCAATTAAGCAACCTAAATAACACAGTAAAGTGGGAATTTGGTGCAAAAACATGCTTAGAATTGTTTAGATAATTTGTGAGCATCTGTGTTGCCAGCACATATCAGGAAAACTGTGGGCAAAATTTACCCTATAGTATTCTCATTTATAAGGCTACGACATTGAGACTCCAAATGTTAACTCCACTTAGCATTGTACGGGTCTCTGAAGGAGTTGCGCTAACAGATATTTTCAAAGTTTAAAAAGTACAATAAAACCACAGTGCTCTGTGGGTAAGTACTTATCAGTTATAGTGTTACATAGAGTGACCTTCCTCTTTTAGTTAGTGATGCTAGTCTAGTTATATTACAGCTTTTGCTAAACTACTCAAAGTCAGAAAGGTTGAGATGTATGTCTGATTCTGGTGTGAATATGAATCTGAATATGTATGCATTATTTTAAGATAGGTTGTCAGTTCATGCACACAGGAAGCGTGATTCAACTTGCCTAAAACTCTCATGATTTACAATGTGTGTTAAGTTCCAGAATTTCCCTGTTGTAGTTGTGATGTAGATGGCCAGTATGGTGCCCTTGTTCGTTAACATGGTTCTTGCATCATTACTTTTATTACTCTGCAGAATTTCTCTTGTGCTCACGGCCAAGGACCACTTCCATAAGGGAGCGCTCACTTCCTGCAAACTGAAATATGACACGCAATATCTAGTCAAATAGCGTTGCCCAGAACACACTTGCTACTGTAATTTGTTCACTGGAAATGGTGTATGCCCTCTCATCTCCTAATCTTCAGATGATGGAGTAATAATCACTCTCACCTTGTGGTTTAGGCTGCAATCTGTGAATCAAGGTTATTAAAAGCAAAAATTAAATAGTAGCAAGAGGTTTCTGCAAACAATTTCATTGACTTACAGCTTAAAACTCTGTTTCTGGTTACAAAACAAGAAACGATTTGAGGAATCACTGAATCCCCTATTAACACTGAACCTAGATCAGTGCCCGTGACACACAATGTATATGTGATGTTAAGTCCATCTGATGGAGCCTTCACCTTTTCATTTGTGTATCAATAGAACATGATGATTTGCTGGACTGGCCAAAGGCTGACAAATACATTGCACTGTTTAGAGCTGTCAATCTATCCCTTCTTCCAAAATATCCTTTGGGACATCCCCTGACATGGGAACTGGGTTACTCAAGTTCAGGTTCTGCAGGTATTTGAGATTGCTATTTATGAAACAAAAAATACAATGGCACCTACCTGGCTGGAATATGTGCCAGCCTTGATGACAGCCAGGTGTCCCGGGCTCAGAGCCTAACATTTACCGTCTACACATTACTATAAATTACAAGGTCCCTTTAAATCACAGAGTACTTTCCTTAAGAAAAAAACTCAGTCAAAGCCAGGTTTGAGACCATGGTGTCAGCCTTGGATCGTTGGTAGCACTTTCTCCTGAGTCGGAAGGTTGTGGGGTCAAGTCACACTCCAGAGACTTCAGCACATAATCTAGGATGACACTTCAGTGCAATACTGAGGGGGTGCTGTCTTTTTGATACGATGTTAAACTGAGGTCCTTTTGCCCCCTCAGATTTTTTTTAATTCGTTCCTCGGATGTGGGCGTCGCTGGCAAAGCCAGCATTTATTGCCCATCCCTAATTGCCCTTGAGAAGGTGATGGTGAGCCGCCTTCCTGAACCGCTGCAGTGCGTGTGGTGCGCGTACTCCCATAGTGCTGTTAGGGAGGGAGTGCCAGGACTTTGACCCAGCGACGATGAAGGATCGGCGATATATTTCCAAGTCAGGATGGTGTATAACTTGGAGGGGAACTTGCAGGTGATGGTGTTCCCGTGTGCCCGGCTGCCCTTGACCTTCTAGGTGGAAGAGGTCGCAGGTTTGGGAGGTGCTGTCGAAGAAGCCTTGCTGAGTTGCTGTTGTGCATCTTGTAGATGGTACACACTGCAGCCACAGTGTGCTAGTGGTGGAGGGAGTGAATGTTTAAGGTGGTGGATGGGGTGTCAATCAAGCGGGTTGCTTTGTCCTGGATGGTGTCGAGCTTCTTGAGTGTTGTTGGAGCTGCACTCATCAAGCAAGTGTATTTGTCCTGCTTTTTGTGGACAGGACATACCTGGGCAGTTTTCCACATTGTCGGGTAGATGCCAGTGTTGTAGCTTTACTGGAGCAACTTGGCTAGAGGCGTGGCTAGTTCTGGAGCACGTCTTCAGCACGACAGCCAGGATGTTACCGGGACCCATAGCCTTTGCTGTATCCATTGCGCTCAGCCGTTTCTTGATATTACGTGGAGTGAATCGAATTGGCTGAAGACTGACTTCTGTGATGGTGGGGACTTCAGGAGGAGGCTGATACGGATCATCCACTCGCCACTTCTGGCTGAAGATGGTTGTAAAAGCTTCAGCCTTGTCTTTTGCACTCGTGTGCTGGGCTCCGCCATCATTGAGGATGGGGATATTTGTGGAGTCTCCTCCTCTCGTTAGTTGTTTAATGGTCCACCACCATTCACGACTGGCTGTGGCAGGACTGCAGAGCGTTGATCTGATCTGTTGGTTGTGGGATCGCTTAGCTCTGTCTATAGCATGCTGCTTATGTTGTTTACTATGCATGTAGTCCTGTGTCGCAGCTTCCCAGGTTGGCACCTCATTTTTAGGTATGCCTGGTGCTGCTCTTGGCATGCTCTTCTACACTCCTTATTGAACCAGGGTTGGTCCCCTGGTTGATGGTAATGGTAGAGTGAGGGATATGCCAGGCCATGAGGTTGCAGATTGTGGTGGAATACAATTCTGCTGCTGCTGATGGCCCACAGCGCCTCATGGATGCCCAGTTTTGAGCTGCTGGATCTGTTCTGAATCTATCCCAATTAGCACGGTGGTAGTGCCACATTACACGATGGAGGGTATCCTCAGTGTGAAGACGGGTCTTCGTCTCCACAATGACTGTGCGGTGGTCATTGCTACTAATACTGTCAAGGACAGATGCATTTGCGACAGATAGATTGGTGAGGACAAGGTCAAGTAGGTTTTTCCCTCATGTAGGTTCTCACCACCTGCCGCAGGCCCAGTGTGGCAGCTATATCCTTCAGGACTCGGTCAGTAGTGGTGCTACCGAGCCACTCTTGGTGATGGACATTGAAGTCCCCCACCCAGAGTACATTCTGTGTCCTTGCTACCCTCAGTGCTTCTTCCAAGTGGTGTTCAACATGGAGGAGTACTGATTCATTAGCTGAAGGAGGGCGGCAGGTGGTAATCAGCAGGTGGTTTCCTTGCCCATGCTTGATTTGAAGCCATGAGACTTCATAGGGTCCGGAGTCAATGTTGAACTCCCAAGGCCACTCCCTCCTGACTGTGCCTCCATCTCCTCATTGAACCAGAGTTGGTCCCCTTGCTTGATAGTAATGGTAGAGTGAGGGATATGCCACACTGTGCCATCACCAGCCCTGAGTATGTCCTGTCCCACCGGCTGAGATGGTGATGGAGGTGTCTGGGACATTGGCTGATATTCTTACTCACAGAATCATACCTGTCAGGCTGTTGCTTGACTAGTCTGTGGGACAGCTTTCCCAATTTTGGCATAAGTCCCAAGCTGTTCGTGAGGAGGACTTTGCAGGGTCAACTGGGCTAGGTGTGCCATTGTCGCGCCCGAAGCCGGTGCTGAGGTCGATGCTGGGTGATCTGTCTGGTTTTATTCTCATTATTGTTTCTTGTAGCGGTTTGTTACAACGGAGAGGCTTGCTAGGCCATTTCAGAGGGCAGTTAAGAGTCAACCACATTGCTGTGGGTCTGGAGTCGCATAGGCCAGACCAGGTAAGGACAACAGATTTCCTTCCCTAAAGGATGTTCGTGAAACAGATGGGATTTTACGACAAAACGATAGTTTCATGCTCACTCTTACTGATAACTAGCGCTTTATTCTACATTTATTTAATTAAGTGAATTCAAATTCCCCAGCTGCCGTGGTGGGATTTGAACTTGCGTCTCCTGGATCATTAGTCCAGGCCTCTACTAATCCAGTAACATAACCACTGTGCTATCGTTCCCGTTTTGGTGGACGTAAAACATGATATGGCACTATTCAAAGAGGAAGGGAGTTCTCGGCGGTGTCATGGCCATCAATTACACCACTAAACAGATTATCTGGCCATTTATCTCATTACTGTTTGTGGGACCTGCTGTGTGCAAATTGGCTGCTGCGTTTCCTACATTACAACAGTGACTACACTTCAAAAGTACTTCATTGGTTGTGAAGCGCTTTGTGACGCCCTGAGGTTGTGAAAGGTGCTATATAAATGCGAGTTCTTTCTTTCTTTCTCTTTCCTTTTCTTCCTTCCGCCCGCCCGCCCGATAAATAACTTGTTTGAAGAGGCAATGCAATTTCCTGGCCCAAATGAACATCAATATCCATTGACATCGTGTGTATTCTAACAGCCATTTATTTCTCTAGTTTGGACAAGCCAGCTTTCCCAGCAGGTGACTGAGACACTTGAAGCTGTCATCAAACTCCAGTTGGACATTTCCCTTCTAACAGTGGTAAACCAAGTATGCAGTAATGTATTTGAAGTGGTGCCCTCACAGATTATTAATAAAAATGAGAAAATGTATAATAAAGATGCCTGTGACATTGACACGGGGAAGGTTTAAACTAAAATGGCAGGGGGTTGGGAAGCTGTGCAGGGAGACAGAGGAAAGGGAATCAAGGATAGAAGCAAAAGACAGGAAGGAGAAAAGCAAAAGTGGAAGTCAGAGAAATCAAGGGTGCAAATCAAACATGGCCACAGTAAACAATAATTCTAAAAGGTCTAAGAGTGTTAAAAGAACAAGCCTGAAGGCTTTGTGTCTTAATGCGAGGAGCATTCGTAATAAGGTAGATGAATTAGCTGCGCAAATAGATCTAAACAGATATGATATAATTGGGATTACGGCAACATGGCTCCAGGGTGACCAAGGCTGGGAATTCAACATCCAGGGGTATTCAATATTCAGGAAGGACAGGAAAAAAGGAAAAGGAGGTTGGGTAGCATTGCTGGTTAAAGAGGAGATTAACACAATAGTAAGGAAGGATATTAGCTCTGATGATGTGGTATCTGTATGGGTAGAGCGGAGAAATACCATGGGGCAGAAAACGTTAGTGGGAGTTGTATACAGACCCCCAAACAGTAATGCTGAGGTTGGGGATGGCATTAAATGGGAAGTTAGAGATGCGTGCAATAAGGGCACAGCAGTTATCATGGGTGACTTTAATCTACATATAGATTGGGCTAACCAAATTAGTAACCATACTGTGGAGGAGGAATTCCTAGAGTGTATACGGGATGGTTTCCTGGACCAATATGTCGAGGAACCAACTAGAGATCAGGCCATCTTAGACTGGGTATTATGTAATGAGAAAGGATTAATTAGCAATCTTGTTGTGCGAGGCCCCTTGGGGAGGAGCGATCATAATATGATAGAATTCTTTAAGATGGAGAGTGAAGTCGTAGTTGACTCGGAGACTAGGGTACTGAATTTAAATAAAGGAAACTACGATGGTATGAGGCGCAAGTTGGCTAGGATGGATTGGGGAATGTTACTTAAAGGGTTGACGGTGGATAGGCAATGGCAAACATTTAAAGATCGCATGGATGAACTACAGAATTTGTTCATCCCTGTTTGGCATAAAAATAAAACAAAAAAGGTGACTCAACCGTGGCTAACAAGGGAAATTAGGGATAGCATAAGATCCAAGGAGAGGACACACAAATTGGCCAGAAAAAGCAGCAAACCTGAGGATTGGGAGCAGTTTAGGATTCAGCAAAGGAGGACAAAGGGATTAATTAAGAGGGGGAAAATAGAGTATGAGAGTAAGCTTGCAGGGAACATAAAAACTGACTGTAAAAGCTTCAATAGATATGTGAAGAGAAAAAGATTGGTGAAGTCAAGCGTAGGTCCCTTGCAGTCAGAATCGGGGGAATTTATAATGGGGAACAAAGAAATGGCAGACCAATTAAATACATACTTTGGTTCTGTCTTCACAAAGGAGGACACAAATAACCTCCCAGAGATGTCTTTTTCCGAGTGGCAGGCAGTGACTAGTGGGGTACCACAGGGATCGGTGCTAGGACCCCAGTTATTCACAATATATATTAATGATCATGACGAGGGAACTAGATGTAATATCTCCAAGTTTGCAGACGACACAAAGCTGGGTGGGCGTGTGTGCTGTGCGGAGGATGCCGAGAAACTCGAGTATGATTTGGACAGGTTGGGTGATTAGGCAGATGCAGTATAATGTGGATAAATGCGAGGTTATCCACTTTGGTGGCAAAAACAGGAAGGCAGATTATTATCTGAACGGCAATAGATTGGGAAAAGGGGAAGTGCAACGAGACCTGGGTGTCCTTGTGCACCAGTCGCTGAAGGTAAGCATGCAGGTACAGCAGGCGGTTAAGAAGGCAAATGGTATGTTGGCCTTCATAGCGAGAGGATTAGAGTACAGGAGCAAGGATGTCTTGCTGCAGTTGTACAGGGCCTAGGTGAGACCACACCGTGAGTATTGTGTGCAGTTTTGGTCGCCTTATCTGAGGAAGGATGTTCTTGCCATGGAGGGAGTGCAGCGAAGATTCACCAGACTGATAGCTGGGATGGCAGGAATGACGTATGAAGAGAGATTGGGTCGATTAGGCTTATATTCGCTACAGTTTAGAAGAATGACAGGGGATCTTATTGAAACTTATAAAATTCTAGCAGGACTAGACAGACTAGATGCAGGAAGGCTGTTCCCGATGGCGGGGGAGTCCAGAACCAGGAGTCACAGTCTAAGGATAAGGGGTAAGCCATTTAGGACTGAGATGAGGAGGAATTTCTTCACCCAGAGAGTGGTGAACTTGTGGCATTCTCTACCACAGAAGGCAGTTGAGCCAATTCATTAAATATATTCAAGAAGGAGTTAGATATATTTCTTAAGGCTAAGGGGATCAAGGGATATGGGGAGAAAGCAGGGACAGGGTACTGAATTTGGATGATCAGCCATGATCGCATTGAATGGCGGAGCAGGCTCGAGGGGCCGAATGGCCTGCTCCTGCTCCTATCTTCTATGTTTCTATGTCAGATCTTCTGTTTTATTTGGAGGTCCAGTGCTGCGACTAGAGGATGGCATGAGTGGCATTTCCTTGTTCTCGTCTCTTTTCACTTAAAGGCACTTTCTTATATTAATGCAAAAGTTGACCTGCTTGTGATTTGCTGGGTGTCCCCAGTCACAGCTGATTTCACTGGATGGCCAATAGGAAGGAGGTGCTTCTTTTCTACTGCCTCCAGTGGCTGCTTTGCAGATCCAGGAAAAGTTGGGTTCCAAACATCGTTGGAGGTGCGGAGTTCATCTCCTTTATGTTGATACTGTGCCGTTGACAGTGAGAGTACTGTGCATATGCTGCCCATGGTGTATTACCAATATAAAAATGTCTCTTGTACTGTATATGTACTGAGATAAGCCATATTTGTACTATAAACATATGACAATGTGACTGGTGAATGCGTAGTGATCCTGTGGTTTGTAAGCAGCAGCCTCAGTAGGTTTTCAGGCTTGATTTTGTTTCGGGAGAACCCTGCACGGTCATGGACTGAAGTGATGAAATGTTAATCCAAATGTTATGATAGACACATGTACGGTGGTGTGTTTAAATCTCTGAAGTAGAAAAGATGTTTCCATTTGAGGGGAGACCAAAACTAGGGGCCATAAATATCAGGCGGTCACCAGTAAATACCAAAGGAATTTCAGAAGAATGGTCAGAATATGGAACTCGCTCCTGAGTGGCTGAGGAGTATAGCATAGATACATTTAAGGGGAAGCTAGATAAACACGAGAGAGAAAGGAGTAGAAGGTTATGCTGATGGGATTAGATGAAGTAGGGTGGAAGGAGGCTCATGTGGAGCATAAATACCGGCCTAGACCAGTTCGGCAGAATGGCCTGTTTCTGTGCTGTACATTCTATGTAACTCTGGTTATTATTGAATGTGAGAATTTTGTATACCCTTCTATAGGTTTTTAAAACTGAGGTCTGCAAAGTCATCCAATTTACGTCGTCTGACATGTACTTTTCTGCATTTGAAGACTTACTGGCATATTATTTCTGCTGATGTTGGCTAATAAAAATGAATTTTGTAATTTTAGTTGACCCTGTTCCTTTGGAAGTAAGGACAGGGATCCTCACGAGCATGAAGGCATTTGAAGGGGTTTCTGGGTGTGTCTCAATCCTTG
This sequence comes from Squalus acanthias, assembly GCA_030390025.1. Lineage (NCBI taxonomy): Eukaryota > Metazoa > Chordata > Chondrichthyes > Squaliformes > Squalidae > Squalus > Squalus acanthias. Next base: position 223,526,235 of record CM059425.1, on the reverse strand, counting down.
TAGGGGTCCCTCACATGAAATGTGATGATGGAATGGAGAGCGAAGAAATTGACTCAGAGACTCAGGTCCTGAATTTAAACAAGGGGAATTATGATGCCATTAGACGGGAACTGAGTAGGTCTGATTGGACAACGTTCCTGGGAGGACTGGAGGTAGATAAACAATGGCAAGCATTTAAAGATAGAATGACAAAATTGCAAAAATTGTTTATACCAATCTGGCATAAAAGGAAATCTAAAAAGGTGACTCAACCGTGGATAACAGGGGAAATTAGAGACAGCATAAAATCCAAAGATAGGGCGTATAAAATAGCCAAAAAACGCGCCAGAGCGGAAGATTGGGAACAGTTTAAGATAGAGCAAAGGAGGGCAAAGGGCTTAATCAAGAAGGGCAAAATAGCTTACGAAAGCAAGCTGGCGGAAAATATAAAAACTAACTCCAAAAGCTTTTATAAGTATATCAAGAGGAAAAGACTGGTGAAAACCAAAGTTGGTCCATTGCAGTCAGATACGGGGGAATATATAATGGGAAATAAGGAAATGGCAGACCAACTAAATGCATACTTTGGGTCAGTCTTTACGAAGGAAGACACAAAAAACCTCCCTGGGATATCGGGAAAAATAGGGACATTGGCAAAGGAGGAACTGACGCAAATCAATATCTCTAAGGATATGGTGTTAAGGAAGCTAAAGGGATTGAAGGCGGACAAATCCCCAGGGCCTGATAACATGCATCCTAGGGTACTGAAGGAGGTGGCCCTAGAGATAGCGGATGCACTAAGCATGATTTTTCAGAATTCATTAGACTCGGGAACAGTGCCCATGGATTGGAGGGTAGCTAACGTTACCCCACTATTCAAAAAGGGGGGTAGGGAAAAAGCAGGTAATTACAGACCTGTAAGCCTTACATCAGTTGTGGGCAAAATGCTGGAGTCCATCATTAAGGATGAAATAGCCGAGCACTTAGCAAATGGGGACAGGATAGGACAGAGTCAACATGGATTTACAAAGGGTAAATCGTGCTTGACTAATCTATTGGAATTTTTTGAGGGAGTAACTGGTAAAATAGATGGGGGAGAGCCAGTAGATGTGGTGTACCTGGACTTCCAAAAGGCCTTCGATAAGGTCCCACATAAAAGATTAGCATGGAAAATTGAAGCTCATGGGATAAAGGGGAAAGTATTGACGTGGATAGAGAACTGGCTGTCAGATAGAAAACAGAGAGTTGGAATAAACGGCTCATTTTCTGAATGGCAGGCAGTAACAAGTGGGGTACCACAGGGATCTGTCCTGGGTCCCCAGCTGTTCACAATTTATATTAATGACCTGGATCAGGGAGTCGAATGCAGCATTTCCAAATTTGCAGACGACACTAAACTAGGAGGGGGGGTGGGCTCAGAGGAGGAGACCAGGAAGCTCCAGAGCGATTTGGACAGACTGGGTGATTGGGCGGATAAATGGCAGATGCACTATAATGTGGACAAGTGCGAAGTTATCCACCTTGGGTGCAGGAACGGGAGGGCAAATTATTATTTAAATGGCAATAAATTGGGAGAGGGGGAAGTACAGAGAGACCTGGGTGTTCTTGTACACCAGTCACTGAAGGCGAGCATGCAGGTGCAACAGGCGGTCAAGAAGGCAAACGGTATGCTGGCCTTCATAGCAAAAGGGTTGGAATACAGGAACAGGGATACCTTGCTGCAGCTGTACAGGGCACTGGTGAGACCACACCTCGAGTACTGTGTACAGTTTTGGTCGCCTCATCTGAGGAAAGATGTTCTTGCCATGGAGGGGGTGCAGCGGCGATTCACCAGGCTGATACCAGGAATGGCGGGATTGACCTATGAGGAGAGACTATGTAGTTTAGGGATGTACACACTGGAGTTTAGAAGATTGAGAGGGGACCTCATAGAAGTGTATAAAATTCTGACAGGTCTAGACAGATTAGATGCAGAAGGAATGTTTCCCTTGGCGGGTGAGAACAGAACTAGAGGACATAATTTAAGGATAAGGGCTAAACCATTTAGGACAGAAATGAGGGGGAATTTCTTCACTCAGAGAGTGGTGAACCTGTGGAACTCATTGCCACAGAGGGCAGTGTACGCCAGCTCATTAAATATATTTAAGAGGGAATTAGATATATTTCTACAGGCAAAAGGGGTTAAGGGTTACGGGGAGAAGGCGGGGACGGGATACTGAATTGAAGGATCAGCCATGATCTCATTAAATGGCGGAGCAGGCTCGAAGGGCCGGATGGCCTACTCCTGCTCCTATCTTCTATGTATCTATGAATGCTCCATCTTAACCGGGAAGCAATGGCAGTTGGCATAGAGTAGTGGAGAGGGTTAAAAACTGCATTAGACCATAAAGCATATCCCTTGTCTGCTGAGATGAAGTGTTAGATAGGTATACTGTAGAGAAGTTGGTGGCCTGATTGTCCTGCCTTTCTAATTGAAGTAGACCCTGGAGGTAGGAAAGCTGCCAAGTTGTAAAAGGAGACAACATGATTGTTGGGATTGTTCTTTCAGAAATTGCAGCATTTCTTTCCCCTGTAGCAGAGTGGCAAGTTTTGAACATTGTTCATGTTTTATATTGCAATAAAAATGAAACTTAAATGACTAGAGCATGCATTAGGTGATTGTGTGGCTCAATCTCTCTGAAGACTAAGCAGCCATAGTAGGAACTTCTATTGTAAAATAAATAAGTGAACATTGCCTCCCCCCCCCCCCCCATTTGCTTTCATTACTAATGTTTACAGAGAATATACTTTAATAAAATGCAAGTTTAATAATGTAACTATGAACCTACCTACCAAAGGTGCACCAAATATCACACCTATTATGGAGCATTATCCAGTATTACTCATGGCTGGAGGAATAAATATATTGAGCAGTGTCAGTGTGGAATCTCGGTGTGTACAATTGCGCAACAGTTTAATTTTATAATACACCCATCCTGCTCTCTTCCAAAAGCAACAGTTTAGAGTGTGTTCCATCAGCAAAGCCATACACTGCCCTCTACAGCACATCTTTTGCATGAGGAATTGTGTTGTCATTTTTTGTTAACAGGAGCCTGAAGTACTGATAAATCTCAAATGGAATACATGAAAGGGAGAGTCTTGCAAACTACAAAGATTGGATGTGGTTGTGAGACCTTGTGCTCATTGCAAAAGAATCTTGTTTAAACTTGATAATGAAGTCCAGTACATTCACTGCTTCAGAACTATGTACTACATTTGAGAAAATGTGTTCAGAAAGCATATTATTGAAGTATTGAAATGACCACTTTCTAGTGATAGAAGCTCAGTAGCAGATCTAACTTGAGTATAGAGTTCCAATGTGCTGTTCTCCTTCACTGTTATAGAAATCCTGCTCCATATGTACTGTCGCTCTTCAATCGAGTTATGGGTTTATCTAGATTCTGGCTTTAAATGTAGAAATGGTAATGTCCTAAAGTAAAGCAATACCTGTTCTGTGGCTTTATTACTTTATTTTTCTGCTTCGGGAATTCTAATCAATCACCTAATCTGTGTGTTTAGGTCTGTAAATAATGGATCTGGATGTCCTGTTGCTGGGCAGTAGCAGACCTGCCACCTGTGGTAACTCCCTAGAGAGCAGGGACAGTGGCATTCTTTTTAGATTGCTCTAATCCAGAGCAGACACAGACCCGATGGGCCAAATGGCCTGTGTCTGTTTTATAAACTTTCATGATTTTCATAATTTTCACCAGTCATAAAGGAAAATAATGATCCAAATCTAGTCGAGTGTCACCCACCAGACATCAGCTTTCCAGTGGCTGGTTTTGTTCCTGGATTGCACTGGATTGTACTTGATTTGCCATGTTTTAATCAGAGGTTGCAGCAATCTGGAGTGTTACCCCACTAATGAAAGAATTGTATTGCCATTTCAGTGGTTGTAGGGGTCAAGGGAAATAAGTCAAGCAAGTGTGCCAGTACTGGGCCCAACTGTACTGGTATTAACAGTAGCAGCAGCGATTAAAGGGTGATATTACCTTTAGTCTGCCCCTGTGTGGGTCTGTAGCTGCTTTCCTGAGCACTGGCCTAGCGTTTCTAACCGCAGTGAGAATCGTGAATACTGTTGGCTTACTCAGCACTTGGATGTTATCAGTGAGAAAATTTAGCCCAGTGCTTTTCGAAAACATTTTAAGACTATTCTTTCAAAGATCCAGCACAGGCACGATTGGCTGAATGGCCTCCTTCTGTGCTGTAAGTTTCTGGGATTCTGTGATAAATAGAAAAATTTGCAGGATGTCTGAAGAATTGAAATGGTATGAATTTCTCACTTGCAGTACACTAATGACCCTGAATTTGCGGTCGGAGGCGTACCTCCGGAGTATGCCTCCGACCCGCAAAATATTTCCGAACTCACATCCTGGCTCCACAGCTACGGAGAGTTCGGGTCTCTGGCCTGCAGGCATACGCCTGCGTAAAGGCCCATGGATCCCAGGGACGCAGGCGGTTTGGAAGTGTCCCTGGGATCATGTGGGCCAGGTCCTCCAATAAGAAAGGAGGATTCCATTGCAGTCATTTCCGAACGGAATCCCCTAATGACATGCAATGGAATCCCCAAATAATTAAACAATTTTGATGACTCTAATAAATATAAATGTTCTGATTTTCAAATTTAATTAAAAATCCTTTAATTGCACCAAATACAATAAAAATTTAATATTTTGAAAAATAGTTTTAAACCTTTTTTGCATTTTTTTAATTTAAGATTTATATTGATGCTTACGCTGGTGAAAGCAGGCCCTACGTTGAGTGTACGCTGTCATTGTGACAGATTCTGGGCCAAAATGTTTTAAAGTTTGGGTTATTTAATATTCAGCAGAAAAATACTAATGTAAAATCTGATGAAGAAATCGCTGATGGCACAAATGTTTGTACAAAATAGTGAGTATTTTGCTGACCACCAGCCACATTTGTCAGCTACTGATCCTGTGACATTCCGGTTCAGCAGACCATTTCAAACTCTCATTTTTGGTGGCAGCAACATTTTACACTGTTGCAAGTTACTCAGCAGCAGATAATGGTAACCATGCTGTGAAAGTGGTTTATTTAGGATAGTGCTTGGCGACAATGTACATAGATTGACTTGCACATTAGCTCATTCTATTTGCCATAGGGAAATTATCTTTTCTTTAATTTACTGATGACAGGAACTGTGTTGTATAGGGAACTTTAAACCAGAAATGTCTACGAGCTTCGTATATTTTAGAGGAGTTGTATCAGCTGTGTATTGAGGTTTATTTGTTACAGAAAATACCACTTACAGAATGGCCTGGGGTAACGGTTCTGTTATGATGAATTGTCTTCTATGATCCAGGTTGAAATTAAGCTGGTGAAAGATTGCTTATCTGTGCTGGTTAACCATCTCAAGGGCTTTGAATTTTACAGTCTATATTTACAGTCTGGTTCTTAAAAGAATCTAAATCCCGAGTTCCAAACTGCTCTGTACTGTGGATTTATGAATAGACGATCCTCCTGTGATGCCAAAGGATCCGGTGTACAAGGAAAATAGATGTTATGTGGGTGCAGTGTCTCAGCTTGAAATGCTTAGCCTAGTCACTGGGTGAAAGGAAGCACAGTGTTCTGGTCACCAGTATTCCATTTAAACTGCGGGTGTCCAAGCTCTTTCTCTTCATGAGTAACATGGTGCTCTCTTTTTTGAAAGTTAGGACAGGGAATCCTGAAGCGCGTCAGTATTTGCTGGAGGTCCCTGAAAAGCATCAATATTTACTGGAGATCCCACACACTGTTTGAAAAGCTTAGTAATAGACGATCCTCCTGTGATTCCACAGTGTGAAAACCCTACTCGTCAGAACACAAAGCAGATGTGGGGGTGAGGTAGAGGGAAAGAGATAGAAAGAGAGAGTTAGTTTGCAGTATCTTTCCTATACTAATGTGAAAATTTGAAATCTAAACAACAGTCATTTGCACGTGGGCTCCCACACTTGCGTTCACACATCCTCAGCACAGGCATGGTGGTATAAATGGAATACATTAAAGCAACTGGAAAATGTACCTACTTTTCAAAGCATTTGAATATCCCCTGAGCTGTCCTCCATTCCCCCACCCCCTCTCCCTCTGTCCTGTGGTCAGGAGACATTTATATTATACAGTGTCTGAATACTGATCTGTCACCTTAATAACCTTTTTAATCAGATTTTTTAATATACCAAATTGGAGTTCCTCTCATGAGTCTCTTGGTTCCTATTCATATTAACTGAGATGGAAGCCATATGTACACACAAGGTTTGAAATTCCTATTGGTTATATACCCAAAGACACAGAAATCTATATGATGTAACAGTTAAAGCATACCTGCTCTGGGGCATGTTTGAAACAATCAGAAAACGATCATCGCTTCCTGATATTTTTGTTGGACGTTTTGGTTCAATTATTTTTATCAGCAAATATTTCAGAGAATTTTAAGTGTTCACATTCTAGTTAGTAATTTGTTTTAAGACACCTTATTTCACCCATAATATACTATGGTATGACACTTAAGAAGGCTCTATGAACAATTCAGTTTAGCACCTAGTGGTGGGAGAATGGCTCATTCCCCAACAGTTATTACAAAGTTATTCAAATCTGATAAAATTGAAGGTCTTCATTGAAATACAGAATTTAATTTGGCATTTAATGAAGATTAAATCGGGACGGTTTGATTAAACTGACAGTATTCATTTACATTGAATGTCCTTAATAGTAAATAGCAGCTTTGGTGACTGTGATGTTGTTCCTTCAGCAGAGCTGTCTGAAGCATGTCCGTTTATGAAGCGCTGATACAAATTAATTTGGGCAAATGTTATTCTATGCCCCCTATCTCAGCATGGTTTCAATTAAGGGCTGATTATTTCAGATTTACCCCAAATCTTGATAATGCACCTCTGCTCTAGTTCTTAACTTCAATAATTACTTTGTATAAAATGTGTTTATAAACTGTTAATTGGACATTGTGGATATTATAGGGATTGAGCAATGTAAGAAAACCGAAGCAGACAACGAGGGGAAAAAAGAAAGAACTATACGTTTAGATTTACAGTCGGGCTACTCCGAAGCTTGAGTTTTTTATCTGTTAGTTTAATACTGCTTTGATACTCCAGTGTTCATTAAATGAATTGTCTGCATTTTGACCCATTGTATGTGACTTCCCTGTTGACGCAGTTGCAGGATCTATGACATTTTATAAAATCACTATTTATTTCTCCTGTTATAAAGTAAAAGAAGAAAACTCCCTTCGAGGTTTGTCAGCATCCGAAAGAGAAAAGACAGGTTAATCTTTTGGATAGAGAAGTGTTAATCTGTCATCCTTTCTGATGCTGACAGACCTCAGTGTATTACTGGCATTTTCCATTTTAATTTCCTTTCTGCTTTGTTTTGCTTTATCTCCTGCTCCATGTTTCCCCTTCCCAATCTCCTTGTCTTGTTCCCCTGTCCCTTTTTCCTATTCCCAGCTAGTTGCACACTTTCAACCCCTTTCCCACACACAACCCCATCATGCCTGCTCAGTTAAGAGGAGGTTTGGTATAGTATTAGCCTTCCTGTTTTAACAACATGTCTTGCTAGTTACGAGTGTTGAAAACATCATGAGTTTGCAATGTAGCCCTTCCGGGGAGGAGCTTTGCACAACAGGAGCGCATAATGAAAAGCCTGCATGGCTTTCTGTCCATTCACTTAAATGGATATAAAATCATGCAAGCTGCACACCAGGGGAGCTGAACCTGCATCTGAATGCCCAATACATTCACTTATTTCAGATTTCCAGCATCCGCAGTATTTTGCTTTTGCCCAATGCACTCTCCTGTTACACTAAGCTCTGTGCCAGGAGCGATAACTCAACACTTGCCCTAATGGGGAATAAGGAAATGGCAGAGAAATTAAACAAATACTTTGTGTCTGTCTTCACGGAAGAAGACGCAAAAAACTTCCAGGAAATAGTGGAGAACCAAGAATGAGGAACTGAAAGATATTTGTATTAGTAAAAAAGTAGTACTGGAGAAATTAATGGGACTGAAAGCCGATAAATCCCCAGGACCTGATGGCCTACATCCTAGGGGTCTGAAAGAGGTGGCTGTAGAGGTAGTGGATGCATTGGTTGTCATTTTCCAAAATTCCATAGATTCTAGAACGGTTCCCGCAGATTGGAAGGTAGCAAATGTAACCCCACTATTTAAGAAAGGAGGGAGAGAGAAAACGGGGAACTACAGACCAGTTAGCCTGATATCAGTAGTAGGGAAAATGCTAGAATCTATTATTAAGGACGTGGTAACAGGGCACTTAGAAAATAATAATAGGATTGGGCAGAGTCAACACAGATTTATGAAAGGGAAATCGTGTTTGACAAATCTAAGTGTTTTTTGAGGTTCTAACTACCAGAATAGATGAGGGGGAACCAGTGGATGTGGTGTATTTGGATTTTCAGAAGGCATTCGATAAGGTGCCACACAAGAGGTTATTAAACAAAATTAGGGCTCGTGGTATTGGATGTCATATACTAGCAGGGATTGAGGATTGGTTAACGGACAGAAAACAGAGAGTAGGAATAAACGGATCATTTTTGGGATGGCAGGCTGTACATAGTGGGGTACCACAAGGATTAGTGATTGGGCCTCAGCCATGCACAATCTACATCAATGATTTGGATGAGGGGACCAAATGTAATATATCCAAGTCTGCTGATGATACAAAGCTGGGTGGGAATGTAAGTTGTAAGGAGGATGTAAGGAGGCGTCAAGGGGATATAGACAAGCTAAGTGAGTGGGCAAGAACATGGCAAATGGAATATAATGTGGAGAAATGTGAAGTTATCCACTTTAGTAGGAAAGACAGAAAAGCAGAGTATTTTTTAAATGGTGAGAGATTGGGAAATGTTGGTGTTCAGAGGGACCCGGGTGTCCTTGTACACGAATCACTGAAAGTTAACATGCAAGTACAGCAAACAATTAGGAAAGCAAATGGTATGTTGACCTTTATTACAAGAGAATAAGAGTATAGACGTCTTACTGCAATTACCCCGGCGCAATCTCTTTCTCCGTCGTGCTCTGAGCTCCCCCTCCCGCCAACCCTGGTCTGCATACAGAATGCCGATTTTAAAATGATCAAACACTTTCTGGGAAGTCCAGGGAAGTTACTGGAGCCTCTTTTGTGGTGTTTAATAGAGCTCTGAAAACCACTTTGGGGTGTATCGCTAAATCCAGTATAGTGGAAGATGGACTTGTGGTAAAAAATTACCCCAGAAACCATGGACCGCTTAAGACGAGCTCTAAGGGAAAAGAGAGACATTCAAATCATTTAGCGGCCAATATCTGTCAAGTTAATGCAACCAATTTCCAGTTGAAAGTTGGGATGAGCTGGGCTGAGTAATAACTTCAAAGGTAAAATGGTACAGCGGTGTTTAGAACATTTTAAATTAAATGTAATTTTTTTTAAACTAACAAGATTTATGTTATGCTGTAACTGAGGAAGTTAGCGCATAACTACTACAACAACAACAACTTGCATTTATATAGCACCTTTAACGTAGTAAAACGTCCCAAGGTGCTGCACAGGAGTATTTTAAGACAAAAAATTTGACTAGCTGAAAACAACTCGGTCACAAATGGAATTTCAATCACAGATTCTATAATTATTCTTTAACCCTGTCTAAATGCTATGTAGCTGAAGATAGATGAATCAGAAAGGAAAAGTAACATGCCATACGTTTCTAAAGTCTTGCACAACAGTTTTATTTTGTAAATTGAAATTTGTGAATAAAAGTTGTGTAACAGTCAGACTTTTGGAGCTATTTCAAGGAGAATTGGTGATTGAAAGACTTTTTAGAGCTTCTAAGTATATTAAATTGGGAAGAAAAGTGAGAAACACTAGCACATGTTTAAATAATATCCAGTGGTGGTTGGGAATGTTGCAGCGTTTAAAAAGCCCGTCAGGCAGTGCACTTCATGGGTACGGTAGCATAGTGGTGATACTGGACTAGTAATCCAGAGGCCTGGACTAATGATCGGAGACATGAGTTCAAATCCCACCACAGCAACTGAGGAATTCAGTTAATTAAATAAATCTTGAATTAAAAAGCTAGTATCAGTTAGGTACCATGAAACGACCGGATTGTCGTTAAAAACCCATCTGGTTCACTAATGTCCTTTCAGGAACGAAATCTGCCGTCCTTACCTGGTGGTTGACTCTTAACTGCCCTCTGAAATGGCCTAGCAAGCCATTCAGTTGTACCAAACCACTACAACGAAGTATACTACTTCACATGGACTGCAGCGGTTCAAGAAGGCGGCTCACCACCTTCTCAAGGGTGGGCAATAAATGCTGACCTTGCCAGTGACGGCCACATCCCAAAGAAAGAATTTTAAAAAGTGTTCTGTGGTATTTGGCACCAACTCAAGCTGTGCATGAGAGAAAGCTATCAATTGTCATTTGCCATTTGGCCTCCTTCAGCCCAGTAAAGCACAAAATAATAGTTTTGGTAAAACAAATGGAATCTGCCAACTTTTGATTCATCAGATATCTTGATACCATAACTGGAATGTGAAGCCAAATCATATTCTGCTTTGGCATATTTCGTGCATCTGATATTCCTATCTGAGGATCCGAACTTGTAAAAGTATTAATTATGTTCCTTAATGGCCCCCGATTATCTTGATTGTAGCACAGGTTTTCCTGTCCGACATCCAGCCAGCCTTCAATCTGGTGGGGGAACAGAATAAAACATTTCTAATGAGGTCTTACCGTTAAATTCGGCAGGACCTGTGCATTCCCGGCATCTCCGAGTTTCCCAGCCCGCTGACGGTTGCACCCGCTCCCTTCCTGTCTCCCCATAAATATCGGAGCCAGTGTCTCCATATTCTGCAGAAGGATTACATCAACCAACTCTATCAGATCAGTGCCATATTTCTGAAGAGTAATAAGGGATCTATATTGCATATCTATATGGGAAGGAGTGTATTATTAATGAGTTTTTTTTTCTGGTGGCGATACAGAGTGAAGAAAGCCCAAGTCCTAAGCGCCAGCGCCTCTCTCATTCGTTTTTTGAATACACAGCAGTATCTCCTGCCCCATCACCACCAATGCGACCATGGGAGATGACATCTAATAGGCGGCCTCCCTCAGCTCGACCAAATCAACACCACTTCTCAGGGGAAAGATGCAATACACCTGCACGAAACAGAAGAAGGTAAATAGTTGCAAATCAGATGCGGTTAAGGAGGTGTGTACATTTTGCAATTTCATAGTGTTTGTTTAGACCTTATTGGCTCCTCAAGTGAAAATAATATTGTAATACACTTTATGGAATTAAACTGAAGTTAACATTGGAGCACTGGGGTGTCATTTATAAAAAAAAAAAAAAATTAATGGTATTACAATTTTTAGTCCTAAGAATACCACCAATGAAAAATTCTGCTTCAATGCATTTCACTAATTCTGCTTGGTACTGTTTGTCTTCAAAGATGAGCAGGATGCCAGTTTTGTAGATGCTGCATGAAAACAGAAGGAAAAAAAACTTTCTGTACTGAAAGGGTTTGAAGAAAAAGTTTTCTAATGTGACAGGGTTGTATGGAGCCAGGGATCTAAGTGAATGTTATTCAGTGCGCACTGCCATTTAAAGTTTAAAATCCCACTAAGCACTGTTCTTAGTGCACTGCTTAACTGGTTCAAAATGAATGGGTTAAGCACTTTGTCACAACTGTGCACACAGGAACCCAGTGCTAACATTGTTGGCAAATACACTAATAGAAGCAAAAAGGAATTTTACCCACCTAATATTTTGGATATTGCAAGGAAGCGTAGATCCAGCTATATCAGGTTTATGTGGAGGTGTACTGCAGTGAACAAGGATAAACTCTGGATCCGGTTAAAGATCAATAAATTGTGACTGCATGCTTGTATGTAAGGCAGTGGGGGGCTGTGAGTTTCAGCCTTTAATTTTTGTAAAAGTCGACACCACTTCTTACTTTTTATACTTTTTTGCTACAATTAACAAAGACAAGAATTTCATCATACAAATGTGCTGGAAAGGTGTTATTTTTGTCATAATGCAGTGTGTACTTTTAGTTGAAGTTGTAAGTTTCATTGTGGTTTGCTTCATTCAATGAACAATGCTAGAAGTATTTTTTCAAAAGCTAAACATTCGTCACTGGGCAAATCATATGATGAAGCAGATGCTGTTTCAGCTAAAAATATACACCTTGTTTTAGAAACATGATTAAAAATAACACACTTGGGAATAAAAATTACTGTCTTTGCTAATCGTAGCAGAAAATGTAGTCAAGTAAAAAAAGTGGTGAAACACCGGTTTTTGCTCATGTCAACACTTGCTAAAATTAGCAAAGAAAAGAAAGACTTACATTTATCTAGCGCCTTTCACGACCACCAGATGTCGCATGGCATTTTACAGTCAATTAAGTACTTTTTGAAGTGTCGTAATTTAGGAAACGTGGCAGCTAATATGCGCACAGCAAGCTCCCACAAACAGCAATGTGATAATGACCAGATAATCTGTTTTAGTGATGCTGATTGAGGGATAAATATTGCCCAGGGCACCGGGGATAATTCCCCAGCTCCCCTTCAAAATAGTGCCATGGGATCTTTTACGTCCACCTGAGAGGGCAGACGGGGACGTAACCTCTGACAGTGCAGCACTCCCTCAGTACTGCACTGGAGTGTCTGCCTAGATTTTTTTGTACTCAAGTCTCTGGATTGGGACTTGAACCCACAACCTTCTGACTCAGGCAAGGGTGCTACCAACTGAGCCACAACTGACACTGACAAAGGCAGGAATCTCAGTCCTGATACCTTGTATACGATCTTGCAAGACTAATTTTTCTGCAAATGTTTTTGAGATCTAAGTATTGTATAAATATTCTATATCAGTTACTTTTCCTGTTCATTGGTTTTATTTAAATTAGGAATTTTGAAAATATGAATCAAATTACATTATCAACTTTGTAATCTCAATTTTTTTATGATCTTGCAACATATGATAAATCACAAGTTGAAATCTATAATGTAGTTTATCTGGGCCAAGCAATTGAACTGTTGATCAAAGGGAGATTTTGTTCAGCTACCCTGCACTGTTAATTTTTGTACTGCTACTGTTCTGATCTGCTTTTGCACAGTCCTCCTGTTAGGCGGCAACGAGGGAGACGAGAAAGACTAACTAGACATAGTTCTATGAGCCAAGACGAAAACTACCACCATCATCCTTATGGACAACAACCAGCTATAGAGGAGCCCAGAGCATTTCACCCTCCGAATGTATCTCCACGCATGCTCCACCCTGCCGCACACCCTCCACAGCAGAATGCTGTGGTGGTTGACATCCATGAGCAGGTAGGTGAATTGATTTGGATGCATCACTTGAACGTGTGTTTTATTTCTTGGTTCTGGATGATAAGCTTTCACTTTGTATAAGCCTCTTAGTGAGACACCTGTGCCACAAATAGATCTTTGTCTTTAATCATTCGTATTAAGCAGTCAAATAGAATATAACTGGAACTAATCTGTTGCTGAGCAAGTGTTTTTGAAAGGGATGTTCATGTTAAGAACTGCCATTACATAGATTGGGCAATCATAAATTGGCCATCAATTTCTTAAGACGTGAAAACTGCCTTGACCTTAGCGAGTATTGAAGCACATTATCTATTTGTATACAAGTTCCCCTAAATTCAAACCCAAAATATGATTTTTATTTTTTACTCGGCACTTTCTCCCCTCTCAAAAGCATTATGTCCTTGTTGAGATACAGGTCCACTGAGCATTTTCTGGTACCTTGCTGAAGTGACCATTATTCATTTATAAGGCATGACAGTGTGCGTCAGCAGCATTCTGATGTGGGGTTATCACGGGTGTGAGCCCTATTCTGTCCTCAGACACTCACTCCACGACTGATTGCTGCATAGTGATCAAGAGTGGGAAGCCAACCCAATTTTGATCTCCCTAACCCAGGGGCGCTGAAGTCAATTTACAGCTCCTTCCACCATCAGCTGAGATCAGCTTACTTAGCACAGACTGGGGATTGAACCTGGGCTTTTCCAGGTCAGGGATGGACAATTATTTGGGCTGGTGGGCCACTTGACACATTTTGGTGAGTTGTTGAGGGCCACACACACACAATAAATTATGTTAACAACAGCTACCATTAAAATTTGTTCTGGCATTTATTGTATGAAGAACCCTTCATGTCGTTTCCACACTTAATAAAAATAACAACACTTATTAACATGCTAACTAACATGATACAGGTTTACCCAAAACTTATCTTCGCTATTGATATTATTATGCCATAATTAAAACTGGTTACTCAACAACTGTTGTAAAATTTACACGTGATTCCAGTCCCATACTATGTTACTGACTTTTAATGCCCTCACGGCGACTAGGAATGGGCAATAAAACTTCAGTGAATCCTGATAAAGCCCAACTTTTATTGTGTTTCATTATAGATGCAATTAAGAATAGCATCCTCTGAACCCACTCGATTGAATTTTACCTAACAAATCAGTAAATGAATTAACCACTCAGGTAAATAATATTGCAGTCTAACTCTCTGCTCAAATCAAGGACGGTGTGCAAACCCATACAGGTAATAATGTCCAGCCAAATGTGCAAAATGTTGCCATGTTTGTACACGATTCAAGAGCTAGAACAGCAACACAAGGCAATCTACTTGACTTACCTCATGAATCCAGAAACGCCTAAATCTCGGAATTCTTTTCGAAAAAATATGGCAATTTGCGCATGCGCGGAAAATATACAGTTTGAGAACCACTGTGCGGGCCAGATAAAATCCATTGGTATTTTGCCCACCTCTTCCAGATCCGTATGGCTCAGCTATTCACTGGATATTTCATGGCACGCACGCGCAAACACACACCCACACTCTGTATGGGTTCATTTATACATATGGACATAGGTTTACCATTACCTCAACTTTTTTTACTCTATGTATTGTGTCCAGTTTTGGGCACCTTACTTTAGGAAGCTAGTTCCATTGGTCAGTGAGTTAGTAACTGGAGGGCATAAATTTAAAATCACCCAAAAAATAACAAAGGGAGAGATTAAAGAGTTTATTTTTAATGTAGAGGCTTGTTAGGGTATGGAATGCCCAGCCAGAAACAGTTGTTAAAGCAGAATCCGTAATCATTTTTAAAAAAGTAGATAACTATTTGAAATGAAAAAATGAAAAACCGTTTGAGGAATGGGACAGACCCCTAGCAGAAGCGCAATGGGCCGATTGGCCTCTTGTGCTGTAAAATTCCTTGATTCTATTTTAATCATACTCATTTGGAAAGGCTTTCATCACTAATTTGTGAATTCATGACTCATAAATTATGCAGTCTTCCTCACAACAGATAAAAATGGTAATGCAAAGTTACTCTTCATGTATCCACTATTTACTCAAGGCATCGTTTGCACTAAAAGGAGTTTTACTTGAAGCAGATGGTTAGGATATAATAGTATATGCTTATTAATATCAATCCAATTAAATAACTGACAAAATGTGAAAATGATAGGAGGAGAATGTACATGTTTAGTAATTTTAGGGTTTTCTTAGAGGAAATTCAGCATTTACTTAAAAAGCACAACACATTTTGAGGATAAGAGCCCCTTTATCTTTTCCCCAGGCCATGCACCAAATGGCCAACAGGATGGAGACTACCACCCACATTTCAGCCATTGCTGCTTTGAATCAGCTGGCAGAGATATCAAGATTAGCCCAATGATGCTTCTCCACTCTGATTCCCCTTTCCCTCCTGCCTCTCCGAGGGGGAAGTGCTTGGTCTCTGCTCACCACAACCTCTTGTGTTCCTGTAATCAGGAATTCAGCCGTGTAGGGGACTCATCATACTGTTAGGGCTGGATTTTGATACTGGGGCGGGTTGGGGTCGTGTCATCCACCCAACTGCAATTGGATGTGGGAGATTGATGCGATTTTCACCTAATTAGGCAATTTAGTTCAAGCATGTGGGAACCCATGAACCAATTAATGTTTTCAGTCTGAAAGTCGCATCTGATGATGTCATCATTACTGCTGCATTGAAGGTCTGCAAAGACTGCCTGGCCTTTGCTGTGAGAGGACCTGGGTGCAAAATGAGCAGCAGCAGGAGACAGAGAGAGAGAGACAGAGAATATTTTTCCTACTATAATAGTAATAGTGGACCTGCAGCTGAAAGTCAGCTTTCGAAATGTGCTCCCGCCAGGTTTCACAATCGTGTTTCAGAACAAGCGTGCTTCACGTACAACAAGGGTTAAAATCACAAAGGCCTTTCAAAATGGCATTATAGAGCCAATTTAGTGCTTGTTAAGGGGCTTAACAGCCTATGAGGCGGGACGAAGTCGGGACCAGCAGACACGATTTAATTAAAATTGCGTGGAGGCGGACTTGTGCCCGCCCGCCAGTTTTCGCAATTTTAACCCCCCACACGCCTCCAAACCCGCCTCCACGGGTCAATGAAAATCCAGCCCTTAGAGTTTACAATTCTTAATATAATGCTGTCTTATGTACACTATATACTTTTGTGTAGGGTAATTTAGTAAACTAGATGCTCAATAGGGGTGCAACATAGTCTTGGAATCTCCATTTTCTTTCCTCTTGTTCAATTTTTTTGGTGAATTTTTGTTCTTGTCAAGACGAGGAATGTTGGCACTGAGAACTGAAACTTCAATTAGGGCCCCCACATTCAACATCAAGCACTTGCAGATCAGGAAAAGCACAGACAGACATAGAGTGAGGGGTCCTCGACTCTGCCACAACAACATTCTTTAACTTCAAAATCAGAAGACCACCTCTATTCCAACATTCACACTGTGGACTTTGTGAAACTAGAAATTTGTGCCTCAGATCTATTCCCACTATGGACTGGTTTGAGCCTGCCTTAATTCATGTCACATAGCCTTATAGCCAATGGTCAGGTGGAACTTCTCCCCTCAGGCTGGATTCAAATCCTGGTACCAGAATCAAATCCAATATCCCTGGGGTTAGCATGACCTTTATGAATCTGGACACCACAGGGAGTTTCCAAACGATCAAGCAACCCTGAGAAGTAAATCGGGCTTACTGCATAGACTTTTAACCAGCCAAGTGAAATATCCTGATCTAACAACATGGCAACTTTTGGAAAATCATCCAGATAGCTGGAATGTAAAGTGTCAGTGAGTTATGTTTGGGGTAATAAACCTCTTTCAATTGGCTTTGCAAACCTTCAACGTTGAGGTTTTCAAAATATTCAGACTATTTCAACTACAGTTCTCGAGCCCTGATTGACTCGTGGTTTTGGGAGGAGGTGAAAGCAAAAAAGGGGCTTATTTCTCCTTGTCCACATGGCTGAATTCAGGAAGACAGCCTCTTCTAGATTGAAAAGAAGTCTGCTTGTCTTTGAAGGTAGTGATGTAGTCTGTGTGCTGAGCTGGGATGGTAGCAGTTCTAAAAAAAAAAAAAAACATGCGTGGAATAATCCTAAAACTTTTGGTACTTTAAGCCTTGCTTATAAAGAAGTCTTCTTGGGAAATGAAGTTTAGAGTTCCACAGTAAAGCTGCTGTTTATCGACTGCATTAAGGATGTTTATCATGCACTACTTCATCAGTTGTTCCTTATTATTGCAAAGGAGTCTGTAGTAGTTGCACCGCTGTGAGTGTTTAGTTTCCTTGTAAATTACAACCAATGGGAAAACCTCTCCACTAGTCTTTTTTTTGTTACATGTGCTTTGCACTGGGAATGTTCAGCACTTGGTCTGGAACGGAAAAAACCATCAGACAGTTTGCCACAGGCTGTATAAATAAAGGTTCTTCGGTGACTATGGAAACTCTGATGTCTGGCCCAGAGGCACCAGTGGGAAATGTTGTCATTTCACCTGCATTACGTTAGTGATGAACACACAGGAAGGAGGAGTTGGAATTCTGAAAATGCCTGGGTTGAGGATACTTCCACCGAGTCTGAAATGAAATCCTTCCTGACCACTCTGAAAATATTAGATCTGAGTTATATAGCTATGGGGGCAATTTTAAACCACCTTGCTGGGCGGGAACGGGGTCATGTGAGGGGTTAAAATTGGGCGAGTGTACTTATCATCCCATACCGCTCCGTTCCCGCCCGGCACTATTTTAACTTTGCGGACTTTCCAGGCGGCCGAGGCTCTCACTACAGGCAGGTGGGAGCCTCGTCAATATTTAAATGTCTGGGTCCGATGACATAATTTGGACCCTGACACAATTTTAACTACCGATCGCAGCAGTGACGTCCAGTGCCAGACCCGCCAACGAAATCTAGCTGAAGGTAGGATTGGCTCCCAAAGTATCTCAAGTAAGTTCAATCTTTTCATTTTGTTAAGGTTTTGTGTGTGCCAGGAGGCACAGGAGTGTCTTCTGACCTTCCTTCCAACCACTTGCCATATGCCAGGGACCGTTCCCTTAGGTCCCTGGTGGTGGCCTCCTGCAGCTCAACATCTTGCACCTGCCCACTGGCCACCTCGTCATTCCATCTTGTTCAGGCACGATTGAGCTTTAGAAGATACTAATTAGGTCCATGTGTTAAAATTGCCTGGGCCTCACGCCGGCACTGTAATGGGCGCTTCCCTCCCCAAGTTAAAATCAGTGGGTAACTGTATCCTGTTCCTACTTTAGAATGTACTGCTTCCCCCATCCTCCTCCTCAGCGGAATAGATGGAATGTTTAACCTGCCAATCTGAGAAGAACCCACTAGCTTCAGAGAATCAATCAATCAATCAATCAGTATCATAGCACTAGCAACGTTCATAGTACCTGATATTTAGCTGGCATGGGTACTAGAATTGGATGAGAAGCTGAAGTAGCCAACTACTACTGTCAGAAAGGTAGTGAATTTCTTGAGTGTTCAGGATAGTTTTCTACAACAATATGTCCTAGAACCAACAAGGGGGCAGGCCATATTAGATTTAGTAATGAGTAATGAGCGAGATTTAGTTAACAGCCTAACGGTGCATGAACATTTATCTAATAGCGATCATAACATGATCGCGTTCAACGTCGTGTTTGAAAGGGAGAAACGCGAAACAGCAACTAAGATTCTAGATTTAGGTAAGGCTGACTTCAACGGGATAAGCCAGAGACTGTCCATAGCAACCTGGGCAAATCTGTTAATGGGTAAAACAACAGAAGATAAGTGGGAGGTGTTCAAAAAAGAATTTAATGTGATACAGAACCAGTTTATACCCCTGAGAGGCAAGAGCTCTACTTACCAAAAAAACCCAGCAATGGACAACTAAAAAGGTAAGAGACAGCATAAAACTAAAAGAAAAAGCATACAAAAATGCAAAAAATAGCACAGATCCTGGTGAATGGGAAAGATACAAAGAACAGCAGAGGGTGA
Organism: Squalus acanthias; assembly: GCA_030390025.1. Classification (NCBI taxonomy): domain Eukaryota; kingdom Metazoa; phylum Chordata; class Chondrichthyes; order Squaliformes; family Squalidae; genus Squalus; species Squalus acanthias. Next base: position 223,506,862 of record CM059425.1, on the reverse strand, counting down.
CAAAACAGATGGGAACTAAATATTCCAGGATACTTAACTTTTAGAATGGATAGGCAAAATGGAAAAGGAGGCGGGGTAGCCCTGATAATAAAGAATGGGATAAAGACAGTAGAGAGAAAGGACCTTAGCTCCGAAAATCAAAAAGTAGAATCAGTTTGGGTGGAGCTAAGAAAAACAGCAAGGGGCAGAAAACATTGGTGGGAGTTGTTTATAGGCCCCCAAACAGTAGCTGTAATGTAGGGCAGAGTATAAATCAGGAAATTAGAGGTGCATGTAACAAGGGTAATACAGTAATCATGGGGGACTTTAATCTACATATAGACTGGGCAAACCAAATTTGCAGTAATAGTGTGGAGGACAAATTCATGGAATGTATGCAAGATAGTTTTCTAGATCAGTATGTTGAGGAACCAACTAGGGAACAGGCTATTTTAGATCTAGTATTGTGCAATGAGAAAGGGTTAATTAATAACATTGCAGTAAAGAGGCCTTTAGGGAAGAGTGACCATAATATGATAGAATTTTATATTGAGTTTGAAAGTGATTTATTTAAATCCAAAACTAGGGTCTTAAATCTAAACAAAGCAAACTACATAGGTATGAGGGGCGAGTTGGCAACAGTAGATTGGGAAACTGCATTAAAAGGTATGACGGTAGAGAAGCAATGGCTAGCATTTAATGAATTAATACATAATTTACAACAAATATACATTCCTTTAAGGCACAAAAACCCCACAGGAAAAGTGGTCCAACCGTGGCTAACAAGAGAAGTTAAAGACAGTATTAGATCAAAGGAAGAGGCTTATAATGTTGCCAAAAAGAGTGGTAAGCCTGAGGATTGGGAGGATTTTAGAATTCAGCAAAGGAGGACCAAGAAATTGATAAAGAAAGGGAAAATACAATATGAGAGTAAACTAGCGAGAGACATAAAAACAGACTGTAAAAGCTTCTACAGGTATGTAAAAAGGAAAAGATCAGAGAAAGTAAATGTGGGTCCCTTACAGGCTGAGACAGGAGAAATTATAATGGGGAATAAGGAAATGGCAGAGAAATTAAACAAATACTTTGTGTCTAACTTCACGGAAGAAGACGCCAAAAACCTTCCCGGAAATAGTGGAGAACCAAGGGTCTAGCGAGAATGAGGAACTGAAAGAAATTAGTACAGGAAACTCTTTATTAACCGGCACCGGCGTGGTGCCGGTTTATCAAAAATTCCGGATAACGGAGAGTTATATCTACCAAGGTACGAGAGCCCCGTACATGGCCACAGATCCAGGAGTCCCTGGTGCACGGCCACAGGTGCAGGAACCCCGATCACATTAAAGAATTTTCTTTTGAGTAGCCAGCTTTTTTTGATTTAAAAAGTACTATGTACAAACCTTAACCTTTGGTCTCAAACAGTATGTGTGGTGCCCTCGATCACAGCAATCACACAACAGCATGTTTTCTGCATCTCCCTTCTTGTGACAGATCTTACAGCGAGCATTCAGCAAAGACTTGGCCCATATAATGCTACGATCCAGTGTAGAGAGATGAAGGAAAACCCCGGTTACCTACTCAAGAATTTTGCCGGTTAAGAGAGATTTCCGGATATTTGGGTGCCGGTTAATAAAGAGTTTCCTGTATTAGTAAAAAAAATAGTACTGCAGCAATTAATGGGACTGAAAGCTGATAAATCCACTGGACCTGATGGCCTACATCCTAGGGTTTTGAAAGAGGTGGCTATAGAGATAGTGGATGCAATGGTTGTCATTTTCCAAAATTCCATAGATTCTAGAACGGTTCCCGCAGATTGGAAGGTAGCAAATGTAACCCCACTATTTAAAAAAGGAGGGAGAGAGAAAATGGGAAACTACAGACCAGTTAGCCTGACCTCAGCAGGGAAAATGCTAGAATTTATTATTAAAGACATGGTAACAGGGCACTTAGAAAATAATAATAGGATTGGGCAGAGTCAACACGGATTTATGAAAGGGAAATCGTATTTGACGAACCTGTTAAAGTTTTTTGAGGTTGTACCTAGCAGAATAGATGAGGGGGAACCAGTGAATGTGGTGTATTTGGATTTTCAGAAGGCATTCGATAAGGTGCCACACAAGAGGTTATTAAACAAAATTAGGTCTTATGGTATTGGGGGTAATACACTAGCATGGATTGAGGATTGGTTAACGGATAGAAAACAGAGTAGCAATAAACGGGTCATTTTCGGGTTGGCAGGCCATAACTAGTGGGGTACCGCAAGGATCAGTGCTTGGGCCTCAGCTATTCACAATCTACATCAGTGATTTGGATGAGGGGACCAAATGTAATATATCCAAGTTTTCTGATAATACAAAGCTGGGTGGGAATGTAAGTTGTGAGGAGGATACAAAGAGACTTCAAGAGGATATAGACAAGCTAAGCGAGTGGGCAAGAACGTAGCAAATGGAATATAATGTGCAAAAATGTGAAGTTATCCACTTTGGTAGGAAAAATAGAAAAGCAGAGTATTTTTTAAATGGTGAGAGATTGGGAAATGTTGGTGTTCAGAGGGACCTGGGTGTCCTTGTACACGAATCACTGAAAGTTAACATGCAAGTACAGCAAGCAATTAGGAAAGCAAATGGTATGTTGACCTTTTATTACAAGAGAATTTGAGTTTAAGAGTATAGAAGTCTTACTGCAATTATATAGGACCCTGGTGAGCCCACACCTGGAGTATTGTGTACATTTTTGGTCTCCTTACCTAAGGAAGGATATACTTGCAATAAAGGGAGTGCAAAGAAGGTTCACCAGACTGATTCCTGGGATGGGGGGATTGTCCTATGAGGAGAGATTGAGTAGTCTAGGCCTATATTCTCTAGAGTTTAAAGAATGAGAGGTGATCTCATTGAAACATACAAAATACTTACAGGGCTCGACAGGGTAGATGCAGGGAGGATGTTTCCCCTGGCTGGGGCGTCTAGAACCAGGGGTCCCAGTCTCAGAATAAGGGGTTGGCCATTTAGGACTGAGATGAGGAGAAATGTCTTCACTCAGGGTGGTGAATCTTTGGAATTGTCTACCCCAGAGGGCTGTGGAGGCTCAGTCATTGAGTATATTCAAGACAGATCGATAGATTTTTGGATATTAAGGGAATCGAGGGATATGGGGATAGTGCAGGAAAGTGGAGTTGAGGTCGATGATCAGCCATGATCTTATTGAATGGCGGAGCAGGCTCGAGGGGCCAAATGGCCTACTCTTGCTCCTATTTCTTATGTAAGATCTATGAAAAGGGAGTATGAAAAGAAACTTTCAAGGGATATCAAAATCAACACACAGAATTTTTACAATTATACTAGGAAAAAGAGGGTGGTCAGGAACAATGTTGGCCCCTTAATACGGTAATATTGTCAATGATAAGGAAATGGCAGACATGTTGAATAATTACTTTGCATCAGTATTTACAGTAGAGGAAGAGGATAGCATGCCGTAAATCCCAAGGAAACTAATAGTGAATCAGGGAGAGGGACTCAATAAATTTAACGTAAGCAAAATAGCAGTAATGAAGAAAATAATGGCACTAAAGAGTGACAATTCCCCAAGACCAGATGGTTTCCATCCCAGTGTTTTAAAAGAAGTAGGTGAGCACATTGCAGATGCCCTAACTATAATCTTCCAAAGTTCTCTAGATTCAGGAACCGTCCCTTTAGATTGGAAAATTGAGCATGTCACTCCGCTAATTTAGAACGGCGAGAGAGGGAAACCAGAGAGTTATGGACCAGTTGGCCTAACATCTGTTGTCGGGAAATTACTAGAGTCTATAATTAAGGATAGGGTGACTGAACACGTTGAAAATTTTCAGCTGATCAGAGAGAACCAGCATGGATTTGTGAAAGGTAAGTCATGCCTGACAAACCTGTTTGAATTTTTTGAAGAGGTGACTAAAGTAGTGGACAGGGGAATGTCTATGGATGTTATTTATGTGGACTTCTAGAAGGCATTTGATGAAGTCCTGCATAAGAGCTGTTAACTACGGTTGAAGCCCTGGTTAGGAAACTGGTTGAGCGACAGGGGACAGAGAGTAGGGATAATGGGCAGGTACTCTAATTGGCGGGATGTGACCAGTGGTGTCCCACAGGGATCTGTCTTGGTGCCTCAACTATTCACAGAATTTATTAACAACTTAGATGATGGCATAGAAAGCCACATATCCAAATTTGCTGATGACTCGAAGATAGGCGGCATTGTAGGCAGTGTAGATGAAAGCATAAAATTACAAAGGGATATTGATAGATTAAATGAATGGACAAAACTGTGGAAAATGGATTTCAGTGTAGGCAAATGTGAGGTCATCACTTTGGATCTAAAAAGGATAGAACAGGGTGCTTTCTAAATGGTGTAAAGCTAAAAACAGTGGAGGTCCTAAGGGACTTTGGGCGGGGGGTGGGGGGGCAGGGGAGAAGTCCAGGTACATCGGTCATTAAAATTTCTTGAACAGGTATAGAAAATAATCAGAAAGGCTAATGGAATGCTAGCCTTTATATCTAGAGGACTAGAATACAAGGGGGGGGGAATTTATGCTGCAGCTATACAAAGCCCTAGTTAGGCCACACCTGGCGTACTGTAAGCAGTTCTGGGCACCACACCTTAGGAAGGATATATTGGCCTTGGAAGGTAGTGCAGCATAGGTTTACCAGAATGATACCTGGACTCCAAGGGTTAAATTATGAGAAGAGCTTACACAAATTAGGGTTGTATTCCCTAGAATTTAGAAGGTTAAGGGTTGATTTAATTGAAGTTTTCAAGATATTAAAGGCAATAGATAGAGATAAACTATTTCTGCAGGTTGGGGAGTCCAGGATTAGGGGGCATAGTCTAAAATTTAGAGCCAGACCTTTCAGGAGTGAAATGAGGAAACACTTCTATACACAAAGGGTGGTAAGTTTGGAACTCTCTTCTGCAAACTGCAATTGATGCTCGATCAATTAATTTTAAATCTGAGATTGACAAAATTTTTGTTAGCCAAAGGTATTAGGGAATATGGGCCAAAGGTGGGTATATGGAGTTAGGTCGCAGGTCAGCCATGATCTCATTGAATGGTGGAACAGGCTCAAAGGGCGAAATGGCCTATTCCTATGTTCGTATGTACACAAAACCTACCATATTCTGTGGGCGAAAGTATCTGAGCTGGTTCATTGGTTCATGACTTGCTCCTGCTCATGCAAGAAACATATTGATGGAGAGGTTTTTAAGTAAAAGCTTCTCCTATTGCAAGTCAAAATTGGCCTGCATTAGAACTTTGTTACCGAGCTAAAAGTGGGGCTTTATGGAAAGCAGTGGTAACACCTTGAGGGCCAATTTCATAAGCTTGAGTTGTCAACAGAGAGCCTCATCTGCTGACCACACATTGGGAAATCACGTGCAAGCTGCCCTCCATTTTTCATCCATTAAGTCAAAACAGCGATGCTTTAGAAACCATGTCAGTTCCTGTGTCTGGTAGCACTGAAGCAGAACTTTGATGACTAGCAGGTTTATGACTCAAGCTGGAAGAGATTGTGTGAGCTTTGGAGGACCCGGAGCCTTCTGGGCATGTGAATTAGTGTGAAACATTGCTCAGCTGATGTTTCCTGGAAACACGTTCTGCCTGAACAAAATACCTTCTCTGACCTGGACTTGGATCTGTTTATTTTGGAAACACTGGCGCTCAAGGTCTGTGGATATTGGAACAGTTGAACATGGACATTGTTGTCTGTAGAATACCTTCCAGTGAATCCAAAAATCACATTTACCTGTTATGTTGCATGGAGCAGACTTCACACGTTTGTAAATGATACGTTGTAGGAAAACCGCATAAATGGGTGTCGCAAGTCTTGATCTAGGGCAGAATCAGTGACATTTGACATACATCTTGAAACTAGAAGTTGACATGGACAGCAGATTGAAGATGCGTCAACCAAAACCAATCCAACCTTGTAGTGAAGTGTGAAAAATAACAGGTGTATAAGAGCCAATAGCTTTCAAAATTTGGCATGTTCACTGAACATATTGAATATTTGGAAAACTATAGCACTACTACAACCACTTCTACAGAACAAGACTTAAGAATTTTTCAAGGTAAAAAAAACACTAATCATAGAAAATAAATTTCTTGTGTGTATAGTTAATTGTTTGCTACTAGCGATGGTGGTAAAAGAACTATGGATGCGATTGAGATTGAAGGCTCAACACAGTGGGGAAATCATCAGCACAAAATAGTAGTGCAGGTGTGCAGTGTCTGTGGATAATTTCTCCTACAGCCGCCCCACACCACCCTTCCAAATGGGTGATGACAAATCCTAATTGTAGAGGAAGGATGTCATTATAATTCGAGAGTAATATGCCATTACATCCATCCTAGCCTGATTAATTTCCTAAACCCATTCCCCTAATTATTGTCGGGTTATAAAAGCAATTACCTTTGTTTAATTGCACTTCTTATAAAATAAGTGCAGTTATTGAAAATAAGAAATGGAATCTATTTTCTAAAGATGAATACAACTTTATTTTTTAAAATAATAAACTTGATAGATAATGGGCTAATCGTGTAGCAGTGAGAGTCAGGATACTGTACTTTCACTTCAGTGACCTGGGTTTAGACTTGAGTGTAAAATGATTGGCTCTTTCTGACAGCCATAAAGGTTGTGTGTCTGGGCAAACTCTACCCTAGTGGGTGTGAACCTACAGAACAAACATGCCTAAGGTCCAGCACAAACTTCTGCAACATGGACCTTTTGGACCCTGTCCCAACTCTGTCCAGGGAAGGTTATGAGCCCCTTTTGTTGCCAGCTTCCGATGGAGAGCTGGTAAAGAGCTAGAAAATCATATTGTCAGTGCAGTCCAGGCCACGTGCATTTTTGGTGGACTATATGGAGCATGATGCAAACATTTTTGACAGCCTTTGGTATTAGGCCTACATTTTTTTTTATTCGTTCCTGGGATGTGGGCGTCGCTGGCAAGGCCAGCATTTATTGCCCTTGAGAAGGTGGTGGTGAGCCGCCGCCTTGAACCTTTGTAGTCCGCGTAGTGAAGTACTCCCAGAGTGCTGTTAGGGAGGGAGTTCCAGGATTTTGACCCAGCAACGATGGAGGAACGGCGATATACTTCCAAGTCAGGATGGTGCGAGACTTGGAGGGGAACTTGGAGGTGGTGGTCTACCCATGCGCCTGCTGCCCTTGTTCTTCTAGGTAGTAGAGGTTGCAGGTTTGGGAGGTGCTGTCGAAAAAGCCTTGGCAAGTTGCTGCAGTGCATCCTGTAGATGGTACACACTGCAGCCATGGTGCGCTGGTGGTGGAGGGAGTGAATGTTTAAGGTGGTGGATGGAGTGCCAATCAAGTGGGTTGCTTTGTCCTGGATGGTGTCGAGCTTCTTGAGTGTTGTTGGAACTGCACTCATCCGGGTAAGTGGAGAGTATTCCATCACACTCCTAACTTGTGCCTTGTAGATGGTGGAAAGACTTTGGGGAGTCAGAAGGTGAGACACTCTTTGCAGAATACCCAGCCTCTGACCTGCTCTTGTAGCCACAGTATTTATGTGGCTGGTCCAGCAGGGTTTCTGGTCAATGGTGATCCCAGGATGTTGATGATGGGGGATTTGGTGATAGTAATGCCATTGAATGTCATGGGGTGGTGGTTAGACTCTCTCTTGTTGGCGATGATCATTGCTTGGCACTTATGTGGCGGAAATGTTACTTGCCACTTATCAGCCTAAGCCTGAACGTCATCCAGGTCTTGCTTCATGCGGGCATGAACTGCTTCATTATCTGAGGAGTTACGAATGGAACTGGATACTGTGCAGTCATCAGCAAACATACCCACTTCTGACCTTTATGATGGAGGGAATGTTATTGATGAAGCAGCTGAAGATGATTGGGCCTAGGACACTGCCCTGAGGAACTCCTGCAGCGATGTCCTGAGATGATTGGCCTCCAACAACCACAACTATCTCCCTTTTGTGCTAGGTATGACACCAGCAGTGGAGAGTTTTCGCCTTGATTTCCATTGACTTCAATTTTACTAGAGCTCCTTGATGCCACACTTGGTCAAATGCTGCCTTGATGTCAAAGGCAGTCACTCTCACCTCACCTCTGGAATTCAGCTCTTTTGTCCATGTTTCGACCAAGGCTGTAATGAGGTCTGGAGCTGAGTGGTGCTGGCGGAACCCAAACTGAGCATCATTGAGCAAGTTATTGGTGAGTAAGTGCCACTTGATAGCACTGTCGACGACTCCTTCCATCACTTTGCTGATGATTGAAAGTAGACTGATGGGGGGGGTTAATTGGTTGGATTGGATTTGTCCTGCTTTTTGTGGACAAGTCATACCTGGGCAGTTTTCCACATTGTCGGATAGATGCCAGTGTTGCAGCTGTACTGGAACAGCTTGGCTAGAGGCGCAGCTAGTTCTGGAGCACAAGTCTTCAGCACGACAGCCGGGTTGCTGTTGGGGCCCATAGCCTTTGCTGTATCCAGTGCGCTCAGCCGTTTCTTGACATCACTTGGAGTGAATCGAATTGGCTGAAGACTGGCTTCTGTGATGGTGGGGACCTCAGGAGTAGGCCGATATGGATCATCCACTCGGCACTTCTGGCTTCAGCCCTTTGCACTTACGTGCTGGGCTCCATCATCATTGAGGTTGGGGATGTTCATGGAGCCTCCTCCTCCCGTTAGTTGTTTAATTGTCCACCACCATTCACAACTGGCTGTGGCAGGACTGCAGAGCTTTGATCTGGTCCGTTGGTTGTGGGATCGCTTAGCTCTGTCTATAGTATGCTGCTTCCGCTGTTTAGCATGCATGTAGTCCTGTATTGCAGCTTCCCCAGGTTGGCACCTCATTTTTAGGTACGCCTGGTGCTGCTCCTGGCATACTCTTCTGCATTCCTCATTGAACCAGGGTTGTTCCCCTGACTTGATGGTAATGGTAGAGTGAGGGATATGCCAGGCCATGAGGCTGCAGCTTGTTGGTGGAACAATTCTGCTGCTGCTGCTGATGGCCCACGCCTCATGGATGTCCAGTTTTGAGCTGCTAGATCTGTTCGGAATCTGTCCCATTTAGCACGTTGGTAGTGCCACACAACACGATGGAGGGTGTCCCCAGTGTGAAGACGGGACTTAATCTCCACAAGGACTGTGTGGTGGTCACTGTTACCAAATACTGTCATGGACAGATGCATCTGCGACCGGTAGATTGGTGAGGACGAGGTCAAGTTGGTTTTTCCCTCCTGTTGGTTCTCTCTCCACCTGCCGCAGGCCCAGTCTGGCAGCTAGGCCCTTCAGAACTCGGCCAGCTCGTTCAGTAGTGGTGCCACCGAACCACTCTTGGTGATGGACATTGAAGTCCCCCACCCAGCGCACATTCTGTGCCCTTGTTACCCTCAGTGCTTCTTCCAAGTGGTGTTCAACATGGAGGAGTACTGATACATCAGCTGAGGGAGGGCGGTAGGTAGTAATCAGCAGGCGGTTTCCTTGCCCATATTTGACCTGATGCCATGAGACTTCGTGGGGTCCAGAGTCAATGATGAGGGCTTCCAGGGTCACTCCCTCCTGACTGTATACCACCGTGCCGCCACCTCTGGTGGATCTGTCCTGCCGGTGGGACAAGACATACCCAGGAATGGTGATGGAGGAGTCTATGACATTGGCTGAAAGGTATGATTCGGTGAGTATGACTGTCAGGCTGTTGCTTGACTAGTCTGTGGGACAGCTCTCCCTATTTTGGCACAAGTCCCCAGATGTTAGTGAAGAGGACTTTGCAGGGTCAACTGGGCTGGGTGTGCCATTGTCATGTCCGAAGCTGGGGCCAAGTTCAATGCCGGGTGGTCTGTCTGGTTTTATTCTTCTTACTTATTTTCGTAGTGGTTTGGTACAACTGAGTGGCGTGCTAAGCCATTTCAGAGGGCAGTTAAGAGTCAACCACATTGCTGAGAGTCTGGAGTCACATAGGCCAGACCAGGTAAAGACAGCAGATTTCCTTCCCTATAGGACCCAACCCTATATCAACAGACTTCACTCATATGCCATCATGCAAAGTAGTCTAGATCAAGAGCATTATACTGAACCTACACAAGAGGCAGGATTATATTCATTCATTTTCTGGCACTCCATACCACAAGGCCAGATCCAAGTCACAAGCAGAAAACCCTGTATTGTATCACAACTCCATTAGAAAGTAAGAGGAGCGGAGCTTGAGACTATCCTCCATTTAATCCAGGTTTCCCTCATCACACATTACCTGCAAACAGTAGCTACCTCTATATCCAGGCAGATGTTATTTTTCCAGGTGGTACTCCTCGATGATCACCATTTTAGTTTTTCAGCAGTCCCCGTCACTGTGGCAGTGGTTTTGGGGTTGCCGGGGAGACTGATTGCAACAGGCCAGAGTTCTATGAAATTTTAATGAGAATGGTGAGATTCATTGGCTTCTCTCTCTCTCTTTGTAATTTGCTTGCGTATCCAGCTCCCTTTCATAAGGCAGCTCTAGTATTTTTTCCCAATTTTATGCATATGCCGATTGTTGGAAGCTCTTTGGCTATGGAGAGCACCATTGTTGAACCTAATTTTGTCTTCACTCTGAAGTCCAACAGTGATCACTGGATAGCAATCGGGAGTTCGAACTTTTCCTAATAGAGAGAATTTTTGTTTAGCTACAACATGGAATGCCTTACTGTAAAACATTGCTGGAAGCACAATCCATAATACAGTTTCTAAAAGGGAAGTGGATAAAGAGATCCAGTACAAGTGTGATGGGCCAAATGGCCACCTTGTGTGCTGTGAAATTCTATATTATGGATTAGTTTTGTGATGCTTTTCATTAGAATTGTCTAGTATATTGTGTTTATCATAAAATGTTTGCTGTATACATAGGGAAGAAGGAAAATGGCAACTGAAAACAGTCAGTTTTGTTGTACTTGCCGGTTAATGAAACTGGCCTCAGTTTGATCCAGATTCCACCACCCCCCCCCCCCCCCCCACATCGCTTTTCTCATGCCAGATAGCTGGTTATCCTTTTCCGAGTGGGTTTTCCTCAATGACTACCATGTTAAACAAAATTGAAGGATTTAATTGTTTTTCTGCTGGTTACTCATTCGTCACTGGTACTTTTAGCTGGTTTGGTTTGTTCACATTTAGTCAACTGAATATTTGATTAGTAATTTAACAGAAAAATAGTTATTTGAGCCAATCTTGATTTTTTTTTTTAATCCTATGGATATGTAATGCCTTGGCTGTGTAATTCCCTGTGGTGAGGCACCTCTGAGGCCGCACTTTCAGGATGTCTTTGAAACATATGCTATGCATGCTTGTTAGATGCAAGACTTTTAATTATAGATTTTATATATTTCAGTGAGGTTCACCTTTTAAATACCGCCTTTTTGGCTGAATTAATGGAGGAATTTTTTTTAAATTTCAGCCAAGGGTATTGTACCATGAATGATTTCCCAGTCTCTGAACAGTAACTATTTCTGTACTTGTGTTTTTTTGTGCAGATTCATCAGGGCACGGTTCCTGTCTCGTATACTGTTACTACTGTAGCACCACATGGGATCCCACTTTGCACAGGACAGCACATCCCAGCATGTAACACACAACAAGTTCCAGGATGTTCAGTCGTATTTAGTGGACAGCATTATCCTGTGTGCAGTGTACCTCCTCCGGTCAGTATTAACATTGTCACTCCCAATATCACAGGAGTAGGACATGTACATTTTCATGGATACTCGTATGTTCTTAATCACTGATTCATAAAACAAGTTCTAATAATTTGAATGAAGGCCAATAAATTTGAACTACAACATATTGCAGAAAACTGTTGGGTGCTCTGTGGCAATTATTCTGTAGGTTAGCACTTCTCATGCAACCTAGATCTAAGTTGTATTAAGTTGAGAAGTTTGAGAGGCAACATTTTCTGCACACAACACCACCACCCCTGATTTCCATCAGTAACAGGGTAGTCGGAGACCAGAGATGGTTTAAGGAATCGTTCTGTTGGCTGGTGTCCCCTGCCACTTCCAGGGTGTCCGTCCAGAAGTGGCAACAGACGTTGAATACATCCATTCATATTTTGGCATGGTTTAAGTTGAAGACTAATGACGTGAAAGCATCTGATTTGTTTCCTCTCAGAAACATCTTGTCAGTACTGAGTGGCAGGACCGCCTCACGTTCCGTGAGTTCAGCATTTCCTAAGCAGCAGGGCGGGCTTAAAATTTAAAGGGGCCTAGAGCAGAACAATGGATCGTACTGGGCAAAGCAGGGATTGTAAAAAGTTAAAATAGTTATATTTTTTTCCTTCTGCCACCAACCACACTGTGCCAGCTCTGCAACCAATCCCTTCCCCCCGCCACACCCCCACCCCTGAGGCAGGTGACACGGCAGCAGTACAGGTACTTCTGGGCACCCACTACCAACATGCTGTAGGCATTGCTCACTGGGACATACTGGCACAAATCTGGCAGAGTTTCCGGCAGATTTTAAGAAATAATAATTGAGATACTCAGACACCTGTGTGTTTGGTCTTGGAACCTGTTTTATCGAAACACTTTAAAAAAAAAATTTTAAACGCGTCAAAATCCCTACAACGTAGATCAGCTTTGTAAAGATTCCAGCTCATGTCTTAAAGGGTGGGGGTGGAAATTCACAGTGGGTCACATGGTCTGGTGACGTGCAGTTTGTGCATGTGCAAGACTCTAACCTCTCAGCATCCAGATTAGTGAGGGCTGGAAAGTACTAATTATGATTGCTGCAGCATTTGCTTTTACATGCATTGGGCAGGTGATTGCCCAGAGAAAGTTACTGCCAAAGAGTTTTGATGTTTTTGTCATTTCATATAAATGGAGCTAGAGTCATTATCTGTCTACATAATTACCAACATTCAGTTTGGGTCATCTCCTGGCAACCTGATTGGCCTGTTCAGTCTGCTACCTTCTAGCAATTTTTTGATCTGAGGAAACCACACAGCCATTTGTCTAATCAATCATGTGATTACTATGGACAAGTCCCCACTTGCTGTGAACCTCTGATCTGTCTTCAATCACCGCCCGCCCCCCCCCCCAATCCCATGGTCACCTCTTGTTTGGTCCATCTCATAGTGAGACACAGGTCAGGCCCCAAGTTCCTGCTCCTTCCACAATCTGAGATGAGGGGACTTTGCCATTGCCTGAGGCTAGGCCTCGAGAGCCTCCCATTGCCAACGGCTGGACCCTGAGACCCTTCTGCTGCCCCAAGTAACAGTATTGCCAGTAGCAGCTCTTATCTCAGAGGGTTTTTATTTTTAACCCCTTCTTTAGCAACCGCACTCCTTTCATTCCATGCTGTCGTCCTGCCGCGATCAAACTCCATGTGCTCCATTGCTGCCTTTTCCTCACCTGGCATCATCAGGGAAAGGCAGTTGGCTCGCACACACCAGCCAAGATTTGGAAGGAGAATTGGCACACAGGACTGCAGAGCAACAGTGGGATGTTTTTTAAAAAGACAGCAAAGGTACAGAATAAGTATATTCCATTAAAAGAGAAGAAAACTGCTAGTGGTTTTAGGATACCACGGATAAATAGAGATTAGAAACCAATTATAATTGAAGATGACCTATGAGGATTATAAGAATAATAGTGAAAAAAGTTAACTGAGAATATAAAAAATAAGAGTTTAAGAGCAGGATAAGGAAAGCTAAGAGGGAGTATGAGGAAACAAGTTCAAAAAAACATCTGAAGGAATATAAGTATATCAGTAAAAAGAGAATTGTTAAAAATGTGGAGGGACCCGCTGAGAGAAGAGAATTGTCAGTGTGTAGAAGATCAAAAAGTGGCAGAGGTAATTAATAAGTATTCCGCATCAGTCTTTACTAAAGAGAAGGATATCGGAGAGGGGGGTGAATCCTGAAGTGGTTGAGAGCGAGATGAGTGATATTGTGATGGATAAAGGGACATTTTTTAGATAAGTTAGTTTAGCTAAAGACAGACAAAGTGCCAGGGCCCGACGGGTTGTATCCTCAGGGAAATGAGGGAGGAAATTGCAGAGTCTAGAAATTATACTTCAGGGCTCTGTTGAGTGTGGATGTGTGTCAGAGGACTGAAGATTGTCCAACGTCATACCCATTTTTAAAAAGGGAGACAGAGCTAATCCAGGTGATTACAGCCCAGTTAGGTTAACCATCTGTGGTAGGGAAAATTCTAGAGTCTGTAATTAAGGATGAAATTACCATGTATCTAGATAAAGAGAAAATAATAAGTTGCCGGCACAGATTTCAAAAGAGCCGATCATGATCGTCAAGCCTCATAGATTTCTTGAGGTTACAGACATGGTAAATGGGGAGATACAGTAGATGTAGTGTACATGGACTAGGAAAGCCTTTGACTAGGAAAGCCTTTGACAAGATGTACCATATGGGAGATTACTAGAGAAGGTTAAGGGATATGGAATTAGGGAGAATTTAGCAAACTGGGTTAAAAATTGGTTTGAAGGGAGAAAACAGTAGGAGTTAAAGGCAGTTTTTCAGAATGGTTGAAAGTGGGTAGTGGTGTCCCACAGGGTTTAGTTCTGAGGCCACGTAGGCCTAGAGAGGGAGTGGTGTTGAAATTTTCAGATGATACCAAAATATGAGATAGAATATAAAAGCCAAGAAATAAGGATGAGCCTATATACAACTGTAATAAGACCTGTTAGAACTAGGATGCTGCCTGGTATAAGGAAATACAAATACGAAGAAAGACTTGAAAAATTTGTGCTTTTTTAGATATTACGGGGTGATATGATAGAAGTGTTTAAAATTATGAAAGGATGGGATCGGGTAGATAGAGGGGTCAGGCATGAGGGGCCATGGATACAAGATTAAATGTGAGTGATTTAGAACAAGGGCAGGGGAGATTTCTTTACAGAGAGTTGTGAGGATGTGAAATTCACTTACAGGGTTAGTGGTTGAAACAGGGTTATTGGTTGAGGCAGAAACTATGTTAATATTCAAGATTACATTCGATAAGTGGATGACGGAAAAGGGGATAAAGGGATGTGGAAACATGGGTAAATGTAATTAGAACTATTTGCTCGTGTGGAGGGTAAACAACTGATATGGGCTGGTTGGGCCTGTTTCCATGTTGTAACTTTCATGTATTTCTATGTTTCAAATGCCTCAATACTCCTAGCTCACTGACGACGTAAAATGAGACAGAAATATACCACAATGACTGACATTACTAAATGAGAGCTACTTAATTTAGAGTTTCTCCAAGCCACACAAAAAGGGCTCTCATATGGGCCTTCATCTTATTTTTTCCTGGAGACTGGTTTAGGGCAGGAAGTTGAGATGATGGGTTCCCTGTTCAGGACTGAACAGATGTGCCTGGCTTAGCTCTTTATGGAATCAGGCACTGTCTACTGCTGCGTGGTTAGGCTGAGCAAAATCAGCCTGGTAGAGTTCCCAGACGTGACTACTGTTCACTTTACATCTATTTTTGTATTTAATTTACACATTTATATTTTGTTTATGGTATATCTAAGCTTGTATCTTTTCCACCAATGTCCTGTGTGATTGGTTCTTTTTCCTCCTCTCTGCTGTCGTTGAGTCACTGTTATTTTATGAATTTAATATCTATACAACCTTTTGTTTTTTGCCTATTTTTCAGAAGTGTAAGAGCCCACTTGTTCAACTAAAGTGTTGAGTAGAAAAGTATGAAAAGTAGATAATTACTTATTTAATTTATCCTCTAAACTGTAACATCTTTTCAAGTACAGTGATGATTTGAATTGTTAAATTTATCTCTTTTTTTCCCCCCCCCTCCAGATGCTGCAAGCATGTTCTGTACAACATCTGCCAGTTTCGTATGCTGCATTTCCTCCTCTTATCTCAAGTGATCCCTTTATATTGCACCCTCCACATCTGTCGCCCCACCATCATCCTCACGTACCACCCCCGGGTCAGTTTGTCCCTTTCCAAACACAACAGTCGCGGTCGGTAAGTAATATTTGAGCATTTATAACATTGGACAAGTTTATGAAGAAGGCACAGGACTTAGTTGAGGGGTTGTGTTTTGTTCTGCAACTAGAAGAGTTGGCATACAGTAATACCAACTTAAAATGATCAGTTTTTACTACCATTTTGAGGGCTGAATTTTCATTGAAGCTTCTGGTAATTCCATTAAATGATCTAAATTTGTGTGTGTGTGTATATATGGAGATTGTGTGTGTAGGCTTTCAGTATATATTACTCCCTCATCTCTATCCATATGACTATGAAATGCAGTGCTATACGTTGCAGGAGATATCATAACTTCCTTGTTTTCAGTTCCCTTCCTTTTTCTCACCCCCTTGACTGAAGTTACTGACTCTTACTGAGGTGCAGTTCCACATGTGCTGGTGGCCTCGTGGTTGGCAGGGTGTTGTACCACTGGGGCTTCAAAGTCAAGACTAGTCTGCACGTAGCCAAAGTCCACGTGTGACACACACCCACATCATACTTTTTAGCAGTGGTCACTGGAAAGTGAAGAAACGGGAATCCTGGTTGATTTTGTTCTTTTCCTTTGTCAGACCAAAGGTACTTATGCCAATTATAGTGCCTCCAATGGCTGCCCAAGCTGAGATCAGCTAAATGATCGAGCCTGAAAACTCCTTGTTGTCTGTGGGCTGGGGCCTGGCTCTCCACTAAAAGGGAGTTGCCGTTGTAACTTACATCACTACTTTTCGATTCACATAAGGCCATTCCAATTATAGGAGCATAGGCAATTTTAGGAACAAGAAATCACCATTTGGCCCAACAAGCCTGCCGCATTTCGGTTGACTTTGATCCAACCACCTCCTTACCGTATTCTGCCATCTCTAACAAAAATACTCGTGGTTGTCTCCTGAACTGGTTTATATGATTTGCTTCAGTGGCCTTCCCTTGTAACTTATTCCATATGTCTAATCTTTGTGTACAATAGTTCTGTTGAATTCCCTATTTACTCCTCATTTCCAGCTTTTCTGAAGTCTTTGAAACCTGTATTGATGTGAATAATTTGCCTGCAACAACCTCATCAGTCACCACCTTAATTTTGCAAACTTTGTCACCTCACCTCAAAATCTTTGGTTTCCTAATGAGAGCAAACCCCATATCTTTGTAATTCCTGAGACCTGATATCACCTTTGTTAACTTTATGCAGCATTATATCACTTGTTGGGTGTGATTACCAATGTTACACAAATATTCCACATGGGGGTCTAACCAGTGCCTGGTCCAGTAACAGCCTGTAATGTTATCAGAAACCTTGTTTGTTTGCCTTTTTTATTGCTGTGGATCATCGGATGGATAGTTTCAATGATTTTTACACAACAGCCCCAAATCAAAAGTCAAAAAACAATTAGGAAGGCAAAGAGGAACTATGAAATTAAATTATCAAGGATCATAAAACAAAACAGCAAAATATTTTACAGGCACATCAATAAAAAAAGGAAATAACAACAGAAAACGCTGGAAAAACTCAGCAGGCCAGGCAGCATCCGTGGAGAGAGAAAGAGAGTTGACGTTTCAGGTCGATGACCTTTCATCAGAACTGGGAAGAGCTGGAAATCAAATAGATTTAAGGCCAGGGTAAAGCTGGGAAAAGGGGGAGGGGATAAAGGAACAAAGGAGGAGATGAAGAGACATTAAGAGACATTAAGAGATATGCAAGGCTAGAGGTGGTGTTAATGTGACAGATTAAGGCTGAATGAAGTGTGAAATCCACTGGCAGAATGAAGGACAGCTGCCAGCTTCTAGGAGGAAAAAAAAGGTGGGGGGGACAAATAAAAGGGTGGATAAAATAAAATATAAATGTGATTGGAGCTGAGGTTATGATCTAAAATTGTTGAACTCGATATTGAGTCCAGAGGGCTGTAGCGTGCCTAAACGAAAGATGAGGTGCTGTTCCTCGAGCTTACGCTGAGCTTCCGTGGAACAGTGTAATAGGCCGAGGACGGTGAGGTCAGAGTGGGAGTGAAGCGGTGAATTAAAGTGACAGGCCACCGGGAGCTCGGGGTCCCCCTTACGGACTGAACGGAGGTGTTCCGCAAAGCGGTCACCCAATCTGCGTTTGGTCTCCCCAATGTAGAGGAGTCCACATCGTGAGCAGCGAATACAGTATACTAAATTGCAGGAAGTACAAGTAAATCGCTGTTTCACCTGGAAGGGGTGTTTGGGGCCCTGGACAGTGGGAAGAGGGGAGGTATAAGGGCATGTGTTGCATCTCCTGCGCGTGCACGGGAAGGTGCCGGGCGAAGGGGAAGGGGTGCTGGGGGTGGTAGAGGAGTGGACTAGGGTGTCGCGGAGGGAGCGGTCCCTGCGGAATGCTGAAAGGGGAGGTGAGGGGAAGATGTGTTTGGTGGTGGGATCACGCTGGAGGTGGCGGAAATGGCGGAGGATGATCCGTTGAATGTGGAGGCTGGTGGGGTGAAAGGTGAGGACAAGGGGAACCCTATCGTGGTTCCGGGAGGGAGGGGCAGGGGTGAGGGCAGATGTGCGGGAGATAGAACGGACACGGTCGAGGGCCGTGTCGACCACGGTAGAGGGGAATCCTCGGTTGAGGAAAAAGGAAGACATGTCGGAAGCACTGGTATGGAAGGTGGCATCATCAGAGCAGATGCGGCGGAGACGGAGAAACTGGGAGAATGGAATAGAGTCCTTACAGGAGGCGGGGTGGGAGGAAGTGTAGTCCAGGTAGCTGTGGGAGTCGGTGGGCTTGTAGTGAATGTTAGTCAATAACCTATCCCCAGAGATGGAGATGGAGAAGTCGAGGAAGGGAAGGGAAGAGTCGGAGATGGACCATGTGAAGGTGAGGGAAGGGTGGAAATTGGAAGCATAGTGAATGAAATGTTCTAGTTCAGGGCGAGAGCAGGAGACGGCACCGATACAGTCATCAATGTACCGGAAAAAGAGGTGAGGGAGGGGACCCGAGTAGGACTGGAACAAAGAGTGTTCCACATATCCCACGAAAAGGCAGGCATAGCTAGGACCCATGCGGGTACCCATAGCAACACCTTTAATTTGGAGGAAATGGGTAGAGTCAAAGGAGAAGTTGTTCAATGTGAGAACAAGTTCAGCCAGGCGGAGGAGGGTGGTGGTGGATGGGGACTGGTTGGGCCTCTGTTCAAGGAAGAAGCGGAGCGCCCTCAGGCCATCCTGGTGGGGAATGGAGGTGTAGAGGGATTGTACGTCCATAGTGAAGAGGAGACGGTTGGGGCCGGGAAACTGGAAACTGTTAAAATGGCGGAGGGCATCGGAAGAGTCGCGGATGTAGGTGGGAAGAGACTGGACAAGGGGAGAAAAAATAGAGTCGAGATAGGAAGAGATAAGTTCCGTGGGGCAAGAACAGGAAGGTTGGGATGGGAATAGGGCCATTAAGGGATAGACAGGATAATACCACAGGTAACGATAGAGATGGCAGAAATATTAAATAATTATTTTGCTTCAAAATTTACCAGGGAGATAGAATAGGGGGACATGACATTGGATGATGAGATAAGTGCATTTAAAATAAAAAGAGGGGATATATTAAATAAACTAATCAAACTCAGAGGATAAAACTCCTGGTCCGGATGGATTGCATCCATGCATTTTAAAAGAATCTAGGGAAGAGATAGCAGAGGCATTACTACACATATTTAATAATTCATTAGAAAAAGGTGTAATGCCAGAGGACTGGCGGATAGCTAACGTAATACCTATATTTAAGAAGGGGGATAGAACATGTCCAGGGAATTATAGACCAGTCAGCTTAACAATGGTGGTAGGAAAAATAATGGAATCCCTACTAAAGGAGCAAATAGAAGAACATCTAGAAATCAAAAACATAGTAATAAATAGTCAGCATGGATTTCAAAAAGGAAAGTCTTGCTTGACCAACCTCATTGATTTTTTTTGAAGAGGTAACAGAGTAGACAATGGTAATGCAGTAGATGTAATTTATCTAGATTTTCAAAAGGCCTATGATTAGGTACCCCATGATAGACTGATGAACAAGGTCAGTGAATGCAGAGTCAGGGGGACAAGTAGCAGAATGGATAACTAGCTGGCTTCAAGACAGAAAGCAGAGAGTAAGGGTAAAAGGTAGCTATTCACAGTGGCAGAAGGTGGGAAGTGGTGTTCCACAAGGATCAGTGCTGGGACCACTGTTGTTCACAATTTGTATTAACGATTTAGACTTTGGAATCAAAAACACAATTTCTAAATTTGCGGATGACACCAAATTGGGGGCAATAGTCAATACTGAGGAGGACTGCAACGAATTACAGGAGGACATTAATAAACTTGCAGAATGGGCATATAATTGGCAAATGAAGTTTAACACAGATAAATGTGAGGTATTACATTTTGGTAGGAAGAATAGGGAGGTCACTTACTACTTGGAGGGTGCGAGTCTAGGTGGGGTAGAGGAACAAAGGAATCTCAGAGTACAAATACACAGATCACTAAAAGTTGCGACACAGTTGCAAGGCCATGAAAAAAGCAAACCAAGCACTAGGGTTTATTTCTAGAAGTATAGAATTGAAAAGTAGGGAAGTTTATGCTAAACCTGTATCGAACCTTGGTTAGACCACACTTCGAGTACTGCGTACAGTTCTGGTTGCCATATTATAAAAAGGATATAGAGGCACTGGAGAGGGTGCAGAGAAGATTTACAAGGATGATACCAGAATGGAAAGGATGAACAGGCTGGGTCTCTTTTCTCTTGAAAAAAGAAGGCTGAGGGGTGACCTAATAGAGGTCTTTAAAATTATGAAAGGATTTGATAGAGTGGATACAGAAAGAATGTTTCCACTTGTGGGGAAGAGCATAACTAGAGGCCATCAATATAAGCTAGTCACCAAGAAATCCAATAGGGAATTCAGAAGAAACTTCTTTACCCAAAGAGTGGTGAGAATGTGGAACTCGCTACCACAGGGAGTGGTTGAAGCAAGAAGTATAGATGCATTTAAGTCGAGGCTGGAGAAGGGAATAGAGGGTTATGCTGATAGATTTAGATGAGGAATGACGGGAGGAGGCTAGAGTGGAGCATAAAAGCCAGCATGGACTGGTTGGGCCGAATGGCCTGTTTCTGTGCCATATAAATCCCTTTCCTGATCAGTGCGCTGCCTGACTGTTCCATTCAACACACATTTCCTATTTCAGTTCCACGCTCCAATACTAATTATTTTACAGTTATCTCTATTGAATTTTATTTATCCATTTATTGGCCCAGTTCCTTACAAGATCCAAATTCCTCTGTACATAATGGGTGTGTCAGGGAGGATTTTGGTAGAGAAACCTGGATATTGATGCTTGAGACTGGTCTGGTAGACCCTGCACCAGAAAGGCTAGTATTGTTTGGGTACTCTTGTGTTCAGCTAGTACTAACATCTCTCGGGTCAGTTTCCACTTGACCTCTATGCGGCCACTTTCCGATGTACTCTATTATCAGAGCAGCTTCCTGATGCAAGGAAAGAACCAAAATGATGGGCTTCTTGGTGACGGTGAGAGGCAGCGCTCTGCAACTGAGGTGATATTAGCTTCTGCAAGGTAGAAGATCTTGTATTTCCTTCCTTTCCTGATGGAGATATACTGAGGGGGTTGGAGGTACTTTTACACTCAAATAATTCCTGCTCCTGCCCACAGCACCTTTCTTATTTAAGACTAGGATTTTCTCACTGTTCTAATACTACAATAAACTCAAAAGGTTTTAAATTGGGTTTTATTTGCTGAGTAAACTAAAGCAGGGAAATGACACATTGACTGCAGTACTATCCAGAAGCTTGACACTTGCATGGTTTTAGCTCTGGGGACAAGCTGTGCTGTTATCCCTTTTGAGTATTAAATTCACTTTTTATTGAATAGCTCAACCATACCCAATGCACTAGTTCCTAACACCTGCACTAGCAGGGGAATAGAAAATGCAAATTAGAGCAGATTTTTCATTGCCAACTAGTAGAAACACATTCTTTAAAATTATACTTTTAGCTAGAAAGGAAATTAAAATGAAGGAATGTAGACAAAATAAACAAATTATATTTTCTAATACTGCCCACTTCACTTTAAATAGTCAAAGTCGTATTTATACTCCGTTCTGAAAACAAATTAGAATTAGAGTAGAGCGTTCATGCTGTTCAGAATAGAGGTTGAACATCATTAGGCATGTTTGTCACCTTTTCTATTAGAAAACATACTTGATTTGAAAACAATGCAATTATCCTGACACATCTCTAATGCAGTTTTCCTGTCGTCCCTCATGGCTTTAGCTCACATTAGAGGCCCAAGTGATTGCATTATGGCAAGCAAATTGTATTGACTTGCAAGCAAATCTCTCTGCTGTGACTTACTCATGGAGGAACAAACACCTCAATTTATCCATTAATTCTGAATTTGTTTTTGCTCAAAGAAATCACATTATCAAATAAGGCTTTGTGATCAAAACTGGTTGCAACTTCCTTTTCTGTTTCGGGGGGAAATATGGTAACTAAACATTTGTGCAATCCTGGCCTTATTAATGTTTGACATGTAAAATAATTGTTGACTGGAGCAAATTAAACAGGTATCTGTTCGCAAGTTGCTTTTGGAAAATTATTTCAAATGGTGGTTTGTCAGACTAAGCAATCAGGGTAATACACGCACAACGAATAATTCTTTCTCCTACTAAGTGTCCTTTACCTATCCCATCTAATCATCTTTCATTAAACTAAAATTAGAATCATAGAATGATGCATCACAGAAGGAGGCCATTCAGCCCATTGTGCCTGTGCTGGCTCTTTAGTAGAGCTATCTAATTATTCTCATTCCCCATAGCCCTGTAAATTTTTTTGCCTTCAAGTATTTATCCAATTCCCTTTTGAAAGTTACTATTGAATCTGCTTCCACCACCCTATCAGGTAATGCATGCAAGATCACTACAACTTGCTGCATTAAAAAAAAGTTTCCTCATGTCACCTCCGGTTCTTTTGCCAATCACTTTAAATCTGTGCCCTCTCTGGTTACTAACCCTTCTGCCACTGGAAACAGTTTCTCCTTATTTACTCTTATCAAAACCATTCATCATTTTGAACACCTCAATTAAATCTCCTCTTAGCCTTCGCTACTCTACAATCCAGCTTCTCCAGTCTCCCCACATAACTGAAGTCCCTCATCGCTAGTACCTTTCTAGTAAATCTCTTCTGCACACTCTCTAAGGTCTAGACATCCTTCCTAAAATGTGGTGCCCAGAATTGAGCACAATACTCTAGCTACGGCCTAACCAGTGTTTTATAAAGGTTTAGCATAACTTCCTTGCTTTTGTATCTATGCGTCTATTAATATAGCCAACGATCCAAATGCTTTAACAGCTTTCTCAACTTGTCCTGCCACCTTCAAAGATTTGTGTACATATACCCCCAGGTCTCCCTCTTCCTGCACCCCCTTTAAAACTGTGCCATTTAGTTTATGTTGCCTCTCCTCATTCTTCCTACCAAAATATATCGCTTCACTTCCCAGCATTAAATTTCATCTGCCATGTGTCTGCCCATTTCACCAGCCTGTGTACGTCCTCCTGAAGTCTGTTACTCGCCTCCTCATTGTTTACTACCTTCCTGAGTTTTGTGTCATCTGCAAAGTTTGAAATTATGCCCTGTATACCCAAGTCCAGGTCATTAATATACATCAAAAAGAGCAGTGGTCCCAACACCGACCCCTGTGGAACACCACTGTATACTTCCCTCCAGTCTGAAAACAACCGTTCACCACTACTCTCTGCTTTCTGTCCCTTTGCCAATTTCGTATTCACGCTGCCACTGTCCCTTAATCCCATGGGCTTTAATTTTGCTAACAAGTCTATTATGTACTTTACGAAATGCCTTTTGAAAGTCCATATACACAACATCAACCACACTACCCTCATCAACCTTCTCCATTACTCCATTGAAGAACTCGATCAAGTTAGTCAAACACGATTTTCTTTCAACAAATCCGTGCTGACTTTCATTTATTAGCCCATACTTTTCCAAGTGCCAATTAATTTTGTCCTGGATGATTGTGTCTCAAAGTTTTCCCACCACGACATTGGGCTGACTGGCCTGTAATTGCCAGGTTTACCCTCTTCCCCTTTTTTGAACAGGGGCGTAACATTTGCATTCCTCTGGCATCACCCCCATATCTAAGGAGGATTGGAAGATTGTGGCCAGAGCCTCCGCAATTTCCACCCTTCCTTCCTTCAGCAATCTAGGATGCATCCCCTCCGGACCGGATGACTTTTCTACTTTGAATGCTGCCAACCTTTTAAGTACCTCCTCTTTATCTATTTTTATCCTATCCAATATCACTACTGCCTCCTCCTTTACTGCTGCATTGGCAGCATCCTCTTCTCTAGTGAAGTCACATGCAAAATACTCATTTAGTACCTCAGCCATGCTCTCTGCCTCCACAAGAAGATCTCCTTTTTGGTCCCTAATTGACCACACCCTTCCTTTTACTACCTTTTTACTATTTATATGTTTATAAAAAGGCTTTTGGGTTCCCTTTTATGTTACCCACTAATCTATTCTCCTACTCTCTCTTTGGCCCTTTTATTCCTTTTTTTTAGATCTCCTCTGTACTTTCTGTATTCAGCTTGGTTCTCTACTGTATTATGAACCTTACATTTGTCAGAAGCCTCCTGTTTCTGTTTCATTTTAATCTCTATATCTTTAGTCATCCAGGGAGCTCTAGCTTTGGATACCCTTCCTTTCTCTTTCGTGGGAATCTTGTCTACTCTGCACCCGAACCATCTCTTCTTTGAAGGCCTCCCATTGTTCAATTACTGTTTTGCCTACCAATTTTTGATTCCAATCCACCTGGGCTAGATCCTTTTTCAACTCACTGAAATTTGCTCTCCTCCAGTTAAGTATTTTTATGCTTGATTGTTCCTTGTCCTTTTCCATAACTATTCTAAACCTGATATTGTTATCACTGCTCCCTAAATGGTGCCCCACTTCATTCCCCAGAACTAGATCCAGCACTGATTCCTTCCTCATTGGGCTAGAAACACACTGATCAAGAAAGTTCTCTTGTACACATTTCAGGAATTCATCCCCCTCTTTACCCTTTACACTGTTACTATTTCAATCCATATTAGGATAATTGAAGACCCCCATTATCACTACTGTATAGTTCTTTTATCTTTATGAAATTTGCCTACAAATTTGGTCCTCTATCGCTTGCGATTCAATGGCACATTTCCGCTTCTTACTTCCGATATGGTGCTTTGGAGCGCTAAATGTAATCTGCTCAGTCTGAGGTTAGGTGAAGTTTGGATCTATTGATGCAGAAATGGTCCAAGGTAGCACCTTCCCTATTGTTGGCCTAATCATAAATATAACCATTGCACTTGGTATTCCTTTTCAGGATAGCAATAAATGCTGGTTTTGGTGGTCTGATGTGTAAACTGGTATAGTACGGAGTACTTAACTGCCCCTAATTCCCCATCTCCAAACATCAAATTTCCAAAAGAGGTTTCCATTTAACATTCCAGCCTATTGGGTCAGGCATTGCACTGCTTTGCATTGGTTGGTGGGAAGTGAAACTGGTGGTCCCAGCCTGCTTCAACAAGACTCATTCAACCTGCTCTCATCACAAACCTATTGCTAACCGCACCTTCGTGCAACCCCACCACTTGGAGCTGAATTCTTTTCAGAGATGATCTACTTTATGATACCAGTGGAACCAATCTGTATTCAAGGGAATTACCACTTTTCAAAATATTACTATAGTCATAAGAACGTGAGACAGTCAGATCAAGAAAAGCCAATTTGACCCATCACCTGGTCCATCCAGAGATCATCTACAATCATTTGATCATGAATCCCCCACCCCGCCCCAGTTGATCCCCTACTTTACGAACACTGAATTCCTCCTCTGGAAAAGAATTGCAAGCAGTGCTGTTAATATCTGTATAACCCTAATCACTACTTTTACCCTTCAGTTCCTTAAAGGTTTTAGCCTATATTCTATCTGGCACAGGAACCTATTTAGTATCTAACCCTTGAAGGTTCTGGGTAACAATCTGCTGACTTCTATTTTTGTTAATTGATCAACTTGCCCCATTAACTATGACTGCACTTTGTGGAAAAGTGATGTGAAGACTCCATTCCATAGATCAGATATGGTGACTAGAGTGCAATACATTTAATTTGGATGCACTTACTGTCCATCTGACTTCTCTTTGGGTGCCTTTTTGTGACCTGGACATATACTGATGCTGCTGGTTTCTGTTCAGATACTGCCAGCACAAGATCCCGCCCTTGGGAAAGAGAGGCTGATAATGTACATGTCACTGGGAGTCCCAATATGTGAACAGAAAAATCACTTGATGTAGTGGGAGTCACATTAGAAACATTAATGTTCATCAAAAACTTGAAAGCACTGATAATAGTTTTGAACTTTTCACACAAGTTATATGTTATATAAAATTTCTCTGATTTATCAAAGCCTGATGAATTTTTTAAATTGCCTATTTGGTCTGAAATATTTGAAAAATTACAGTTCCAAAAACACTTTTAGCACAACAGACAAAATGTCATACTGACTGATAACCAATGAAACAATGCTTAATAAATTCTACCAATCTCTTGTCAGCCTTTACAAAGGATAGAGAATGAAGTGGAGTTACTAGGAGAACATCTTCCTGTTGGCGGTTTTACTTATCCTCCGTCACCGCACCCACCTACCCTGCCTCCTTCTGCACCACTCCAGTTCCTGCCACATGACCCTCTGCACCAAGAGCTGCCCTTTGGAGTAGTGAGTATTGGACTGCTTTGCTTTGTACCAATGGGTGTTTGAGTATTACTGCAGGGTGAAATGCAGTTGTCCCTGGCATGGGAAGAGCAAGAGGATTTGTACTGTGTTCTGAGATCTTTCCATGTTATATGCCTTTTCAAATACTGATAGTCCGATATTCTTGATTCTACTATCCCCAGTTTACCACATCCATCTGATTTAAATGGATTTGACAAAGAACTCACTGGAGTTGTGTGACACTATAAGGAGGTGACTTTGAATGATTTTCCAAGATGACTTGTGGTGCTTGCAGCTAATGTACTAAAACTCTCCAGACCAAGTTAATTTTAACACAGTGTAAATATAGAAATGTTTTAAGTGCTCTGAATAGTGGTTAAACATTAATACAAATTATGCTAAATAAAGTATTATATGGCTTTTACTGTTTTTTTCAAACTTGAAACAAAAGTAAGTTCCAAAGGATGAGCATTGGCTTTTGTTGAAAATTTTATTTAGAAACAATTGTATCCAAAATAATATATTTAGATCTGATATGTGAACTTCATGTGACATCAATCCACTGATATCGCATGAATACAAAATGCATCTATTTTCAAAAACAAAATTAAACTTTCCTTGCTAAATTTCAAACTAGATCTTTTAATATGATCCTAAAAAACAAAATACTAAAACAGAAAATGCTGGCACCCCGGTTCTGAAGAAAGGTCATTGACCTGAAAGGTTAACCCTACCGTAGAGTCATAGTCATAACGGCACAGAAGGAGGCCATTCGGCCTATCGAGTCCATGCCGGCTCTCTGCAGAGCAATCGAGTCAGTCCCATTCCCCCACTCTATCCCCTAGCCCTGAAAGTTTATTTCCCTCAAGTGCCTATCCAGTCTCCCCTTGAATACTTTGAGTGTGTCCGCTTCCACCACTTCCGTCGGCAGCGAGTTCCAGGTCCTCACCACTCGCTGCGTAAAAAAGTTTTTTCTCACATCCCCCCTGTATCTCTTGCCCAAAACCTTAAATCTGTGTCCCCTAGTCCTTGTACCATCAACTAGTGGGAACAGCCTTTCCCCGTCTAGCCTATCCAAACCCGTCATAATCGTGTACACCTCCATCAAATCACCCCTCAACCTCCTTTGCTCTAATGAAAACCAGTCCAGCTTCTCCAACCTGTCCTTGTAGCTAAGATCCCCCAGCCCCGGAACAGTTCTGGTAAATCTCCTCTCCACCCTCTCTAGGGCCTTCACATCCTTCCTAAAGTGTGGTGACCAGAACTGGACGCAATACTGCAGTTGTGGCCTAACCTGCGCTTTATAAAGGTTCAGCATAACTTCTCTACTTTTGTACTCAATACCTCTATTTATGAAGCCCAAGATCCCATATGCTTTGTTAACCACTCTCTCAATATGTCCTGCCATCTTCGGGGACCTATGCACATTAACTCCCAGGTCCCTCTGTCCCTGCACACTCTTTAAAACTGTGCCATTAATTGTATATTGCCTCTCCCTGTTCCTTCTGCCAAAATGCAACACTTCACACTTCTCTGTATTAAATTTTATCTGCCCATTCTGCTAGCCTTTCTATGTCCTGTTGCAGTCGATTGGTATCATCCTCACTGTTTGCCACAGCCCCAAGTTTGGTGTCATTGGCAAATTTAGAAATTCTACTTTGTATTCCAATGTCACTTTTTTTGATATATATATATATATGCAGTGGCCCCAGCACTGACCCTTGGGGAACACCACTGTCTACCATCCTCCAGTCTGAAAAGCTGCCATTTACCACAACTTGCTGTTTTCTGTCCTTAAGCCAATTCCTTATCCAAGCTGCTACTGACCCACCTATTCCATGAGCCTCAATTTTGTTAATCAGCCTTCGATGTGGTACTTTGTCAAATGCCTTCCTAAAATCCATGTAGACAACATCCATTGCATTCCCTTCATCGATCCTCCCTGTTAATTCAATTAGATTAGTCAAACATGATCTGCCTTTTATAAATCCATGTTGGTCTCCTTAATTAGCTTAAACCTCTCCAAGTGCCCGTTAATTTTTTCCTTGATTATTGTTTCTAAAAGTTTACCCACTACTGATGTTAAATTGACCGGCCTGTAGTTACTAGGATTGTCCTTACACCCTTTCTTGAACAATGGTGTCACATTTGCCACTTTCCAATCCTCAGGCACCTCCCCCGCATCTAGGGAAGAATTTTATAAGTTTCAATGAGATCCCCTCTCATTCTTCAAAACTCTAGCGAATATAAGCCTAATCGACCCAATCTCTCTTCATACGTCATTCCTGCCATCCCAGGTATCAGTCTGATGAATCTTTGCTGCACTCCCTCCATGGCAAGAACATCCTTCCTCAGCTAAGGCGACCAAAACCGCACACAATACTCAAGGTGTGGTCTCACCAAGGCCCTGTACAACTGCAACAAGACATCCTTGCTCCTGTACTTGAATCCTCTCGCTATGAAGGCCAACATACCATTTGCCTTCTTAACCGCCTGCTGCACCTGCATGCTTACCTTCAGCGACTGGTGCACAAGGACACCCAGGTCTCGTTGCACTTCCCCTTTTCCCAATCTATTGCCGTTCAGATAATCTGTCTTCCTGTTTTTGCCACCAAAGTGGATAACCTCGCATTTATCCACATTATACTGCATTTGCCATTCATCTGCCCTATCACCCAACCTGTCCAAATCATACTAGAGTTTCTTGCATCCTCCTCACAACACACACGCCCACCCAGCTTTGTAGATATTACATCTAGTTCCCTCGTCTAGATCGTGTGTGTGTATATGTATATATATGTATATATATATATATATATATATATATAATAATAGTGAATAGCTGGGGTCCAAGCACCAATCCCTGCAGTACCCCATTAGTCACTGCCTGCCACTCGGAAAAAGACCCGTTTATTCCAACTCTTTGCTTCCTGTCTGCAACCAGTTCTCTATCCAAGACAGTACCTTACCCCCAATCCCATGTGCTTTAACTTTGCACGCTAATCTCTTATGCAGGACCTTATCGAAAGCCTTCTGAAAGTCCAAATATACCACATCCACTGGTTCTCCCTTATCTCTTCTATGGGAACTGTTCCAGAGTCTATAGAATTTTGGAAGATGACCAGCAATGCATCTACTATTTCTAGGGCCACTTCCTTAAGTACCCTAGGATGTAGATTATCAGGCCCTGGGGATTTATCAGCCTTCAATCCTGTCAATTTTCCTCGTCATCCAAGGAGCCCTTGCTTTGGTTCCCTTACCCTTCCCTCTTGTTGGAATGTACCTAGCCTGTACTTGGAACATCTCCTCCTTTAAAGATCACCCATTGTTCCGTTACAGTTTTTCCTGTCAGTCTTTGGATCCATTTTACCCTGGCTAGATCCTTTCGCATCCCATTGAAGTTAGCCCTATTCCAGTTTAGAAGTTCCACTCTAGATTGTTCCTTGCTCCTCTCCATTGCTAATCTAAATCTTATGATACGATGATCACTCGTACCCAAGTGTTCTCCCACAGACACTTGGTCGACCTGACCCACCTCATTCCCCAGCACCAGATCTAGCAATGCCTCCTTCCTAGTTGGGCCAAGAACATACTGGTCAAGGAAATTCTCCTGAACACATTTCAGAAATTCCTCCCCCTCCTTACTCTTTACCCTAGCATTATCCCCATCGATATTTGGGTAATTAAAGTCCCCCAATATCACCACTCGATAGCTCTTGCATATCTGTGATTTCCCTGCACATTTGCTCGTCTACCGCCCTCGCACTATTTAGAGGCCTATAAAATACCCCCAATAGCGTGATCATACCCTTTTTGCTCCTCAAATCTAACCAAATGGATTCTGTCCTTGCCCCCTCAAGAACACCCTCCCTTTCCAATGCTGCACTGTCTTCCTTAATCAGCACTGCCACCCCACCTCCCTATTTTTCTTCCCTATCTTTTCTGAACACCTTGTATCCTTGAATATTAAGTGCCCAGTCCTCACCGTTTTTAAGCCATGTTTCCGCTATTGCCACAACATCATATTGCCACACAGCTAATTGTGCTTGTAGCTCACCAGCCTTATTCACCACACTTTGTGCATTTACGTACATGCATTCTAACCCATATTTGAATTTTTCGTAGTCTTTCTTAGTCTGCTCCTATCTAATATGGTACTACTTCCGCCTCTAGTACTATGCAACACACTCACTCTTTCATGCACCTTTTTCCTCTTTTCCACTTCTATATGCTGGTGCCCATCCCCCTGCCAAGTTAGTTTAAACCCTCCCCAACAGCACTAGCAAACCGCCCCGCGAGAATATTGGTCCCGGCTCTGTTGAGGTGTAACCCGTCCGGCTTGTACAGGTACCACCTTCCCCAGAAACGGTCCCAATCTTCTCTTCCCCAGATGCTGCTTGACTTGCTAAGTGTTTTCATAAGAACATAAGAAATAGGAGCAGGAGTAGGCCAATCGGCCCCTCGAGCCTGCTCCGCCATGCAATAAGATCATGGCTGATCTGATCCTAACCTCAAATCTAAAGAACACAAGAAGTAGGAGCAGGACCCGGCCACTCAGCCCCTGGGCCCGCTCCGCCACCCACAGGGCCTTGACTGATCCGAACTCAGCCTCATGTCCAATTTCCTGCCCGCTCCCCGTAACCCCTAATTCCCTTTACTTCTAGAAAACTGTCTCTTTCTGTTTTAAATTTATTTAATGATGTAGCTTCCACAGCTTCCTGGGGCAACAAATTCCACAGACCTACTACCCTCTGAGTGAAGAAGTTTCTCCTCATCTCAGTTTTGAAAGAGCAGCCCCTTATTCTAAGATTATGCCCCCTAGTTCTAGTTTCACCCATCCTTGGGAACATCCTTACCGCATCCACCCGATCAAGCCCCTTCACGATCTTATATGTTTCAATAAGATCGCCTCTCATTCTTCTGAACTCCAATGAGTAGAGTCCCAATCTACTCAACCTCTCCTCATATGTCCACCCCCTCATCCCCGGGATTAACCGAGTGAACCTTTTTGAGAATTTTCTGTTTGTATTTATAATATAATTCTATTCATTGTGACCTTACTTCACTCATACATATGTGATGTGCAAAAATAATATATAGTTCAGCCTTTATTTAGGTTCCTATGAAAAATGGTGATCTCCATTTATTTTTAATTGTACCTGAAGATTTCCTAATATTTGCAGGAATGATTAAAAGAGGAAACCTAGTTAAGTAAAATGTGGTACCTAGCTGAAGTTGAAAGTCTTCCATCTAATATGTCTGTAGCGTCACACCTCAAGGCGTGGCATATCAAAGGCAGCATGCCACAAAACGCACGTCCATAGGGCAAAAAATCATGATGGGCTCAAGTTAAGTTCACCGATATAATTGGTTCAAATATCCTTTAATTAGATGTGAAGTAATCAAATAGCAGTTTCATTCACTAAATAGGCAGGAAAGATTCCAATCGGCAACAGGTAAGCACCACAAAACCAACCAAATTAAATTCCTCATATTTTCAGCAATCTGGAACCAGCAAGAATCACAAAAACACACAACTGAGTTGCTTAAATAATTTCTTAACTGTTTTTCAGTTGTCATTTTCCTTCTTCAATCCTATCCATGTATAAGCTGGAACTAACATTTATAAAATAAATTCTGTGTGAGAGAGAGAGCGAGAGATAGATGCATTATGGGTGTTAGTTTTTAGCCTGGTCTTGGGAAACTCCCAATACCTAGAGTCACTACAGCAGCTCATATCACATGATGACCAGTTTGAAAAGTGCTGGGGAATTGCAGATTCTGATGACAAATTTTGTGTGTGAGCAGGAGATCCATCATGGTATTGTAGTTTTTAAACACTTCTTCTGGGGAACGACAACCAGGCAGAACATTTGCAAAAACAACTGAGGCACGAGCAGCAGAGCAAATTCATCCAAATCTAATTTATTTCATTTTTATAGCATTTTATATAATTGAAGCCATTAAATTAAAAGAAATCTGAGCTAATGCTGTTGTTCGGGATGAGGTTTTTTGTTATTGAGGAGGAGGAGGATGATTGCATCAGGGGTAGAAGGAATATTTATGAAATACTTTGATGATGAACTGCAAATCCACTGCAGGAAATATGGGGAGAAAAAATATCTTCCGAAATCATGTAAATAACTGAGAAAAAGAACGGAGGGAAGAAGAATATCAAAATAAAGTACTTGCATCTTAAAACAAATACCATAAATCCACCATGGAAGGTAGAAGAAAAATATATTTTTAACGCAAGTAACTGGAAATAAGGGGCTGGAGTTTCTGCTATGGCGCAATTCACCCGAAATTGGCCAAACCACAAAAGATCAGGGAATTTCAAGTGCAAATTGAATTTCCACGATCTTTTGCTTTGGTTTAAAAAACATCGCGCTAAAATCCGACCCTGCCCACAAAACTGGCAATGCCCAAGATTGAATTAATTAGCATTGCGAGTTTCCACTAACAGAGCCCGTTTGTGGGCTTTTGAGGAGGTTCTTAAAGCTGTTGTTTTTTTAGGTGCAAGGACACTAATAAGCACATTATTAAAAGCATTTATTTTTTGTTTTAATTTACTAAGACACTGACTACTGTACACCAATATAACCAGTAAATGGTTCTGTATAGTTTTTTTGAAGTCATTTTTGGTTATTTAAAATTAGGTGACTCACAGGTGGTGGACTAGATATGGATTAAAAATGCTTATCTTTTTGTGATAAACCCATTTTCAGCTATATTAATAAAACTGCACCAGGTTACCACTCTTAAATATATCAAGGAATATATTTTAATGCAATTTTTTTTAAAATTACGTTCTAAAATGCTGCCTGATTGCGATGGTTCATGGCAGGTTTTACGTTCGGCAATATGCAAATGAATTTGAGTGGAAACTTAAGCAAAAAAACCCACTTCTGAAAACTAGCGCAATTTTGAGCGCAGTTTGCGCCCAAAGCGGAAACACTTGGCCAAGATATTTGGGGGGTTAAAGGAGAGTTATTTGCCTGGTAAGGAAGTTTTAGAAAGTGGTAGTAAATATTACAGATATTATATCTGTGAAGCTCCTGTATCTTTCAGTTTTAGGAAGGTATGTAATATTTCTACCTCATGATGTACTGGTTCAGTAAATGTGCTGCTTTACAGAATGGGCAAACCGCTTTAGTGTTTAGGCTGCAGGATGTCTCAAATTACTTCATAACTAATTAATTACCTTTTGACGTGCAGTCATTGTTATTATGTAAGCAAACATGGCAACAAATTTGTGCACAGCAAGGACCCACAAACCGGAAATCAAATGAACAACAAGTTAATCTGTTTTCGATGGTATTAGTTGAGGGAGGATTGTGGACCAGAACACCGGAACAACTCCCTGCTCCTCTTCAAATAGTGTCATATGATCTTCTATATCATTCAGTAAATGCACTGAAATGGCAGTCTAGTTTATGTGCTCAAGTCCTGGAATGGGACTTGTACCCACAACCTTCTGACTCAGGTGAGAGTTCTACCAACTGGGCAAAACTGAATTAAATTATCTGAATCGGTTCCTCGTGGTTGTCCATAAACACTCTACAAATGAGTTGTAGTTGGCTGTGACTGCTTGACCCAGTCTATCCACATCAGCTTCCACTGCTTAGTGTAAGTGACTGCTCAACACGGTCCAAGTTTTGTAGCATCTTCTGTTGAAAAGCAGGCCTATTGAGTTCTGTGATCCAAGACAACTCGGGAAGGGCAGGCAGCATTCCAGACCTCTTTGCATCAACGGCCACTTCTGCTAGCCTTGCGTCATCTGTCCTCTATATGCTTCTTTGTCCACATCAATAGCTTCTTCGTCGACATCAATATTTATTTAAGAACCTAAGAATTAGGAGCAGGAGTAGGCCATGCGGCCCCTCGAGCCTGCTCCGCCCTTCTGTAAGATCATGGCTGATCTTCGACCTCAACTCCACTTTCCCGCAAGATCTCCATATCCCTTGACTCCCCTAGAGTCCAAAAATCTATCTGTTTCAGCCTTGGATATATTTTGGGATGTCCTGAGGTTGGGAAAGGTGTTATATAAATGCAAATTCTTCTTTCTTTAATGTTTCTAGAACTCATTCATGTACATGTATCTTAATATGGATCTCCCACCTTTCATATGCTGCAGTGCCTGCCTGCCCCTGGTCTCCAGTCCATATCACCTCTCAAGTTTGGTGTGTCCACACCCTCCAGTTGACCACCACCTTCCCCATAATGTCTCGCTACCCTCACCCCACCTGTCCAGTTTAAATGATTCTCGACAGTTACCTCGATGTTCTTCTCAAGTCTCCCTGCTCTGACTCAGTAGAGGTGTGGGTCTTCTTGTTCTAAAAACATTCCTAGTTATTTTTGAAGGAAGCTTTGTTGCTTTCACACCATAATGCCAGCCACTCATTAACACCCTCCTTCCAACTGAACCCTCCTTTCCCAAACACTGGCTATCCCAGAGAGCATTTCTTTGCACCCTCAGTCAGTGCCGAACAGAATGTTCCAGAGAGGGCGGCCGTAGCAGAAGCTTCAGATCAGCGAGCCAACCCTCTGCTATCCTGAACTATTGCCTCAATCTGCTGAAGGTGCTCTCAAGAGATCCAGTTTGAGAAACTGTGGCAGATCTCAGCGGTATTCATGCTGCGTTTGGATAACATGCATCCAAAGCATTGCTGCACATAAGATGTCACTTGAAGTCAATTAATGTTGTTTTATAAACAAGACAAATAGTTCTTGTAAAGCGAACCAATAGTCAAACCTTCTCTACTGTACAGGAGGGTGAAGGGTCACATGGATGACACATGACATTACATCAGAAGGGACACATTCCCAGCGATGGAGCATGGTGGGTCAGGGTACTCCTGAACTGTGTGGTTTGCAAGATGGAGAAAGGTTTTGTTTCCCAGGATATCCGTCCCACACAATCACACAAGATTTAAACAGTAACACTGAACCCACTGGGAGGGTTTGTAACCTGCAACCTTTCTTATCCGGTACACTCAAGGTGTTTGAATCTGGGCTAGAGCTTGCCTCAAGTTCATGTGATGATGACTGGTGCTCTGCTGACCATTGCTTTCTGGCAGAGCAGAGCGGACCACCTATTTCTCCTCATTCTGTGGAGACAGCAGATAAGAATAAAAGCCAGGAGTTTGCTCCCTGGTGTGATCTGCAGTATTAGAGTGGCAGTACAGGCTTTATGCCCACCTGACCTTAGTGAACTTTCCGGGATCAGACTTGTCTAATTTTTGAGGCAGGCTCCTTGCAGTATTGCCGCCTGTGCTTGAGTTGACCCACAAAAACCCAACTTCCCTGCTACTTTCACAGGAAGGGTCCTGTGTAGACATGGGATAAATCTAATTGCCAAAGTAATTCCAGAAGAGAAAGACTTGCATTTATATAGCACCTTTCACGACCACCGGATGTCCCAACACGCTGTACAGCCAATGAAGTACTTTTTTTTTTAATTGTAGTCACTATTGTAATGTAGGAAACGCGGCAGCCAATTTGCGCACAGCAAGCTCCCACAAACAGCAATGTGATAATGACCACATATCTGTTTTAGTGATGTTGATTGAGGGATAAATAATGGCCAGGACACCGGGGATAACTCCCCTGCTCTTCTTCGAAATAGTGCCATGGGATTATTTACGTCTACCAGAAGGGTTCTCTCTGTTTGGCATGATACTAAATCTTGGCCAGATTGCAGGGCCAGTGAAGATGCTCTTGAGGTCATAGGGACCTAAAACTTGCCCACAAGAGTAATTTAAAATATAGAAGCCAAAAAAATCTAGAGTAAGAAAGGCAGAATAGATGCAAAATATAACATTATTTAGTAATACGCAGTAATTTATCAAGATCAGTTCAAGACACATACATTTGGAGAAACCTGTCAAGATTTCGATGGTAAAGTAAAAACATACATCAACAACACAACTAGCGAGCCGAAGGATAACACATTCTCCCCAAAGTCTACCAACCTTATTATCATAACTAGACTACAACAGACTTGCACCCTCCTTCCGCAAACAATCTCCACTTGCAAAGCATAGAAAGAAAGACAGACTTGAATTTATATAGCGCCTTTCACAACCTCCTGATGTCCCAAAGCGTTTTACGGCTAATGAACTACTTTTGAAGTGTAGTCACTGTTGTAATGTAGGGAACACTACAGCCAGCTTGTGCACAGCAAAATCCCATTAGCAGCAATGGGATAAATGAACAGATAATCTGTTTTAGTGATGTTGGTTGAGGAATAAATATTGGCCAGGATAGTACTCCCCTACTCCTCCTCAAAAATAGTGCCATGGGATCTTTTGCGTCCACCTGAGAGGGCAGACGGGGGCCCCTGACAATACAGCACTCCCTCAGTGCTGCATTGGAGTGTCAGAACACTACTGTTTCCATTTAATATGATACTCTGGTCAAAATTGTGAGGCACTGTTGTCTGGCTCAGAACTTCCCTCGTAGGGAGCGCAGGCCAGAAAACCAGAACTATAGTATGGTAGTCCAATCTCTTGGCCTGCCATCATATCTAACAGAGGAGCAACAGAGTCCCACAGTTTCAGCCCCACTCTTTTTGTTGCATGCATTTGTGTGATTGTGTTATATTTTGGAGCATCTGTCCATATAAAATCACCGATAATGGCCCAATATCAGCTAGTGAATATAATATGGAATTAGAGAAAAAACACAACACGACATACTGGTTAAAATTATAGTGTTTATTAAAAAAAATATATCATTTTAGCACAGGACTCAAAGAAAATACTCTACGGTAATTGGTTTCATATAATTTATGTTACACTTTTGGAATACGACCTGTATAACTCAGCCATGTGTTCATAAATTATGAGGTTATTTTAATCTATCTAATACAAATCATATCAAACGTGGGATATTCTCTAATTAAATCATTCTGAACTTAGTGTTCAACCTTTGCAACTCAAGTTTACTGTTCTGAACCACCAGCTTTTTCTTCGGGGATTCTTGCAACAGTCATGCAAGCAGTATTAGCCATTTTGAGAGTGTAGATTATAAGCAGTTCAGCAATGGTTTCTTGTGCAGAAAATAGGGAATGCTTAATTTTAAAGAAGGTAACTAAGGTAAATACTATTAACGAAAAGGTAAATTCTATCACTTCCATGGTGTATGGACTTTTTGTTCTGTTGAGTTTTTACTTCACAAAATAATTGTATCTATGGGGACTCCTCCATTACCTCAGTGCATTCATTCACTGACTGTTTTCAGAGGTGGCATGGGGCCCTACAAAAGGGTCCTGTAAATCTGATTATTTTGAAAACTTGGAAATGATCTGCCAGTAAGTGCATTTTATTGATGATACTTATCTGTCAAGTTCCATTCTCTATTAAATAGTTGAGCTAATTTATGGATGTGATTGTCTGCAGTGAGGCAGTATTTTGACTCCTGCTTATGTATGCTGTTGTCTGTTATTTGCTCCCAAACAGCCGTATCCTCACTTCATGCCTCGAAGACTGACTGGACGCAGATATCGCTCGCAGCAGCCCTTACCACCCCCACCTTATCACCCCAGCTTCTTGCCATATTTCCTGTAAGTAAGTTTATCATTTTCAAAGTGACATGCAACCTATTAATGTACTGTGATAGTTAAGTATTTATTTCCTGTGTAATGTTTGGAAAGTTTTGCACCATATTCATTCAGTGGTTCAACCAAGTGACTGAATGTACAAACTCCCAGCCCCACAGAGGAAGGGATGAAGAGAATTCAAAGAATCTTTTAAAAATCACAAGAAGCTGAACAGGGTATTTTAATCAGTTACGATCCGAGTTCCAATACACAACCTAGTATATCAGGTTGTAATAACATGATTGATTTCTTGTATTTACTTGTATAGCATAAAATCTTGTATCCTGCAGTCACTAACATAACAAAGAGCAAGAAATCCAAATATATCTCTGCTCATTAAAGGTTTCAGGCTTGTTACCAACAATTGTACCTTTATACTCAGTCCATATATTTGTAATCTACAAAAGCATACAATGGGACCAATCTTACAAAATGGAGCAACTCGCCTGCTGGGTGAAATAAAAGGGATTCGAATCCCGGAAAATTGCGGTAAACACATGCCCCAATTCCCAATATGTGCACTTATAAGTACAAATAATAAAATTAAAGCATTACAGAATGTTAGAAAAATAAGTGAGGCAAACTTTCTTATGTC
Source organism: Squalus acanthias (assembly GCA_030390025.1). Classification (NCBI taxonomy): domain Eukaryota; kingdom Metazoa; phylum Chordata; class Chondrichthyes; order Squaliformes; family Squalidae; genus Squalus; species Squalus acanthias. The sequence continues at coordinate 223,467,968 of CM059425.1, read as the reverse complement.
CTCACTAAACAGTAGAAAAAAAACTTTTAAAAGTAGCTGCTGCTGTTTAACTATTGGAGGTTCTGTTATGGCCATACAGAGCATAAAATTAGTGCCATGAATGTAGTTCAGAATGGGTGTTAGTGCAATCCAATGTATAAAAAGTGATCGAGAACTTGTTTGATAAAGTTTTATGAAACCCTGAACTGCAGTGGCTTCTTTATTACTCCTGTTAGTTCTAGAGATGTTTTCATATTTCTACAGATATATTTGATGTACATTTTGCAAATCCTTCACGCCAAGATTTTAGAAATTGCGGGCAAATGGCGCTCTCAAGCCACTATTTCAGTAATTTTTCCTGCAATTATTAAAATTATCTTTGTGACCTTTACTGCTTCGTTTCCTCATTCATTAGGTTGGGGAGGATCTGAAGTGGCAGACACTTTCCTGTTGCCCTGGAGAAACAGAATTTCCTCTCATTTTAAATACTGGAGTTATGCTCTGACTCACCATTTATAATTGAGCAGGGAAATCTGCTGCAGATTTCTGTCCTAATTCTAAACTATAGGAGTAGGACTAATTACCTGATAATATTTATGACCTGAATTGTAACCATGTAAATATGCAATAAACTGCCCACCACTTCTTCGAAACAATGCTATGGGATCATTTACGTCCACCTGAAAGGATAGACGGGGCCTCAGTTTAACGTCTCATCCAAAGGACGGCACTTCCGACAGTGCAGCACTCCCTCCATACTGCACTGAAGTGTCTGCCTATATTTTGTATTCAAGTCTCTGGTGTGAGACTTGAACCTACAACCTTCTGACTCAGGCAAGAGTGATACCACTGAGCCATGGATGACACTTATAATTTATATTAAACTAAATTATTACGCTATATTATACAAGGGTATAATAGCAATAGTAAATTAAAGTTAAAACATACAGATTTGTATCCTAATTCTATACTTTGCCTTGAAATTTCACCTCCTTCTTCAAGTCTGTTAACAGTTAAATGAGTTTGAAGCTACCCAGTTGATTTTGCTCATTGTGTACACTAAGGATGATCAATATTTTTCCATCGATGCTATACATTTTCCCCTAATTTTCTTCCTTTCTCTCTAGAAAGGGCTAACTTTTGCTGGGGTATGGTTCTACAAGCACTGGGTCTACCTGGTGCATAGTTTTTGTACTAACTTTTTCCCTTTCTGTTTGGACCTTAAACCTCACCCAAGTGGCCATTCTTCATGTGTAAAACCTAGACCATGAATGTTAGAAAGCAGCCTGCACACGGTCATTTCCTGTTGGGAGTCACTGGATGATCAGGAGTAGGAATCCTAACTGATTTTTTTTCTCCACTCCCTAACCCAGGGATCAGAAGCCTGTTGTAACGCTCCAGTCTGAAATTAGCTAATTCAGCACAGACTGGAATCAAACTCGGAACATCAGTCTGTCATCCTTAGTGCTGCTCTCTTCAGCATTTTAAGTCTCTTTCTAATGTGGATTTAACTTTCTTCCAAAGAAATGGAATTCCTTCTCTATATACCCCTTGGCTTCTACCTCCTCCTCCTTCTTTAAGATCCTCCTTAAAACCCACCTCTTTGATCAAGCTTTTGGTCACCCCTCCTAACATCTCCTCCTTTGGCTCAGGATCCAGTTTTTGGATTATCCCTCTTTGAAGCATCTACAATGCCATAATGAATATATTTTACAATAGGATGCTGGAGGGAGTAATATAAATAAAAATGCAATGTTTGCAGAATATAGTGTTCCCTTACATAACTTGGGACCAAGTTTGCTGACTGCCAGCATCAGTATATATTTTTTTCTGTCAACTGTTTACTTCCCAAGCAAGCCTTGTCTGATTTGCAAGTTCACCATCCTCTGGCTATAATTCCTGGAAAGTGACATATCCTGTGATTACACGTACCATGGTTCAGTGCCCAGTGAGCACAGTGGCTCAGCAGTTCCAACTGCAAGAGCAGTTGTTTAAAGATTTTTGATGTGCATGACCCCAAGTGATCGCAGCAAAAAATAAATAAATCACTAGGGCTACAGAGAGCCTCCATCTCCATTGGTGCAATACTACAAAACTCACAGATCATAGAATGGTTACAGCACGGAAGGAGGCCATTCTGCCTGTCGAGCCCGTGCCGGCTCTCTGCAAGAGCACTTCAGCTAGTCCCACTCCCCCGCCCTTTCCCCGTAGCCCTGCAAATTTTTTTCCTTCAGGTACTTATCCAACTCCCTTTTGAAAGCCGCGATTGAGTCTGCCTCCACCACCCTTTCAGGCAGTGCATTCCAGATCTTAACCACTCGCTGCATAAAAAAGTTTTTTCTTATGTCGCCTTTGGTTCTTTTACCAATCACCTTAAAACTGTGTCCTCTGGTTCTCAACCCTTCTGCCAATGGGAACAGTTTCTCTCTATCTACTCTGTCCACACCCCTCATGATTTTGAACACCTCTATGAAATCTCCTCTCACTCTTCTCTGCTCCAAGGAGAACAACCCCAGCTTCTCCAGTCTATCCACGTAACTGAAGTCCCTCATCCCTGGAATCATGTGAATCTTTTCTGCACCCTCTCTAATGCCTTCACATCCTTCCTAAAGTGTGGTGTCCAGAATTGGACACAATACTCCAGTTGAGGCTGAACCAGTGTTTAATACAGGTTCATCATAATTTCCACGCTTTTGTACTCTTTTCCTCTAATCATGAAGCCCAGGATCCCGTAAGCTTTTTTAACCTGCCTTGCCACCTTCAACGATTTGTGCACATATACCCCTAGGTCTCTCTGTTCATGCACCCCCTTTAGAATTGTACCCTTTAGTTTATATTTCCTCTCCTCACACTTTCTACCAAAATGTATCACATTGCACTTTTCTGCGTTAAATTTCATCTGCCACGTGTCTGCCCATTCCGCCAGCCTGTCTATGTCCTCTTGAAGTCTATCACTATCCTCCTCACTATTCACTATACTTCCAAGTTTTGTGTCATCTGCAAATTTTGAAACACGTCCGAGTTATTAATATATATCAAGAAAAGCAGTGGTCCTAGTACCGACCCCCGGGGAACACCACTGTATACCTCCCTCAAGTCTGAAAAACAACCTTTCACCACTACTCTGTTTCCTGTAACTTAGCCAATTTCATATCCATGCTGCCACTGTCCCTTTTATTCCATGGGCTTCAACTTTGCTGGCAAGCCTATTATGTGGCACTTTATCAAACGACTTTTGGAAATCCATGTACACCACGTCAACCGCATTGCCTTCATCAACCCTCTGTTACCTCATCAAAAAACTCGATCAAGCAGCCATACCCTCTGCCTCCATGCGTATGTCTTTTTGGTCCCTAATCAGCCCCACCCATCCTCTTACTACCCGTTTACTATTTATATGCCTATAGAAGACTTTTGGATTACCTTTTATGTTAGCTGCCATTCTATTCTCATACCCTATCTTTGCCCCTATTATTTTCTTTTTCACTTCTCTGAACTTTCTATATTTAGCCTAATTCTCAGATGTATTCTTGACCTGACATCTGTCATACGCGTTCTTTTTCTGCTTCATCTTACTCTCTATCTCTTTTGCCATCCAGGGAGCTCTGACTTTAGTTGCCCTACCTTTCCCCCTAGTGGGAATGTACCTCGACTTTACCCGAACTATTTCCTCTTTAAAGGCAGCCCATTGTTCTATTACAGTTTTGCCTGCCAATATTTGATGCCAATTTACCCGGGCCAGGTCCGTTCTCATCCCACTGAAATTGGCCTGTTGAAGTATTAAGTATTTTTACTCTAGATTGCTCCCTGTCCATTTCCATAGCTAATCTAAACCTTATGATACTATGATCACCCTGTCCCTAAATGTTCAGCTACTGACACTTGTTCCACTTGACCTACCTCATTTCCCAGAACCAGATCCAGCAATGCCTCCTTCCTCGTTGGGCCGGAAACGTACTGATCCAGAAAGTTCTCCTGAACACACTTCAGAAATTCTTCCCCCTCTCTGCCCTTTACACTATTACTATGCCAGTCAATATTAGGATAGTTGAAGCTTCCCCACCATTATCACTACTCTATAGTTCTTGCATCTCTCTGTAATTTTTCTGCAAATTTGCTCCTCCGTATTTTTCCCACTAGTTGGTGGCCTATAGTGTAATGGCACCTCTATTATTTCTTAACTCTAGCCATATCGATTCTATCCTTGACCCCTCCAGGACATCCTCTCTCTCCAGCACTGTAGTATTCTCCTTAACCAATACTGCCCCACCACCTCCTATCTTTCCTGAAACCTGATATCCAGGAATATTTAATACCCAATCCTGCCCTTTTTTGAGCCAGGTCTCCGTTATTGCCCTGACTTCATATTCCCATGTGACTATTTGCGCCTGCAGCTCACCAACCTTGCTTACTATGCTTCGTGCGTTCACGTACATACACTGTAAACCTATCTTAGACCATCCTGTGTTCTCTCTTAGTCTGACCCCACCTAATACCTTACTATTTATTACTTTAGTGCTATCCGTCTCTCCCAATCCTTTGTGACCTTTGTTCCTCCTTTCTAATGCTACATCCTGGTGCCCATCCCCCTGCCAAATTAGTTTAAACCCTCCTCAACAGCACTAGCAAACCTCCCCGCAAGGATATTGGTACTGGCTCTGTTGAGGTGCAACCCGTCCGGCCTGTACCAGTCCCATCTCCTCCAGAACCAGCCCCAATACCCCAGGAATCTGAAGCCCTCCCTTCTGCACCATCTCGCCTGCCACGCATTCATCTGCTCTATCCTCCTATTTCTATACTCACCCTCGCCTGGCACCGGGAGTAATCCAGAGATTACTACCTTTGAGATCCTGCTTTTTACTCTCTTTCCTAGCTCCCTAAAATCTGCCTGCAGGACCTCATCCCTCTTTCTACCTATGTTGTTGGTACCCATATGGACCACGACCTCTGGCTGTTTACCCTCCCCTCTCCGAATGTTCTGCAGCCGCTCAGTGACATCTTTGACCCTAGCACCAGGGAGGCAACATACCATCCTGGAATCACGTCTGCGGCCGCAGAAACGCCTGTCTGTTCCCCTAACTATCGAATCCCTTTGCACTATTGCCTTCCCAATCTTCCTCCTCTCCCTCTTTGAATATCTTAAGCAGATATTAATGTGCTAGAACTCTCTCTCAGAGATGTAAAATTCATCCACATACAAACAAATGAAAATGATGGACAGGCAAAGACCAGCTCGTCCATCGAGCCTGCCCCACACAGTCATAGTGCCTTTAGCATCTTGATTCTCAACCCACTCCCAGCAGCCATGCAACCTCCTGGGAGAGGCCAAAAAACAGATTAAAATCCCACGGCCAATTTGGGGAGAACAAAATCTGGAAAATTCTTCTCCAACTCCCTAAGGCCATCACAATCCAGACTGGGAAACAGTGTTGACCATGATTTATATTATAATCTCTCGCCTACGTTTTGTACACCTTGATCTCCGCCCCAGCTCTCTTTTGAAGGTATGCAGCAAATCTGCACAAGCCAGCAACTTGTTCCATAGGTCTACAGAAGAACCACCTGACGTCTAACCTAGTTGTACTCTTGCATAACGTACACGAATGGCCCCTGGTCCTCCCTATCTTATTTGAATGAAATAATCTATCTATATGAACACAGCCTAATCCCCTCATTATTTTAAACACCTCAATCAAATTCCCCTGGCGTCCATGCTTCTCTAAAGTATACAGACCCAGCTCTTTAAGTTTATTAGGGTAAATGAGTTTTAAACTGGGAATCATTCTTGTGGCCCTCCTCTGAACATTTTCCTAAAGCATCAGTATCACCCACCTATGGGGACTAAAACTGGACACTGTATTCTAAGTCAGGCCTAAATGTCTTTAAAGCGCTCATCAGAACAAAGGAAATATTGGAACCCTGTGATGGGCAGCACTAGTGAAGGTAGGTCTGTAGTTCTAAATTCTAAAATATAGCCAAAATGTCGCACCATCACAGTAGGTTAGGGTTTATGGTTCGGGCTGACGCACTTTACTGAGGCAGCTGACTATGCTGTACCTGACCTGCGAATACTTGACGCAACACTGAGCCCAATAAGGGAAAAGGATTCCATTCTTTAGCAGTAACATCCCTCACCTTGACTAACGTTACAAGCATATTAAAATAAAACCTGCAATTTTTGTTTTGTTTTTATAACCCGCTTACATATAAAAGGCAGCCTTTATTAAAATCCCTTTTAAACTAATGACCTGATATTTTTCTGTGCAGATCAATGCTTCCAGTACCACCTACAGTGGGACCAGCTTTTAGTTTGGAATTGGATGTGGAGGATGGCGAGGTGGAAAACTATGAGGTTAGTGTAATGTGTGAATGCGGAGACCAAGGACGTCCATATAGGGAAAATGGTAATTTATGATTAAAAGGCAAGCAAAAAAGCTCTTGCATACAAGATCAAATGGGGGGGGGGGAAAGGGGTGAGTTCTGGAACAAGAGATAGCTATACTTTCAATGAAACTGAAATGGCATCAAGATCTGGCAGCGGGGTAAATAGAGCAGTGGGGAGAATTTAAGATAATGGCCACGAATTTAATTCTGGAGGCGGGATGGGGGTGGGTCAGCTGGTTTCCGGGTTCCGGTCCCGCCCCCCAGCTGCCTCCGCTCTGCAGACGCGATTTTCCCTTGATTGGCCTTGTTAAGCCGGCCATTTAACAGGAAGCGGGTCTGATGATGTCATTTGATGACACATCATCTGCCGCTTTCCTTAAAGGGACCATGCACAATTTTATTTTGACAGTTTGGCATTGAGGTGCTGCAAACACTGACAATCACTGCACAAAGGTGAACACTTGCACCCAGGCTCTCCAGTGACTCCCTCCATATGCTTATGAGGGGAAGTCACAGCATGCAGGGAGGTTCTCTTCCCTTCTAAGGGCGGAAGAGACCTCCCCAGGACACCAACTTACCTTGAACCTCCACCCAACCCCCTCTATCTACTTTATCACTTCCCCATCTCACTAGCCACCCCTCACGCTCACCCTCATCCTACTGCAAGCATACCAACTAACAACACACAAGGGTAGGCACTTGAGAGGTTTAGCCAATATCCATGTGAAGTTTCTGGTAATGTGTTGTCATACAGTGTAATATCTTTTTCCAAAAGTGCCCCTTATTGGACAGATCTGAGCACACATTGAGAAGTGTCTTACTGAGTTCCAGTGATTGTTCAGTCATAACTTCCTCCACCCCCGCGCCCCCCCCCCCACCCCGCTATAGTGATGTGTGTGCATGGAATGGCTTGGACATTAAAGGGATGCTTCACGATGCTGGTGTGGGATGGTGTCAACCTGCCGCATCATGTGGTAGCCAGGGTTTACAGCATCAAGTGAAGAAAATCTCGCCATGGTGATGCCATTGTTGGCCTCCCAGCCAGCAATTTTGTTAGGGGCTGATGCCCTGTGCCCAGTGCAGCATCAGGTGGGTGAGGAGGAGGTTGGCACTCCTGGTGCTGGTACTACTGTTGTGGCTGGTTGTGGTGCTGCCGCGGCTGCTCTTCCTCCGAATCTGACGACCAGGATGAGCGGATGTCAATGGTTCCCATCCTGTTGCTATAGATTTCAGTTGAAGCAAGAAGCTTGCAAGCGCACACTCAAAGTGGCCTGAAATTATTCCAATCAGGTAACACTGCAGATGGATGTCAGCTTGAACAGTCACAAGATCAGTAGATTTTCAAAATATTATCCCAAACCTCCAACAACAAAGTTGTTGCCTTTGAATGTCAGCCATGTTACAGGAGTGCTTTTAAAGTGCTGCACCAATGACTACAAATCATGTCCTCAACAAACTCGTCTCTTTGCAGCTGGCATGTTTCTGACAAGACGGGAAACAGGAGCTAGAAGCATGAAAATGGGAAACTACTATAAAAATAGGATTAGCAAGGCAGTTAACTGCCTTAACTACCTGTCCCACCGGTTCCCGTCGGGTCAGTTTGGAAGCGGCTGACCCGACACTCATGAAAATCGCGTGGGGGCGGGATGGAGGCGGGTTGGCAGTCTGAAGCCATTTTTTCCGATTTTTGCTACCAACCCACCTCCTCAGGGCTATTAAAATCGAGCCCAATAAGTTAGGGGGTGAAGAAAGTCTCGGCATGAAACTAGATGTTGAGAGCAGGATTTAATAATAAGGCTGTTGGAATGGAAGTAGTGGCTGGGAGAAAATAAACGATGAGAAAACATTACATAAGAAATAGGAGCAGGAGTAGGCCGTAGGGCCCCTGGAGCCTGCTCCGCCATTCAGTAAGATCATGGCTGAACTTTTACCAGAGGAGAAAGGGAAATTGAGGCTTTGAGGTAGTAACAGATGAATGTACTAAAGGTTAAATGAGAAAACTAAGAAAAAGAGCGTTAGTGCTTCAATAAAATGGAGTCAGGATTGGGTGGTAAATTTGTGACTGCAAAAAGCATTCAACACAAAATTGGAGAGTGAGAAGCATTGATAACTATGGAAGGGTATAACAGATGTGGTTTAGGTTTCGAAAGGAGTGGACACTTAACATTCCTGATTATAACATTTTCAGGAGAAATATGGAGGCATAAAAGATGAGTGGGTAGCAGTGTTAGGGAAGGCTTGTACGACGACGCTAAAATGTAAGTATGTCCTAGGGGGTTGCATTAAGACAGTATCCATATGGCTAGAGTTAAGAAAGAGGAAGGGAAATGGTGAAGTTCTTTGTGTGCATTACAGGCCACTAAACAGTGGAGATGAGAGGAGAGATCTGCAGACAGTTCAGAGATATGATCCATAAGAACAACAGGCCAATAACATTGGATGATTTTAAATATCCTAAGATGCACTGGGGTAAAGATAAAGCATGTGGGGATCGCTTTTTAAGCCTCCACCCAGGACTGTTTCCTAGATAAGTACCCTTCTAGTCTAACCAGGAAAGATGCATTGCTAAATTTAATTCTGAGAAATGAAGTAGGAGAATAATTGGAAAATAGTGATCATAACATAGTTTAGGTTCAATTTAAAAATAGAAAACGATAATGAAGAGTTGGGTGCTGGACTGGAAAAAGAAAAGTTCAGCGAGATAAAGGATCTGGCTCAAATTAACTGGGCATAGAACTTAGCAAACTTGGTGACAGAGCAGCAATGAGAAATCTTGAAATATGACATGGCTATAGTACAAAATAAATATATTCCTTTATAAAATGAAAAGGGAGAAACCAAAGAGTAGAGTTCTGTGGTGATGGATTAAAAGTAACTTGAAACTGAAATGGGGGAGGCATGCGGTAAAATTAGGGCTAACAATGCTAAAGATACTGGTGAAGAATATAAAAAGTGTAGTACGGAGTTTAAAAGCAAAATCAGAATGTCTAAAATGAAATATGAAAAATGGTTAGCAAGTAATATAAAAGAATATAGTAAGCATTGTTATAGCACCTTCAATGTAGTAAAATACCTCAAGGTGCTTTACAGAGGCATAATTGGACAAAAATGGACACTGAGCCAAAAAAGGAGATATTAGAAGGGGTGCCAAAACATGGTCAAAGAGGTAGGTTTTAAGGAGAGTCATGGAGGAGAGGGAGGTGGAGATGTGGAGGAGGTTAGGGATGGAATTCCAGAGTGTGTCACCTAGACAGTTGACGTCACAGCCGCCGATGGGGCAAAGAGAATTGTGCAGCAGAGTTTTGAATGAGCTGAAGTTTATGGAGGGTGTAGGATAGGTGGCCGGCGAGGAGAGCATTGGAATTGTTGAGTCTAAAGGTAACAAAAGCATGGATAAAGGTTTCAGTAGCAGGTGAGCTGAGACAGGCACAGAGGTGGAAGTAGGCAGTCTTTGTGATGGAGATGAAATTACGTCAGAAGGACAGCTCGGGGTCAAATAGAGTGCAGAGTTTGCGAACAATCTGGTTTAATCTGAGACAGCAGCCTAGGAGGGGGATGTAATTGGTGGCAAGGGGATGGAGATTGTGACGGGAGCCAAAGACAATGGCTTCAGCCTTCCCAGTATTTAAATGGAGGAAATTGCAGCTCATCCAAGACTGGATGTTGGACAAGGAGTCTGACAAAACCGAGGCAGTGGAGGGGTCGATATAGATGATGGAGAGATAGTGCTGGGTGTCATCAGTGTACATGTGGAACCTGACCCCATGTCGTTTGATGATGTCACCATGGGGCAGCATGTTGATGAGGAAGAGGGGGAGGCCATTGATAGGTCCTTGGGGGACTTCAGAGGATATGGTGAGGGGTTTGGAAGAGGCCATTGTTAGAGATACTCTGATGACAATTGGATAGTTAAGAGTAGAGCCAAGCAAGGAGAGGAATGGTTAAAGCAGCGACCAGTGCATCTTTGAAGAGAAACGTGGATGAATATTTGAAGCAGAGAAAGATGCAGGGTATGGGGAGTGAATAGGACAGTGCGATAAGTTTTGGATTGCTCTAGCAAAGAGCCAACATAGATACAATGGACAGAATGGCCTCCTTCTATGGTTCTATAACCAAAACGGAACTTCAGATTACAGGAATAGCTGCCATATTTATTTACCCAGCAATAGGCTTTGAATAGAGAGCTGTCAATCAAGCCAGATCAGAGAGACAATGATGCACCAAACAACATGAAGAGTTGCCATTTGCACCATCCTGGCCCCTCATGTAGTGCCTTGGTGAGGTATATATTTAATTGGCCCTAGGATAAGGTATCCACATCATGCCTGATCTGTCAATCGAGTACCATGACCCTCCCCAGAGCCAGCCTCTATTTTGATGTCAATCGGGCAGGACAGATTCCTCCTTAATGGGTTAATTCAAAAAGGGCTGCAACCTGTACATAACCGAAGTTAGAAGGAGAAAAATATGTAATTCTGAAAATTGAGAATTTGATGTCCATTTCTGTCTTGTGATCGGAACAAATTTCTGTTTTAATGAATCTGAGAAAATCTCTGGTCCAAGCCTGCGCTAACAGTACTGGAAGTGACCCACACTCACATCCTCAGTCATTTACATTCCCAGTAAACGTTTCAAACAAGTCAGTAAACTTCAAAAGAACAACGATTGGAAGCATCCATTTTATTTCTTATGGGGGGGAAGGATTGTCAGTGTCTGACATTTATTCTCTGAAATACATGCAGGAAGCACATGTGCATCAAACTTAATAGATTGCAGAGGTGTAACATTCAACCACACTACTGCTTTATAATGGTCATGTATTTCTGTGCATTCATGTGGGAGGTCATTTAATCTCCCTTCTTGCATCAATACTTTTTCTAGATATTTTAAAAACAACAATTCTTCTCAGTGAAACATCCTTATATTGGTTGAGAGCTGAAAGCTAGCAATAAGTTGCATGTAATAAATTGTTAAATAATATGTATTTTGAATATAGGCACTTCTTAACCTGGCAGAAAGACTGGGAGAAGCCAAACCACGGGGACTTACAAAAGCAGACATTGAACAACTTCCATCCTATAGGTTTAACCCTAACAACCACCAGTCAGAGCAGACTTTGTAAGTATATCAATATAATTGTACAGTAAAATTAGAATGCAACAGCGGTGACCATCTTTGATTTTAAGTGAGTAGATTCTTCATATTTTGTTGGTGGCTGTGTGTCATACATACACTAATACCTCAAAAGCAGGAGAGACAATTGGCTGTCCTATATTTCATCATTTGATGATTGCAGAAATCATTGTGCCAAATGGAAAAAATATAGTTCTGATTAGTTAGAAAATAAACAGTTTTACTTGCACTGTCTAATTTTTACTGTATACTGCAGTGAATTTTCTTAACACTAGCTTTTTACCTGGTAAGATATATTTTGAATGGCTGAATAAGTTTTTTTTATTAGAGGATAAAGTTTCTACATCTGCTGCCATCTGTCCCATCAATTGTTTATTACTGAGCCCTTATGTTTTAAAAAAAATCAGATTAACCATACCTTTATATCTGAAGTGTAAACTATAGCTATTACACATTCACTGATGCGCACAACTTTTTATTTTTGAAACTAATACAAAAGCATTTTAATGCATGAAAGGGAATTTAAATTTTACTTGATTTTTTTCTAAGCACAGTGTCCATGTTACATAAAGATCAATGTCCTCGTGGTTGGAGTGTATGAGGTACGAGGAAATGTTGGCTTGGTTATTAATGACTTGATACTGGGTACAATATATTTCACATGTAGGTCAGTGTATGCTCGCAACATTTAATTATTAGCAGAGTGCGTAGAATTAGGTCATATAGTCAAACCAAATCAGGCCTCGTGCAAACTGGCGGAACATTCAGTTAAACATAGGAATATAAAACATGGTCCAAGAAAAGAAGAGTGAGCCGACAAAGGACAGTTTCTTCCACAGACCATGAAACACCTTTCCTGCCGTGGGCTGTACCCGCTTTGTTTAACCCTTCGACTGGTACTAGGTCATGGAATCTCGTGTCTCCCTGAGCTAACTAGTTTTGTTTTATTTTCTCATTTCAATGCTACAGTTAATGAAGAAACTCAATAAAGCCGAGATCTTTTTGAATAAACAGCAGCTTCATTACTTCACTTATGCTATTTTTTGTTCTTGAAATGTGTGTGAAACTATGACCCTGATATTTACAGAGGGGTTGCAGGGGAGGGCGTACCCGGCCAGGGAACGCGTCAAGGCTGGGGGCACGGAGGTCGTACCGAATTTAATGGCAGGACCTCATTTTAATTTTTTTTCTTCCGTTTCCCGCCCGGCAGCCGGCTAAATTGACTGGCTGGCCATCTGCCAGGCAGGATAACCCGCAGCCCGGGTCGCTTGGGGATGGTCCCTGGCAATCCGGAGGGTGGAAAGGCTGGAGATCGGGACTTGGGTTGGGGGGTGGGGGGAGGGAGGAATAGAAGCGATCTTGGAGTGGGGGGGGTGGGGGGAAGGCCGGAGATCAGGGCTTGGTGGGGGTGGAATAGACAGGCAATCGCGAGGGGGAAAGGCCAGAGCATGGTGGGGTGGGGGGGGATGGAGAAACGGCGCGATCAGCAGAAGGGAGGCCGATGGCTTCCTTGAGGGGCCGGAGGGGGCATTGCTGCTGCTCCTGGCTCACAAGGAGTGCTATATAAGGCGCTTACCTTCTTGAGCCGGCAGTTCCTGCTTCCCTTTTACTGTACAAATATCTGTAATCCACACTTGGTTGAAAATTCCACAAATTTAATCTGTTGTTACAAACTCAATCTGCAATAACTTCCTTTTTCTATATTTTATGCAGATGTGTAGTGTGCATGTGTGATTTTGAGTCAAGGCAACTACTTAGAGTCTTACCCTGCAACCATGAATTTCATGCCAAGTGTGTCGACAAATGGCTGAAGGTAAAATGAGTTTATAATCATACACTTTGACCTGATCTCTCTCTCAAAATGTTTTCATCATTTGTTTTTAGCATTTTCTAATGCAAAAGGGTTGCGATAATATTTGTACAGTATTGATTCTCTTTATTTGCTATGGTTTGTGCTAACAAAACTGTCTCAATGCTTTACTTACACATTTATTTGAATTATTATAAGTGCTGCTGAGTTTGTGTTATATTTTGCAAAAACTGATGTCCTCAATCAAAACAGAATCTAGCACATTCTCATCTCAGTAGGTCTAAGGCAATAAACGGTTTTTTTTCTGGTACAAAGAATTTTTCCTCACAGATTACAAATGTAAAGGTTTTCAGGAACAAAAAGAACCATTAGGCCCAACATCCATTTTTAAATAGTCTCCATTTATAAAATCTGTTTTTTTTAATGCTGGCACTGGTTGAATTAAAAGTATTCTAAAAAGAAATCTGTGCACCATTCTTTGATGCACTTCTCATAATTTTTAACGGCAAGATTTTTAAAGACTGATTTATAATCAATTAAGTCATCCCCACTGAATAAAACATCATTCTGATTTATATGTAAAGGTTTTCTTAACAGTTCCATCTTGACCTCCCCAAAGGATATAGAATCCCCTTCGGCTTCAATGGGTTTCCAATAATTACAGATTTACTCATTTATCACAACTCACTGACGAGCCAGCTGTTCCTGGGAAGTGCACATTTTTATATTCATGGACTTGATGCCACCTGGAGGGACTGTAGTGAACTACGGTATAAAAAGGGACTTCTGAACTGCTGGTTGGAAGTGGCAACACTTGTAACATCTACAGCACAGTATGTAAATGCTGTACTTCCACTTTGAGGTAGCTTGTACAGAGAGAGGACGGAGTTTACTTATTGTCCATTATGATTTATTGTCACTTTATACTTTCACTATAAGTATTTTAAATTGTGTAGTCAAACCCACTTTAAATGCTAATCAACAGGCATTTTCAGTAATTTATTTAAAAAAACAGCTGGGGTAAAGTTGATGCTTAGAATATTGGACTTGAGCAGTTTCAAAATTATTTTTTATTTAACTAAGTACAGATCTGCAAAGTAATTTTTAGTTCTGAAATGTTTTTCTATACGTTTTGTCAGTTTTGTAAAGCCAACCGTAGTTCATCCAGTCAGCGTGAATGGCATCTACTCAAACATTTATTTGTTTTTCATTTTTTAGAATGAGATCAAATGGGACAACGGTCTTTGTTACAAGTTATGGGTCTGCCGTTATGGGTCTGCCTTACATATTCTCTTGGGTACATTGGTGCTGGTCACTCCTATAAGCAATCTACGCATCTTGCGTTCAGGAGTGTGCCTCAGTACATAGAATGGTTACAGCACAGAAGGAGGCCATTCGGCCCGTCGAGCCCGTCTCGACTCTCTGCAAGAGCACTTCAGCTAGTCCCTCTCCCCCGCTCTTTCCCCATGGCCCTGCAATTTTTTTTCCTTCAGGTACTTATCCAATTCCCTTTTGAAATCCACAATTGAGTCTGCCTCCACTACCCTTTCAGGCAGTGCATTCCAGATCCTAACCACTCGCTGCGTAAAAAAGTTTTTCCTCATGTCGCCTTTGGTTCTTTTGCCAATCACCTTAAATCTGTGTCCTCTGGTTCTCGACCCTTCCGCCAATGGGAACAGTTTCTCTCTCTATCCACTCTGTCTAGACCACTCATGATTTTGAATACCTCTATCAAATCTCCACTCAACCTTCTCTGCTCTAAGGGGAACAACCCCAGCTTCTCCAGTCTATCCACGTAACTGAAGTCTCTCACCCCTGGAATCATTCTCGTAAATCTTTTCTGCACCCTCTCCAAGGCCTTCACATCCTTCCTAAAGTGCGGTGCCCAGAATTGAACACAATACTCCAGTTGAGGCCGAACCAGTGTTTTAAAAAGGTTCATCATAACGTCCTTGCTTTTGTACTCCTATGCCTCTATTTATGAAGCCCAGTATCCCGTATGGTTTTTTTAACCGCTTTCTCAACCTGCCCTGCCACCTTCAACAATTTGTGCACATATATCCCCGGTCTCCACTTCAACCTTTAGAATTGTACCCTTTAGTTTATATTGCCTCTCCTCGTTCTTCCTACCAAACTATATCACTTTGCACTTTTCTGCATTAAATTTCATCTGCCACGTGTCCGCCCATTTCACCAGCCTGTCAATGTCTTCTTAAAGTCTATCACTATCCTCCTCACTGTTCACTATACTTCCAAGTTTTGTTTCATTTGCAAATTTTGAAATTGTGCCCTGTACTACCAAGTCCAAGTCATTGATATATATCAAGAAAAGCAATGGTCCTAATACCGACCCCTGGGGAGCACTACTGTATACCTTCCTCCAGTCCGAAAAACAACCATTCACCGCTACTCTCTGTTTCCTGTCACTTAGCCAATTTTGTATCCATGCTGCCACTGTCCCTCATGTTCCATGGGCTTCAACATTGCTGGCAAGCCTATTATGTATTACTTTATCAAACGCCTTTTGGAAATCCATGTACACCACGTCAACCGCATTGCCCTCGTCAACCCTCTCTGTTACCTCATCAAAAAACTCAATCAAGTTAGTTAAACACGATTTGCCTTTAACAAATCCGTGCTGGCTTTCCTTAATTAATCCACACTTGTCCAAGTGACTGTTAACTTTGTCACTGATTAAAAAGAAAGTCTTACATTTATATAGCGCTTTTCATGACCACCGGATGTCTCAAAGCGCTTTACAACCAATGAAGTACTTTTTGGAGTTTAGTCACTGTTGTAGTGTAGGAAACGCAGCAGCCAATTTGTGCACAGCAAGCTCCCACAAACAGCAATGTGATAATGACCAGATAATCTGTTTTTGTTATGTTGATTGAGGGATAAATATTGGCCAGGTCACCGGGGATAACTCTCCTGCTCTTCTTCAAAATAGTGCCATGGGATCTTTTACGTCCACCTGAGAGAGCAGACGGGCCTTGGTTTAGTGTCTCATCCGAAAGACGGCACCTCCAACAATGCAGCAGTCCTTCAGCACTGCACTGGAGTGTCAGCCTAGATTTATGTGCTCAAGTCCCTGGAGTGGGACTTGAACCCACAACCTACTGACTCGGGAGGCGAGTGTGCTACCCACTGAGCCACAGCTGATACTGTTATCGTTTCTAAAAGCTTCCCCACTACCGAGGTTAAACTGACTGGCCTGTAGTTGCTGGGTTTATCCTTGCACCATTTTTTGAACAAGGGTGTAGCATTTGCAATTCTCCAGTCCTCTGGCACCACCCCCTTTTCTAAGGAGGATTGGAAGATTATGGCCAGTACCTCAGCGATTTCCTCCTTAACCTCCCTCAGCATCCTAGGATGCATCCCATCCAGTCCTGGTGACTTATCAACTTTAAGTTCAGACAGCCTTTCTAGTACCTCCATCAATTTTTATCCCATCCAGTATCTCCACTACCTCCTCTTTCACTATGACTTTGGCAGCATCTTCTTCCTTGGTGAAGACAGATGCAAAGTACTCATTTAGTACCTCAGCCATGCCCTCTGCCTCCATGCGTAGGTCTCCTTTTCGGTCCCTAATCGGCCCCACCCCTCCTCTTACTACCCGTTTATTATTTATATGCCTATAGAAGACTTTTGAATTCCCTTTTATGTTAGCAATTCCCTTTTATGTAATAGCACAATATCTAATCATACAATAGTGTAACTCGGGACGTAATAATAGTATCTCCTTGTGATCCAAGCTGCATTCATGGGGGGTGAAATTTGTCTTGGGCGGTACTGCAAAAGCGGGCGATAGTTGAGCAGCAGCCCGTTGTACACACCGTCAGATTGAAGTCAATAGAAAAGAAAATTGTGCGAAGTAAAACGGGCTGCCAATGTGCTATTGTCCAAGACAAATTCCCCCCCCCCCCCCCCCTTGTCTTTTACACATGCCTTCATGTACACTTCTCCAACCTTTCCGAAGGCAAGGCTGAAAAACTTAAGTCAGATGAGCCCAGATAGAAATCATTAAGTCCCCTTATTTTACAGACAGCATGTGAAAGTACAGAGTAATCGTTATAATCGAATCTCACCTTCATTCATCTAATTACAAAAGCTTTCTTTAAAAAAAATGTAACATATGCCAAAATATAACACATGCCACACTATCAGCAGACTCACTTAATGCTTCCTGGTCAGCCTTCTGTTTCTGATGAGCCCTGGGCTTGAGTTAAGTCAGTATCTCCCTGCCAAGCCAAGCTTCCTCCCCAGACCTGGCTGGCTGGCTCCATGTCCCTTTGTCACTTTTCTTTGTGTGCCCAGCCTTCTAAAGGCACAAGAGTTCCTACTTCAACATACTGTGTCAAACTAATAGTCCACAAAATACAGCGGTGAAGCTTCACCGTCAAACTGGCTTAGACAGTAAATGCTGGAAACACTCAGCAGGTCAGGCAGCATCTGTGGAGAGAGAAATAGAGTTAACGTTTCAGGTCAATGACTTTTGTCAGAACTGGAAAAAGTTAGAAATATAACTGGTTTTAAGCAAGTGCAGAGGAATTCTCCACTCCACTCCCACTCTGATCTCTCTGTCCTTGGCCTCCTGCACTGTTCCAAAGAAGCTCAACGTAAGCTTGAGGAACAGCACCTCATCTTTCAATTAGGCACTTTACAGCCTTCCGAACTCAACATTGAGTTCAACAATTTCAGATCATGACCTCTGCCCCTATTTTTTCGGACAGCAGCTGTTGATGATTCTGTTATTCCCATTTACTCCTAGACCCATCTTTTTGTTTCTTTACTTGTCCCATTACCATCTCCTTTTGCCTTGCACCATCATCCCATTTGTCATTTAATCACTCCTGCCTTCCACCCTATCACATACCTTCCCTTTTGTCTTTCCCTGGCTCTGCACTTGCTTAAAACCTGTTCTATCTCTAACTTTTTCCAGCTCTGTCGAAATGTCATCGACCTGAAACACTAACTCTGTTTCTCTCTCCACAGTTGCTGCCTGTTTGTTTCCAGCAATTTTTGTTTTTATTTCAGATTTCCAGCATCTGCAGTATTTTGCTTTTGACTTAGACAGTGTTTCAGCCTGAAAATCTTGACGACAAATCCAGAACTCGTACTAACTCTGCTTCAGCTTTACTGCGCATACTGCGAAGCAAAATGCACTGTGCACCTACCCCATAAAAAGCCTTGTGTGCAGAAGTTCAACTACAGAGATAACCATCTCTTACTGAGCCAGGGGTTAATGGAGTAATTATTAGGCTACAGGAGATTTATGACTGGACATTGGTGCCTCAGTGCAATTTTTTCAATTCTTTCTATGCATCATCAACTCTAAGATATCTGCCCTTGTTGTACTTGTTCCTGTGACACCAAATGTATAATAAGAGTGAGAAAAATAATGGACAACAATAGGTTCTCTACTTCCCTCTCCATTTATTGCCCTCTCTTGGTACATAGATAGGTAGTTTTGGTGAAATTGGATTGCTGATGATTTTTCTAAGCTCTCTTGTGAGCTTTTAGACACACAAGGTATACAATTATGTTCTATGTAACTGTGCTATAAGAATTTGACAGTGCAAGAACATCATAATGAACTTCAATTTTTTTTTTTAACTCTCTGAAATAATTATTTAATGCTCCACAATCTGTTCCAGAATATTTAAAATAAAAGAATAAACTGGAATAAATGCAGCATCATACCAGTGAACAGTACATTGCAAATGTGTCGGTACAGAGTCAGAAGAGTTTGATCTGTGTCTCTTTCATGTTTGTGAAAGAAAATGCTACAATGAGTAATCAGTGGCATAACATGTTATGTTGCAGATATACAGGCCATTCTACATTAAAGTGTGAGACATGCGGCATTTATACCCGTGTATGTTTCGTAAAAAGTAGTAAAGTGGTTACGATGAACCCATACAAGATGTTGGTGTTTGGGACCAGAAACCACAGAATTGGTTTGTGGTATTGTTCTTTAATATAAAATATAATACACATATATGAAAGCAAAATACTGCGGATGCTGGAAATCTGAAATTAAAAACAGAAAATGCTGGAAATACTCAGCAGGTCAGGCAGCATCTGTGGAGAGAGAAACAGAGTTAACATTTCAGGCCGATGACCTTTCGCCAAATTTTTATAGCGGATATATGAAACATGATTTTCCTTTTTTTTTCCCCCAGGCAAATCGTACATGTCCAATTTGTCGAGCTGATGCTTCAGAAGTTCACCGTGATTCAGAATGAGACCAGTCTAATAGCACAAATTTGGGTGTTCCTTGTTGCATATGAATGAACTATCCATTGAACTTACCTATTGTGGCTTCCAGCCTTCCCTTTACATTAAGGGTCATGATGTGATGCAGTCATTTGACCTCCCTTTGCACTGTGTGATTTAATGACTTATAAAGCTTATATAGTCTTCACATTGAAACAATTATGGGATTGTTATACTAACAGTGTGATTGGAACTCCAAAGATTTTTTTTCAGCTTAATTTGTGTGTGCACTAACATTCCCTGGTTTTTGTGTGATCATTCCGGGTGTTGCTGCAAGATTACAGTGGATGTGATCTTTTAGCATGTGTGCTTTTTTTTATATATATATATATATATAAAAAAAATCTACCTGTATACATGTGTGTGTATATATAAAAATAAAATAAAGGTAATTCAACCGTTTTAGCAATCTACCTTATAGAGCCTTCAGGTACTGTAAGTGAGAGTGATTGTAGGCGTGCAAGTGTTTTAGCCACCTGTACTTTTTCAGACGAACTTAAGTACTGGCATGATGTGAGTTGTATGTGTGTAGTCTTAATTATGCTGAAATGTATAGCTGTGTTATTTATACAGTACTAGTACTGTACACTGGTTTGTTTCTTTTTGTTTGCGGTTGCACACTGTATGCTAAGGGTGCAGCAATTATGACAATTTTATCAGCCAGTTGCCCCTCAGTATTTTATAATGGCAGATTAGAAGAACATATATTTATAACACACCCACATCTAAATGAATAGGGGTGGAAGATTGTGCCGATCTGTAAAATGGTGTATTATTACCCAGAGAACCAAAGCAGTAAGTGGCTGAAATACTTTGCCTAGCTGTGCTGTGATGTACAGTGAATGGAAATCCTATATAAGCAGAATGGCAGAGAGGTTTGAAAGCTGGGTGTGCTATAAAAATATTATATGTTACTAAATATTACTGGCCAGTCTAATAATGTGGGTCCTCGTGTGTGCAACAAAGTCCTATAAGCACCTTAAGACATAACCTGATTTGTTGAATTATTTTGCTACCTTGAAAAATAGAATTCTCTGCATTATCCTCTGTTCTTAATGAAAAACTCCACGTCACAAACTGTCCTAACACTGCATTCAACTCGTTACTGCTTTCTTTAAACAATCTGGTTTGAGCACACAACAGCACAAGCAGGCATTCAGCTGCCAGTTTTACACCAGCCTTCAACTCCACCTTTCAATGGTAATATTTCTGATTAAATGCATATTTTCTCTCTATCTTGTTTCTTTATTTTTTTTGGTTCTTTCTCTAGACATAATACTGCATAATATTAATAATTTTCACTGGATTCAGTAATTACATGTATTTCTCCTCCTATATCTGCAAACTAACCCCAATAAAGTTATTCACACATACGACAGGCCAAGTCACAGAAATAAGCACACGGGCTTCTGTTTTAAAATATGTAGGAAAGCACTGAGCAGTTATTAGAACAGAGGCCTATTATATGGTAATGAGTACAATAATCAATTGCCTGAAGAGCTCCTGATACCAAGTATTTGATTCAATTTTCAGCAAATTTTGTAAAACAATATTGCAAAATTACTATTTTTGTAGTACAGTACTATAGTAGGGACCGACTGCTGAATAAAAACACTTGGGGAAACATAGGACTAACGCAGATTTGCAAAGAAAAAAATTAAATTTCATATTTATTTGTTCCTCCAAGATTGTAATTATTCAGTGGTCAAGTTTAAATCTATATTGATTATTCTCATCGACTTTTAACATTTTGCCATTAAAAATTGAATCTAATATTTGATTGAAGAAATGATTGTAATCAGTTGGTTTAGAGACTGTCATTATAGGATACAACTTGAGACTCACTGAAATTATTTACTGGTCAAACCTACACCAGGTGATTTGTTTGTTTTTGATTTGGATTGTTGGGATGGATTGAGAACCTGGTATTGCCACAGACCAGACCTGGCTTATAACTGCTCGTTACTTAAATTGGGCACAGTTACTTTTCATTTTATAAGCATGGTCTTTTTTTAAAAAAAAACTGAAACCGATGTTAATTTCTGGCCTTTGACCTCAGTTGTAGTTGTGACTAAATGCATACCCTGTCTGTGGACCTTTTGTGTACCCGAGCTCTCTTCTCTGCACTTTCATTATGGACTAATAGTATCAATATATTTTCTTGATTTGAAACATACTATAAAATTAGAGTTATTAGAATTTCACAGCAATGTCAAGGATATATAAGCAAAAAACCAGCAAATTATAGCTGCTAGATTTGTGTTTTTGGTTTTCAGCATTCACCAAATGTCACCAAACAGTGTTCATTTTTCACACACTTGCTGCTGATCCTGAGTTGAAGGCTGTTCCTCATAAGGTTTATCCAGTGTTTCTTTAAGACCCACAATGGGAAGCTTGCACGGACAATGCAGAAATAGACGCCCGCAATATCACTGTTCGGTTACATGTACATAATGAGTGTTTTTCATTATGACTTCCTCATCAAGCCCGAATGCAATGTGTGTAGGTTCTTGGGTGGAAACTAGATGCGTAAAAAAGCATAGCCGAGATTTTAGATATTGCATGAAGAATTTGTAAACTATAACCAGTGACACCTGAATTTCATAATGTTTAATATATTCTGGACAAATTGTTCTTATTTAAATTATTTATGGAACACAACATTTACGAATCACGGAAGAGAAATTGGAAGTGTAGGTCTTTTAGAAATACTAGATTATTACAGTGCAATCTACAAGCTGTTAGCGTAGTAATATGGACACACAATTAACTCTGAATTTTAAAGTTATGGAACTTTGTTGAATTGGATACATTCATTTAAAGAAAAGTTATAGCATGGATAATGTTATCTTTTTGTTCTTACAAAATATAGCTATGGGATACTAATTGAAAGAGCTTGTATGCATCTTAAAACAAGATTGAAGTTAGAGCTGAGCTTTCAGTTATCAGTGATGATGTACATCCATTCCTGTGAATGTTCTCTGCAGCACCAAATACAAAACAACTCATACTTTTCCTGTGACACCACCTTACTTTACAATGACATTTCTAATGACCATGCATCATAGAAGGCAAAATTTACACAGACATTGTATGACATTTTTTCCCTGCAATACTGCTAGCTCCTAAAACGTTTCAAAGCAGCTGTAAATCAGTTCTTGTGCTTATAACGTAGTGCAGCTATAATGCTGAGACTGAGATGCATACACAGTATTATCTGGATGATATTTAGTTTGAGCAGTGCTGACTAATTTGGTTAAAAAAAATAGACCATGGCTGCTCTTATTCACAGGTTAATTACCATTGTTTCATCATAATTTAAGAACTCCAATTGGAATGACAAAATTAAAGTGAGGCAGGATTGGAGTTTTTTCATTTTGTTTGGGGGAAAATAGCTTTCATATAACTGAGTTGAATGATGAAAATTGGGGCCTATAAGGGAGGTACAGTAACAGTTAGGTCTGGTTATTGGCAAGGTTAATTGTTGCACTCTTAATGCTTAACCACTTTTGAAATGTTTCTTGTGTTGTTTGCATGGAGACTCTAGGGCGCAGATGTGTGCAGACTTTGCTTTCTGTGGTCAGTGTGTAATAAGCACATGTGCATGTGTATCAAACCAGCTCATACTGGCCGTGGCTGCTTCTGCCCGGCTGGGGTTGGTTTGGGTGGGAATGGGGATTCATGCTGAGCTATTACTGCCATGAACTGTAATGCGCATTTATGTATTTAATCCCACAGTCTGTATGATGCAAGAGAAGCAACAGCATACAGTAGGATTTGTTGTGTGTTGGTCGACCCCACAGGTATTGGGTTTACTGATGTGTCCAGCTCAACGTTTTGTGTTTTGCATGAGTTTTTGGTGGATTGTTTGAAACTTATGTTAATTGTAAACAAAAATCACCAAGACCTAGCGATATCCCAGGTTTTAGTCATTATTTTGAGAAACCAAGAGTGTAACACTAGACTGCTGAAGTTAAAAATGTTTGCCATACTGATCCACTTTTTAAAAAAGTTTTGTTCTGAATACAGCAAAGTTTGGTGCAATATCTTAACACTGTCATATTGGATTCTGGAGAGCTAGGGTTTCAGCAGCAGCCCAAACTTCAAGGGGGAAACAAAACCTGAAGCACATACAATCTGGGTTATCTTTAGGTCTTAATGGACATTTTAGAGTGGGATTTTTCTTTGGTACATATACAGTTACCTCATTTTGCCACTTATATGTATTTAAAAAATTGCTAATCAGAAAAAAACAAATTAATTTTATTGGAATCATTTCTGAGCGTTTCATTAAATCATACACATTGTATCATTTAACATGACAAGTAGTTTTCAATGTTGTATTATAAATCTATCTGTAACCAAATCATTTGAAGGCTTGATAAATTTTTAACAATTTGTACATTTTTTATGAAAGTTACTAGTAATGCTTTACTAAGTAGTGCAATGAATTTTTATTTTTAATCCCTGTGCCCAATTTTGGAGTTGAGAGGGTTGTTCATTAATAAATGTATGATGTATACTTGCTCAGTTGACTGGTAGTCTCGACTGTGTTCAGAATGTTGACCTTATCCTTCTACCAACAATTTCTGTCTTTTATCTCCCCCGAGTCCATAGATTTTTAATGTGATTTTCTGTTTACAGAAGAAATGGAAGTAATGGAAACTGATAAAGTCCAAAAGGTAGCAACCCACAACAATCAAATAGTTTAACTACACATCAATATTGTAGAGAGAAAACTGGAATTATGAAATAAAAATGTTGATAGATGACGGCTGCCAAATCTGAGGAGAGATAAGACAGGTTGAGTTTTGGATAGGGACCCCATGTCAGAACCTTGAAGGGGTGAAACTCAACTTTGGCGGGGTAGTAGTAGATCACCTGCCCGCTATGCAACTTACCTGGTTTTACTTTCTTTGACCAGAAGTCCTAGTTTTTCCCACCTCGGGTGCTGGCAGACCTGCTGGGTACTTCCAGCATTTGCTACTTCTATTTTATTACCTAATTACAGGGAAGCTTAAATTAAGTGTGGCCCTGATCCTTGTTATAACACACTAAATATGGGATAAAAATCGCTGTTGGTGATTTTACCATATGAAAGCTTAGCAAATTCCTTTCTTTGTTGTTCTGCGGAAACATTAACCGGTTTAAAAACCTGTTAAAGTAATTGATAAGAGCCTGTTGAATGTTCATTTAATAACATGGCGGACGATAAATCCCACCCATTCGGTGAAGATATTGCTGAAGGTGTAACCTTTCTAAACCTACAGAGCAATCATCACATGCGCGTGCTGGAAACCCGACACGCGACTGTGACCTGTGCATCTGATATTCAGGGCCCGTGGCGCGCCGTGACTCTGGTTCTGCAGATACTGCAGTGGAAAATGCCCCTCGCCAAGGAAGTAGGAGAGGCACACAAGGTAATCGGCTTTCATAGTAAACCTCTTGGTTAATGCAGAAGCCTTGCAGGTACAAGGGCACTGTGAAATATAAGCAGCTCTCTTATCTCTTCATCCTTGCTGATTCTGTCACTCCTAATTCTGCCAACGATGATTCAACCTTTGTAAGCCAGGGGACTTAAACTGTCGTCAGGCAGGCAAGCTGGCTTCTGGTGGCTGGCTGTAGACCGACTAGCTGCTCCAGTTTCTGTTCTGCTGCTGTTGTCTTGCCTCTTCATTAAGTACCATAAGTTTATAATTCAAATGCCTCCCTTAAAACTTGTACAGTGAAATTAAAAATTGTCACACTTTTGCAAAGATATAACTAAGCGTAGATCGTTTAAGTAACATGCCACAGAAACCAGAGTTGCTGCAGAATCTACATTCTCTTATACAGAATCTGTCTTTGAGGTATCACATCATTCTAGGAGCCCTGCTAATATTGGAAGTACTGGAACCAGCCTGCCAGGGAAGTGGGTGCAAAAATGGGGATAACAATGTTGGAAGTCTTTGCAAAGACTGAGTAACAAGAATGCTTGGCAAACCGAGCATTTCTCTGAAAAAGGAGAAACTTGCAGGGCTGTGCGGAAAGAGCAAGGAAGTGGGACTAACTAGATATTTCAAAGAAGAGCCACGGGAGTTCTCCCAGTGGGAACATGAGTTCAAATGGCATCATACTAGTTTGAGAATTTTATTTAAGTTCATTTAAAAAAAAATCTGGAAATAAAGAGCTGGTTTCAGCAAAAGTGACTATAAAACTGTAGGATTGTTGTAAAAATACAACTGGTTGACTAATGCCCTTCAGGGAAGGAAACCTGCCATCCTTACCCAGTCGGACTATGTGCCTCCAGTCCAACACCAACATGGTTGACTCTTAACTGCCTTCTGAAGTGGCCTAGCAACCCACTCAGTTTTATCAAAACCGCTTTCTAACAGCATTGTGAAAGAAAGAACTTGCATTATATAGCACCTTTCACAATCTCCTGACGTCCCAGAATGCTTTACAGCCAATGAAGTACTTTGAAGTGTAGTCACTGTTGAAATGTAGGGAAAGACGACAGCCAATTAGCACATAGCATGATCTTACAAACAACAATGAGATAAATGACCAGATAATCTGTTTTAGCGATGTTGATTGAGTGACAAATATTGGCCAGGACTCACCCAGCTCTTCGAATAGTGCCATGGAATATTTTACGTCCACCTGAGAGGGCAGGCAGAGCCTCCGTTTAACTTCTAATCCGAAAGACGGCACTTCCAACAGTGCAGCACTCGCTCAGTACTGCACTGAAGCGTCAGTGGGACATCTTCACACGGATTGCAATGGGTCAAAGGCCCGCCACCACCTTCACGGTAACTAGGGATAGCTAATAAATGCTGGCAGCGACGCCCACATCCCAGGAAAAGTATTACAGCAGCAACTTTTAGATTAACATCACTGGATATTCTGTACAAACTTGCAAAATCCTCTTTTGCAATTGCCTTTTGGCACACTGCACTTCTATATGGAAGCTGCCCTGGAACGGCAAATAGTGTCAGCTGCTGCACCATCGCCTCATTCTGCACCACCTCCACTTCACCAGTGATCAAGCGGGGTTTGGACTGCTGCCCCGAAGCATCAATTAGTCGCAGATTTGGTCTCCTGGTCTATTTATTGGGCTACCTGGCTTTGCTAAATGTTTTTCTTACCCAAATAGCCTCTGCAAAGACTACCAACATTTTTAGCCCCTTATGGAGCCAGGTCCTCTTGATTTTACCGATCCCTCTTTGTAAGCAACACCTTAAGGACTGCTTACATGTAATTTCCTGCTCCACGCACCTCCCAGCCAAGCTTACATCTCCAATTTGGTTCAGGAATTTGCACACATGATGTAAATGAATCTAACCCTGCATAACTGGATTGCCGTGGGTGCATTAAAGATTGGTGATTTGCTAATAAAGCACTGCCTGTCAAAATCTTGCACAATATTTTTACCTCTTCTGTACGAGGTTGGTGTCGTTAATAATTAATCAGTGGATATCTAAATTAGAATCTGCTTTGATCAGTGTGCTGCTGTAGGTCCACTCTTCAAATCATTCCTTCAAGCAACAACTTACATTTATAAAACATCCCAAGGTGCTTCACAGGAGCGTAATCCTACAAAAGTTGACACCGAGCCAAAGAAGGAGGAGGTAGGTTATAAGCAGTGTCTTAAAGGAAGAGAGGTGGAGATGTTTAGGGAGGAAATTCCAGAGCTTAGTGTCAAGGCAGCTGATAACACGGCTGGCAAAGGTGGGTCAAGGGAGTGAGGGTTATGCAAGAGGCCAGAAATTGAGGAACGCAGAGTTCTCTCAGGGTTGTAGTGCTGGAGGAGATTACAGAGATAGGGAGGGACAAGGCCATGGAGAGATTTGAACGCAAGGAATTTTTAAATTCGAGGTGATGGTGGACTGGGAGTCAATGTAAGTCGGCATGATGAGTGAACGGGACTTAGAGTTTGCATTCGGGCAGCAGCGTTTTAGATGAGCTCAAGTTTATGGAGGGTGGAAATGGGAGGCCAGCCAGGAAAGCATTGGAACAGTCGAATTGCTGAGCCTTGTCCACGTTGCCCATTGCACTGGAGAAGGTCACCTGCAAATGCTTACACCGGGGATTTCCTCATAGCTTCTCCCGCTCCACCGCCCTAACTTTTACAGAAGATCGGTGGAAACGCAGTTTGTGCATAAAAGCTCCAAGGAAATTCCTGCCGGAAACTCTTTCCTCTTCCCAGTCCACTTCAGTTGAACGTGATCTGCTGCAACATTATAATTTTGTGTTCAGAGTTGTCGACTCAGGCTTACTCTAGTTCATTTGGTATCCTGATGTCTTGATCAAGGAACGTAACTATGTCTTCCACGTATAATGCAAGATGCAGTGTAAAAGCTAACGCACACTACCACTACATACATACATACACACAATTTTTTAGATTATAGTTTGATTTTCAAGGTGAGAAAAACAGAACAGTAGAAAAAGATGGACAAGTTAATGGCTATTGTAGAAGTCTTAAGAAGAAAGTGAAAACCACGCATCTATGAGGGATGCATTTCACAAGAGGATAGTTGGCTAATCTTTAATGCCTTTAAGGAAAAGCTAGATAAGTACATGAGGGAGAAAGGAATAGAAGAATATGCAGATAGGGTTAAATGAAGTAAGATGGGAGGGAGGCTCGTGTGGAGCCTATATGTAACCTAAAGACTGCTTGCAGTAGAATGGAATAGAGAGATGAAAGTGCTAACCTGTGAAGGGGACTACTGAGAAAGGCCTTCACAACACTAGGCTATCTATCAAGTATTAAATTTGCTATGGATGTCACACAATCTTTATTTGGGCATCACCACTTTGACACACAATCACTACTGCAACAATACACTTGTACCAAAAGCTGCAGATCCCTGTACCCATACCTACAGCAGCACTAATACGATAGCAAAATACTGCAGATGCTGGAAATCTGAAATAACAACAGAAAACGCTGGAAAAACTCAGCAGGCAAGGCAGCATCCGTGGAGAGAGAAACAGAGTTAACGTTTCAGGTCGAAGGTTAATACTTGATAGATAGCCTAGTGTTGTGAAGGCCTTTCTCAGTCCCCTTCACAGGTTAGCACTTTCATCTCTCTATTCCATTATACTGCAAGCAGTCTTTAGGTTACATATAGGCTCCACACGAGCCTCCCTCCCATCTTACTTCATCTACAGCAGCACTGTTCAGATACCTTCATACCTCCAGGACCCAGCCATCATTCCTCACCTTCCTCCTGGATAGCAGTAAGTTTGAAACCGTTAATCACTTTTTTTCCTTTCCATGTTTCAGCTTCTGCCCTTTCTATGTTTATCTAAATGATTCATGAAGTTGAGTGTTTTTCTATGAGAAATTGATTCTGCAGGCTGTTCCCACCACCTCCCCTCACCTGCAACTGTACACTTATGCCACTAGAAGGAGCTTCATAACCTCGAGAAGCTGCCGTTTTCCCATACCTATATCTGCAATAGCACTAATGACTAAGAAAAATTCACTTTGTACTGACTTTCCACGGGTGACACTTGTACGATAGATATCTGATGAATCAAAGTGAGAGTTTAAAAATCAACAAAAACGATTTACAAATATATTCAAGGATTGCAAAGATAGGTTACTCAGATCTGCCTCTTGTTGCCATGGTATCCAGAAAGCTGGAGTTGTGTCTCCTATGCTCCAAGTACTTTGAGATATTGGGGCAAAATCTCCCCTTGCTGGACCTGGGACTACAAACACAGAAACATTGGGTGGGGAGGAACACGTGCCCCAATGGAACATTGTCCAATTTCCATCCATTAAATGAACAGAAAATTGAGTGGGCTCATCCCCCGGCCTACACTCTGCCCCACCTGATTTTCTTGTATTCGCTGCACCTAAGTAATCCAACAACCCCGCAACAGGTACAGGAATGTGCCTCGTCAGGTTTTTGTTGTTTGTAGGAACCTCCCTTAGTTTAGACTGAGGGTGTTTGTTAACTTAAAGGACTAACGGCTATCTCATAAGCTGAAAGTGGTAGGAATTCAAGGTATTAACATTCATTACAGATAAGCTGCAGATACTGCACATTGGAAGAAGTGAATGGGCCACATAGATACTTGTAATATATGCGGGTAGAACAAATCAAGGACAGAGACACAATGAGTTGCTAGTCCATGTGCTTACTTTACTAGGCCAGAGTGAACTGAGCATATATACTAAACCATGTGATAATACATTACACAATTTCCCCTTTTAAAAAAAAAAGTATGTATTCCCCTCTCAAATACAACAAAACTATGGTCCCACCTTTCCCCAGCATTACATGTACCACATAACAAAAACTCCTGGCTTTTTTTCTTTTAAATGAACTACAAATCCTACAAATGAACTATAAATCCAGTTTGTGGAGTCTTTCTGATCTCCTTAAAGAAGTAGGTACCACCACTCTGTTCCCCCACTTGATGCAACCTTGCTCACAAGACAATTCAATACGACGGTTATGGAATGGTTTCAACTCTTGTGTGTCCAGACACTGATCAGTCCATCCATTCCAGGTGTTTTCATACACTCTTTTCAGTACTGAGTCCTTTTGAGTCTCATCTGCCATCTCAGTCGCATTCACGGGAATGTCTTTGTCAACTACACCTAACGTGAAAATAGCACTTTCACGCCCAGCATGAGTCCTCGTGGGAACCAGGACAAGGCATCTGCAATTGCGTTTTGCTTTGAAGTGCGATATTCAATCGTGTAGTCGTATTGCAACAACAACACTGTCCAACATTGCATTCTTGATGCGGCCATTGCAGGGATGCCAGATTTGGGCCCCAATATTGCTAGGAGTGGTTTGTGATCGGTTATCAGAGTAAACTTTCTGCCGATCAGGAACTGTTGAAATTTCTTGATTCCAAACACTATGGTGAGTGCTTCCTTTTCAATTTGCGCGTAGTTTCTTTCACTCTTTGAGGGTTTGCAATGCAAATGCGATTGGTTTCTCTTGGCCATCATCCATTACGTGGCTTATGACAGCTCCCACACCGTAACTGGAAGCATCACACGCTAACTTAAGCTCATGCTCTGTGTCGTAGTGCACAAGTACAGCATCGCTAGAGAGCCTTCTCTTACAAGCGTCGTAAGCTTCCTGTTGCGCTTTTGTCCACTTGAGCTCATGCAATGGAGCTAACATGGTCGCTAACTCGGGTAAGAAACATGCATAGTACTGGACTATTCCAAGGAAAGATCTCAACACAGACACGTTCTGTGGCTTTGGAGCATTGATGAGAGCATCAACCTTTTCCTTCACTGGTTGCAAGCCATTTGCACCAACTTTCAGACCAAGGTACACAACCTCGGGCTGCACAAAAGCACATTTGCGCCTTTTCAATTTGACGTTGTGGGCATTCAACCTTTGAAGCACTAAATCTAACGCTTCTAGATTTTCTTCCTCGCTGCTTGTTGCGATCAGCACATCGTCTTGATTGCATAAGCAATTTGGAACTCCTTGGAAAATCTTATCCATCGTAGCCTGAAAGATTTTGGGAGAGGACTTTAGACCATACGGCAGCTTGGTGTATGAGTACAGTCCTTTGTGTGTGTTGATAGTGAGATACTGTTGACTCTC
Organism: Squalus acanthias; assembly: GCA_030390025.1. Classification (NCBI taxonomy): domain Eukaryota; kingdom Metazoa; phylum Chordata; class Chondrichthyes; order Squaliformes; family Squalidae; genus Squalus; species Squalus acanthias. The sequence continues at coordinate 223,436,810 of CM059425.1, read as the reverse complement.
TTTGTTAACATTCAGCTGAGCTTTTTAGAAATCCGGGGTGTCCAAAATGCATATGGTTATGCAGATAAAATTGTGATGCAAATAATACTGTGTTTAAATGATTGTATGTTTCTGCTCGAGACAAGTAAGGGGTTAACGTATAAGTTTTGTTTTCCTGGAGGCTTGTATTAGACTTTGAGATAAAATGTCTTCAGTTGGTTAGATTAGATGAGGTGTAACATTCCACACATGGGCCCATAGCATAGCCTTGCCCTGCCAGGCTAGCTGTCTGTTGTTTGTAAGTTAGGGTTTTGACTTTGTTAATGTATCTTTAATTTGGCCAATGTAGGCCCAACCTATGTTTCTTCCATTATTACAAATAACCATATTATAATGCTAAGGTAGAATTTGGAGTTTGTTTAACAGAACTGCTTGTGAAGATAATTAAAAGTTAATTAGTATAGAAAGACAATAAAAGGAATTTAGGGGAGTTAAGGTATCCATCTCAGGATGGAGCAGTTTGTTATATGAATGTGAGATAATGACAGGCTGAAGTGGAACAGCTCTGGCTTGGGCCTCATGATTGAAAGGTCACAAAGCCAGGCCTAGTACCAATTGTACCAGGGAGGATAGGGACCAGGGAGATGAGACATGAATTCCAAAGGAAGAACCTTCAGAAAGATTAAAGAATAAGACAAATTGGCTGAGATCATGATACCCCTTTAGGGGAGGGCTTTCATCAAAAAATTGAGACAAAGAACTTGACGCCCCATTGGATACTGAGGTTTATGGGGAACCTCTATAGGTTAAATGGTATTGTCCATAATTTGGCCTCAGGCCCACCCCTAAAAAGAGAATAAAGGTTACACCGAGTGCTTGGGTGGAGGGAAGAGCCAAGCAGAAGTTGGGCTGGTTGAACGCTCTTTCGAGAGTGATCCCATGCTCACCAACCCGGAGGTTCGAGACGAGCGGAAGAGAGGCTGCAAGCCAGAGAACTGTTCACGCGTGCCAGCCGTCTGGTCTGATCGTGTCCGGTATCAGCTACTTGTCACGGTCGTATGTTTTTGCTGTATTACTAGTGTGTTATATTCCGTCCTAAACTCCGATTAAACACAATATACCCAACATATTGGTTTACACTCGATCCTGTTTACCAGAGATACGCGAATCTCTGCAAGCATAAGCGTGTGACAGGTCAAGCTTGGAGAAAACCTTTGACCCAGAGAGTGCTGCATACAAATCTTGTGATGTAGGTAACGGGTACTGCTCATCACCAACTGCTTGGTTGATAGTAACTTTGTAGTTACCACACAAGCGTACAGCTTTGTCTGCTTTGAGCACTACCACAATCGGGGGTAGCCCATTCACTTTTCAGTTTTTACTAGCACTCCGTTCTCTCTCCACTTCGCTAGCATTTCCTCCACCTGACTTTTCAACGCATAGGGGACCGGCCTTGCCTTACAATAGACAGGCTTCGCGTTCGACCTGATGTGGATATGTGCGTCATACCCAGTGATGCCCTCATAACTGTCTGTGAACATGCTTTTGTACTTGTTCAGCATTGTCGAGTCACTTCTTTGAGGCATCTACACTGAAGATGTTTTTCCAGCCTAGTTTTAACTTTCTCAACCAGTCTTTGCCCATGAGGGTTGGCCTGTTGTAGCTCGCTATAATAATAGGCAGCTTTACTGACTGGCCATTGTGTTGAACTGTACATTCCATTTGTCCACATGTCTCTAGGATTTCTCCGGAGTAGGTTTTTAACTCTACGGTACTCTTTGTAAATGGTATTTGATTAAACTTACTCTCATATGTGTCCTTACTCATGATAGAGCAGTCCACCGCCATGTCGATGCACATCAATATATTTCTCGTTGACCAAAAGTTTTGTATGGAAGTCTTTCTCATCACTGCTGGTGTTGCCGCTAGTGGCATAGATACTGTAGATACCTAGTTCTTCAACACCAGGTGTGTTCACTTCAATATTGTGAATTACTCCCTTTTGATGTCGCTGCTTTGTAATGCCACTAGAATGGTTTATACTTCCTGCTTTCGATCTAGCTCTGCAAGCTGTTGAAATATGGCCTTGCTTCTGGCAGTGAAAACACTTTGCATTTCTGTATTGGCAGGACTGTGGTGAGTGATTTCCATTACAGCGATAACAATTCACTGAACTGTTCTCACCAACATGCTTTTGACTTGGTCTCACAACTTTAGGTTTGGCGGTGGCTTTATGACTGTAGACCTCAGCTGCACTAGTCACTTGAGTTGGACGGAGCTCCCTAGCATTATTAGACACCATCTCCATAGATAGGGCAATTTTGCATGCTATGTCAAACGTTCGGTTTGGAGTGTTCAGTAGCTTGGACTGTGTGTGCTCATCCACCAGTCCACACACAAACTTCTTTCGCATCACACAATCCAAAAATGTGCCGAAGTTACAATGCAAAGACAGGTTCTACAGAGCTACAATGTACTCACTGATGGTTTCACTTTGTTTTTGGTTTCTGGTACCAAACTTATAGCTCTCTGCTATTTCTAATGGCTTTGGGTCAAAATGGTCCTCGAGTTTCTCGACAATGTATTCAAACGACTGATCCTTTGCTTTCCCTGGCGCGAGTAGGTTTGTTAATGTTCCGTAAACATCTGGCCCGATCTCTGTTAGAAAAATTGCTTTTTTTCGTTCACGAATTACGTTATTTTGAGCTTGAACATTCTCATCTGCACCTTCAGGGGGGAATTTTTTTTTTTTCCATCCACTCAATGTAAGAACTGAATGGTTCGCGAGCTCGGTCATACATGCCGAGGCTTCCGATGAATCCTGTAGGTGCGGCCGTGATTGTCCCGATCCCGTCGAATAGTGACTCGGCACGCTACCTGTGTACCTGTGAGAATCGACGCCGCTGTTGCTGTGTATACATGCACGCAAAGGCGAAGCACAGATGATTCTGTATCAGCATTAACGGTATAACATTGCAAAAAATCAGTTTAGGTGTCACAAATTCACGTTAAACTTGTCCACTTGAAGGTTGAACACTGTCCTTCCATGATCCCTAAAAATGGCTTTGGGATCCCATCCTCATCGCCAAAATGTAATATGTGTGGGTAGAACAAATGAAGGACAGAGACACCAGTTGCTAGTCCATGTGCTTGCTTTACTCGGCCAGAGTGAACTGAGCATGCTCATACTAAACCATGTAATAATACATTACAATACTCTGAATGATAATGCACTCTAAACATCATAGCCTGTTGTTCTTACAGATGCTGACTTGCTACATATTTCCAGCATTTTCTTTTTTGTTTCACATTTGCAGTTTTTCCTTTATATTTCACTCTGTGAATGGTGTTGAATTAGCTAAATGTGAAATTGAAAGAGATCCAAGAGTGTTCGTAGACTCGGCACTCGGCATGTCCATCCTTGGTGGATCAGCAGTCATCGCAGTAAGTAGAATGATGAACTAATTGATAAATTGGTTGAAATACAATTGGAAGATGTTATGCCAAAACTATACAGTGATCAAAACTAGAAATCACAATACGGACATAGGCTGCTCAATCCAACCACTCCGTCGGTGTTTATCCTCCACACTCGCAATTGTCCTGGTTCCTGTCCTGTGCCCATATCCCTTTATCCCCTTTTCTTCAACCACCTATCCTATTCTTGGTCTCTGCTTCAATCATTGACTCCAGTAGTGCATTCCACAAATTCACAACCCTCCGTGTGGGGGAAAAAAAACCAATTCTCCTGCTCTCTGTCTTAAATCTCTTGCAATTAATCTTATATTGTTGTGCCCTCATTCTATAGCCTTCAGTCACTGGAAATACTGGGTACAGTGTCCAATTGTGGTCACTAAGAAACAGGGAAACATTCAAGCCTTGACAGTGGTGTGATGGGCCGCAAGGCTTGATCGAGTTTTTTGATGAGGTAACAGAGAGGGTAATGCTGTTGACGTAGTGTACATGGATTTCCAAAAGGTGTTCGACAAAGTGCCACATAATAGGCTTACCAGCAAAGTTGAAGTCCATTGAATAAAAGGGACAGTGGCAGCATGGATAGGAAATTGGCTAAGTGACAGGAAACAGAGAGTAGTGGTGACCGGTTGTTTTTCAGACTGGAGGAAGGTATACAGTGATGTTCCCCAGAGATCGGTTCTAGGACCATTGCTTTTCTTGATATATATTAATGACTTGGACATGGGTGTACAGGGCACAATTTCAAAATTTGCAGATGACACAAAACTTGGAAGTATAGTGAACAGTGAGGAGGATAGTGATAGACTTCAGGAAGACATAGACAGGCTGGTGGAATGGGCGGACACGTGGCAGATGAAATTTAGCGCAGAAAAGTGTGAAGTGATACATTTTGGTAGAAAAAATTACCATATAAACTAAATGGTACAATCCTAAAGGGGGTGCATGAACAGAGAGACCTGGGGGTATGTGTGCACAAATCGTTGAAGGTGGCAGGGCAGGTTGAGAAAGCAGTTAAAAAGGTGAACATAAGAAATAGGAGCAGGAGTAGGCCATTTGGCCTTTAGAGCCTGCTCCGCCATTCAATAAGATCAGTTAACGGCACAAATAACTACGTATGGGTATGATCTTGTGGCCATTACAGAAACATGGCTGCAGGGTGACAACGACTGGGAATTAAATATGCCAGGGTATTTAACAATCAGGAAGGACAGGCAGGAAGGAAGGAGAGGTGGGGTGGCTATGTTAATAAAGGAAGGAATCACTGTAATACAGAGAAATGATATTGGGTCAAAGGATCAGGATAATGAAACAGTTTGGGTGGAGATAAGGAATAATAAGGGGAAAAAACACTAGTGGGAGTAGTATATAGGCCTCCTAATAGTTGCAACTCTGCTGGAAGAAGTATTAATCAGGAAATAGTTGGGGCATGTAATAAGGGAACAGCTATAATTATGGGGGATTTTAACTATCATATTAACTGGACAAATCAAGTTGGACAGGGCAGCCTTGAGGAAGAGTTCATTGAGTGTATTAGGGATGGATTTCTTGCAGTATGTAACTGATCCTACAAGGGGGCAAGCAACCTTGGACCTGGTCCTGTGTAATGAGTCAGGATTAATTAATAATGTCCTAGTTAAGGATCCCCTTGGAATGAGTGACCATAACATGGTTGAATTCCATATCCAATTAGAGGGTGAGAAGGTTGGTTCTCAAACGAGCGTACTGAGCTTGAATAAAGGAGACTATGATGGTATGAGAGCGGAATTGATTAAAGTGGACTGGGAAAATAGATTAAAGGGTAAGACGGTACATGAGCAGTGGTATTCATTTAAGGAGTTATTTTACAACTTTCAAAAGAAATATATTCCACTGAGGAAAAAAGGGTGTAAAAGAAATGACAGCCATCCGTGGCTAAGTAAAGAAATTAAGGATAGTATCTGACTAAAAACAAGGACATATAAGGTAGCCAAACATAGTGGGAGGATAGAAGATTGGGAAGTCTTCAAAAGACAGCAAAAAGTAACTAAAGGATTGATTAAGAAAGGGAAGATAGATTATGAAAATAAATTAGCAAAAAATATAAAAACAGATAGCAAGAGTTTCTATAGTTATATAAAAAGAAAAAGGGTGGCTCAGGCAAACATAGGTCCCTTAGAGGATGAGACCGGGAAATTAATGGTGGGAAACATGGAGATGGCAAAAATGCTGAACAAATATTTTGTTTCAGTCTTTACGGTAGAGGACACTAAGAATATCCCAACACTGGACAAACAGGGGGCTCTAGGGGGGGGGAGCTAAATACGATTAAAATCACTAAGGAATTGGTACTCGGTAAAATAATGGGACTCAAGGTGGATAAATCCCCTGGACCTGATGGCTTGCATCCTAGGGTCTTGAGGGAAGTGGCAGTAGGGATTGTGGATGCTTTGGTAATAATTTTCCAAAATTCCCTGGACTCAGCAAAGATCCTGGCAGATTGGAAAACTGCTAATGTAACACCCTTATTTAAAAAGGGTAGTAGGCAGAAGGCTGGAAATTATAGACCAGTTAACCTAACATCTGTGGTGGGTAAAATTTGGGAGTCTATTATTAAGGAGACAGTAACGGAACATTTAGATAAACATAATTTAATAGGACAAAGTCAGCATGGCTTTATGAAGGGGAAGTCATGTCTGACAAATTTGCTTGAGTTCTTTGAGGACATAGCGTACAGGGTGGATAAAGGGGAACCAGTGGACATAGTGTATTTAGACTTCCAGAAGGCATTCGACAAGGTGCCACATAAAAGATTATTGCTCAAGATAAAAAATCACTGGATTGGGGGTAATATTCTGGCATGGGTGGAGGATTGGTTATCTAACAGGAAGCAGAGAGTTGGGATAAATGGTTCATTCTCGGACTGGCAACCAGTAGCCAGTGGTGTTCCGCAAGGGTTGGTGCTGGGTCCCCAACTCTTTACAATCTATATTAACGATTTGGAGGAGGGGACCGAGTGTAACATATCAAAGTTTGCAGATGATACAAAGATGGGAGGGAAAGTAGAAAGTGAGGAGGACATAAAAAACCTACAAGGGGATATAGACAGGCTGGGTGAGTGGGCGGAGATTTGGCAGATGCAATACAATACAATATTGGAAAATGTGAGGTTATGCACTTTGGCAGGAAAAATCAGAGAGCAAGTTATTATCTTAATGGCGAGAAACTGGAAAGTACTGCAGTACAAAGGGATCTGGGGGTCCTAGTGCAAGAAAATCAAAAAGTTAGTCTGCAGGTGCAGCAGGTGATCAAGAAGGCCAACGGAATGTTGGCTTTTATTGCTAGGGGGATAGATCATAAAAACAGGGAGGTATTGCTGCAGTTATATAAGGTATTGGTGAGACCACACCTGGAATACTGCATACAGTTTTGGTGTCCATACTTAAGAAAAGACATACTTGCTCTCGAGGCAGTACAAAGAAGGTTCACTCAGTTAATCCCAGGGATGAGGGGGTGGACATATGAGGAGAGGTTGAGTAGATTGGGACTCTACTCATTGGAGTTCAGAAGAATGAGAGGCGATCTTATTGAAACATATAAGATTGTGAAGGGGCTTGATCGGGTGGATGCGGTAAGGATGTTTCCAAGGATGGGTGAAACTAGAACTAGGGGGCATAATCTTCGAATAAGGGGCTGCTCTTTCAAAACTGAGATGAGGAAAAACTTCTTCACTCAGAGGGTAGTAGGTCTGTGGAATTTGCTGCCCCAGGAAGCTGTGGAAGCTACATCATTAAATAAATTTAAAACAGAAATAGACAGTTTCCTAGAAGTAAAGGGAATTAGGGGTTACGGGGAGCGGGCAGGAAATTGGACATGAGGCTGAGTTCGGATCGGTCAAGGCCCTGTGGGTGGCAGAGCGGGCCCAGGGGCTGAGTGGCCGGGTCCTGCTCCTACTTCTTGTGTTCTTTAGATTTGAGGTTAGGATCAGATCAGCCATGATCTTATTGAATGGCGGAGCAGGCTCGAGGGGCCGATTGGCCTACTCCTGCTCCTATTTCTTATGTTCTATGTTCTTTTCATGGCTGATCTTCTACCTCAACTCCACCTTCCCACACTATCCCCGTATCCCTTAAATCCCTTTGTTCCCAAAAATTTAACGACCTCTGTCTTGAATATACTCAGCGACTGAGCATCCACAGCTCTCTGGGGTAGAGAATTCCAAAGAATCACAACCCTTTGAGTGACGAAATTTCTCCTCATCTCAGTCCAAAATGGCCTACCCTTTATTCTGTGACTGTGACCCCATGTTCTAGATTCCCCAACCAGGGTAAACATTTTCCCAGCATTAACCCTGTCAACCCCCTTAAGAATTTTATATGTTTCAATTAGAACACCTCTCATTCTTCTAAGCTCGAAGGAATATAGGCCTAGTCTACTGAATCTCTCCTCATAGGCAATCCCCTCATCCCAGGAACCAGTCTGGTGAACCTTCGCTGCACTCCCTCTAAGGCAAGTATGTCTTTCCTTACGGAATCCTGGGCTTCAAAAATAGAGGTATAGAGTACTAAAGTGTGGAAATGGTGATGAACCTGTATAAAACACTGATTTGGTCTCAACTGGAGTACTGTGTCCAATTCTGGGCACTACACTTTAGGAAGGATGTGAAGGCCTTAGATAGGATGCAGAAAAGATTTACGAGAATGATTCCAGGAATTAGGGACTTCAATTATGTTGATAGACTGGAGAAGCTGAGGTTGTTCTCCTTGGAGCAAAGAAGATTGAGAGGAGATTTGATAGAGGTGCTCAAAATCATGAGGGGTCTGGATAGAGTAAATAGAGAGAAACTGTTCCCATTGGCAGAAGGGTCGAGAACCAGAGGACACAGATTTAAGGTGATTGGCAAAAGAAACAAAGGCGACATGAGGAAAAACTTCTTTACACAGAGAGTGGTTAAGATCTGGAATGCACTGCCTGAAAGGGTGGTGGAGGCAGATTCAATCTTATCTTTCAAAGGGGAGTTGGATAAGTATTTGAAGGAAAAATATTTGCAGGGCTATGGGGAAAGGGTAGGGGAGTGGGACTAGCTGAGAGTCGGTACGGGCTCGTCGGGACGAATGGCCTTCTTCTGTGCTGTAACTATTCTATGATTCTTGGCCCAACTAGGAAGGGAGGCATTGCTGTATCTGGTGCTGGGGAATGAGGTGGACCAGGTCAACCAAGTGTCTGTGGGAGAACACTTGGGTACAAGTGATCATGGTATCTTAAGATTTAGATTAGCAATGGAGAGGAGCAAGGAACAATCTAGAGTGGAACTTCTAAACTGGAATAGGGCTAACTTCAATGGGATGCGAAAGGATCCAGCCAGGGTAAAATGGAACCAAAGACTGACAGGAAAAACTGTAACAGAACATTGGGTGATCTTTAAGGAGATGTTCCAAGTACAGGCTAGGTACATTCTAACAAGAGGGAAGGTTAAGGGAACCAAAGCAAGGGCTCCTTGGATGACGAGGGAGATTGAGAAGATGAAGAAACTTAAAAAGAGGGTGTATGGTGAATTCTTCAAGGGAGAACCAGACCAAATGCAATAAGTTGAGAGGGGATGTGAAGATGAAAATACGATTGGCAAAGAGAGAATATGAGAGTAGAAAGGCGGTTAACATAAAAGGGAATCCAAAAGTCTTCTACCGGCATGTAAAAAGTAAGCGGGTAGTAAGAGGCGGGGTGGGTCCTATTGGGGACAAAAGGTGATATATGCTTAGAGGCGCAGGGCAAGGCTAGAATACTCAATGAGTACTTTGTATCGGTGTTTACTAAGGAGGTGGATGCTGACAAAATATTGGTAGAAGTGGAAAAGGTAGAAGCAATGGAAAGAATGAAAATTGAGAGACAGGATGCACTAGAAAGACTGGGTATGCTTAGAGTGGATAAGTTGCCTGGTCCAGATGGCTTGCATCCCAGGTTGCTAAGGGACTTGGGGGAGGAGATAGCAGAAGGGCTTGCCATAATTTCTCAATCTTCCCTAGATGTGGGGGAGGTGCCTGAGGATTGGAAAGTGGCAAATGTGACACCATTGTTCAAGAAAGGGTGTAAGAACAATCCTGGTAACTACAGGCTGGTCAGTTTAACATCAGTGGTGGGTAAAGTTTTAGAAACAATAATCAAGGAAAAAATTAATGGGCACTTGGAGAGGTTTAAGCTAATTAAGGAGAGCCAACACGGATTTGTAAAAGGCAGATTGTGTTTCATTAATCTAATTGAATTTTTTGATGAAGTAACAGGGAGGACTGATAATGGGAATGCAATGGATGTTGTCTACATGGATTTTAGGAAGGCGTTTGACAAAGTACCACATAGAAGGCTGGTTAACAAAATTGAGGCTCATGGAATAGGTGGGTCAGTGGCAGCTTGGATAAGGAATTGGCTCAAGGACAGAAAACAGCGAGTTGTGGTAAATGGCTGTTTTTCAGACTGGAGGATGGTAGACAGTGGTGTTCCCCAAGGGTCAGTGCTGGAGCCACTGCTTTTTTTGATATATATAAATGACGTGGATATTGGAATACAAAGTAGAATTTCTAAATTTGCCGATGACACCAAACTTGGGGCTATGGCAAACAGTGAGGATGATACCAATGGACTGCAAAAGGACATAGAAAGGCTAGCAGAATGGGAAGACAAGTGCAGATGGAATTTAATACAGAGAAGTGTGAGGTGATGCATTGTGGCAGATGGAGCAGGGAGAGGCAATATACACTTAATGGCACAGTTTTAAAGAGTGTGCAAGGACAGAGGGACCTGGCGTTAATGTGCATAGGTCCCTGAAGATAGCAGGACATATTGAGAGAGTGGTTAACAAAGCATATGGGATAATAGGCTTCATAAATAGAGGTATTGAGTACAAAAGTAGAGAAGTTATGCTGAACCTTTATAAAGCGCTGGTTAGGCTACAACTGGAGTATTGCGTCCAGTTCTGGTCACCACACTTTAGGAAGGATGTGAAGGCCCTTGAGAGGGTGCAGAGGAGATTTACCCGAATGGTTCTGGAGATGGGGGATCTTAGCTACAAGGACAGGTTGGAGAAGCTGGATTTGTTTTCATTAGAGCAAAGAAGGTTGAGGGGTGATTTGATAGAGGTGTACAAGATTATGACGGGTTTGGATAGGCTAGATGGGGAAAGGCTGTTCCCGCTAGTTGATGGTACAAGGACTAGGGGACACAGATTTAAGGTTTTGGGCAAGAGATACAGGGGGGACGTGAGGAAAAGCTTTTTTACACGGCGAGTGGTGAGGACCTGGAACTCGCTGCCGACGGAAGTGGTGGAAGCGGAGACACTCCATGTTTTCAAGGAGAGACTGGATAGGCACTTGAGGGAAATAAACTTGCAGGGCTACAGGGATAGAGCGGGGGAATGGGACTGACTCGATTGCTCTGCAGAGAGCTGGCACGAACTCGGTGGGCCTAATGGCCTCCTTCTGTGCCGTTATGACTCTATGACCACCGTGTGGTACCTTCTCATGGGATGGGAACCTAAGTATAGAGTCAATAGGGTGGGAAGAAAAACTGGAATTGGAAAACAAAAACGTAGAAAGTAAATTGGAAGGACAGGAATCAAGGGCTAGATAGTAGTCAACAAGGAGGTTTGCCTGTACTAAATGGTATATACTTCAATGCAAGGAGTATAGCGAACAAGGCAGATGAGCTGAGGGCACAGGTAGATACTTGGGACTATGATATTATAGATATTACAGAGACGTGGCTGAAAGAGGGGCAGGTATGGCAGCTCAACGTTCCTGGTTGCAGGATTTTCAGACGGGGTAGAGAGGGAGGTAAAAAGGGAGGGGGGACGCGGTATTGATTAAAGAAACTATTACAGCTGTGAGGAGGGATGATATGTTGGAGGGATCATCAAACGAGGCCATATGGGTCGAATTGAAAAACAAAAAAGGGGCGACCACACTGCTGGGAGTGTACTACAGACCCCCAAACAGTGAGAGGGAGATAGAAGAACAAATATGTGGACAAATTTCTGAGAAGTGCAAAAACTATAGGGCAGTAATAGTAGGGGATTTCAACTACCCCAATATTAACTGGGATAAAATTAGTGTGAAGGGTATAGAGGGTGCGGAATTCCTAAAATGCATCCAGGAGAACTTTTTTAGCCAGTATGTAGCAAGCCCAACAAGGGAGGGGGAGGGGGCGGTTCTGGACTTAGTTTTAGGGAATGAAGCTGGGCAGGTAGAAGGCGTATCAGTGGGGGAGCATTTTGGTGCTCGTGACCATAATTCTGTTAGATTTAAGGTAGTTATGGAAAAGGACAAGGATGGACCTGGAATAAAAATTCTAAATTGGGGAAAAGCAAATTTTGCTAAGCTCAGAGGGGATTTAGCCATAGTGGACTGGAAACAGCTACTTGAAGGTAACTCAGTGTCCGAGCAGTGGGAGGCATTCAAGGAGGAGATCCGGAGGGTTCAGACCAAATATGTGCCATTAAAGAAAAAAGGTGGGACTAACAAATCTAGAGCCCCCTGGATGTCTAGGGACATACAGGGTAGGATAAAGAAAAAAAGGGAGGCATATGACAGAAACTGAGGGCTAAATACTCCAGAATCTTTAGAGGAGTACAAAAACTGCAGGGGTGCAATTAAAAAGGATATTAGGAAAGCAAAGAGAGAGCATGAAAAATTCTTGGCAAGTAAAATCAAGGAAAACCCAAAGATGTTTTATAAATATATTAAGAGTAAGAGGATAACTAAAGAAAGGGTAGGGCCTATTAGAGATCATGAGGGTCGTCTTCTTAGGCTGTCCCTCAGAACCGAGGATGACTTGCTTCCATACTAAAAATGAGTTCTCAGGTGACTGATGAGTCCAATGCGAGACTTACAGTCTCTATCACAGGTGGGGCAGACGGTGGTTGAAGGGGCGGGTGGGTTGGGTGCTTGGGTTGACGTGCGCTCCTTCCGTTGTTTGCGCTTGGCTTCCGCTTGCTCCCGGCGAAGAGACTCGAGGTGTACAGTGGCTTCCTGGATGCTTCTCCTCCACTTTGTGCGGTCTCGGGCCAGGGATTCCCAGGTGTCGGTGGGAATGTTGCACTTTTTCAAGGAGGCTTTGACGGTGTCCTTGAAGCATTTCCTCTGCCCACCTGGGGCTCTCTTGCCATGACTGAGCTCCGAGTAGAGCGCTTGTTTTGGGAGTCTCGTATCGGGCATGCGGACGATGTGGCCCGTCCATCGGAGCTGATCGAGCATGGTCAAAGCTTCGATGCTGGGGATGTTGGCCTGAGCGAGAACACGGACGTTGGTGCGCCTATCCTGCCAATGGATTTGCAGGATCTTGCGGAGGCAGCGTTGGTGGTACCTCTCCAGTGCTTTGAGGTGCCTGCTGTACATGGTCCATGTCTCTGAAGCATACAGGAGGGCGGGTATCACTACTGCTCTGTAGACCATGAGCTTGGTGCTGGGTTTGAGGTCCTGGTCTTCAAACACTCTCTTCCTCAGGTGACCGAAGGCTGCACTGGCACACTGAAGGCGGTGTTGGACTTCGTCATCGAAATCTGCCCATGTTGACAGTAGGCTCCCGAGGAGTGGAAAGTGGTCCACGTTGTCCAAGGCCTCGTCATGGATTTTGATAATCGGGGAGCAGTACTGTGTGGCGGGGGCAGGTTGGTAGAGGACCTTTGTCTTACGGATGTTTAGTGTGAGGCTCATGCTCTCATACGCTTCGGTGAAGGTGTTGATGATGGTTTGGAGTTCGGCCTCAGTGTGCGCAGTGTGAGGGTAATCTGTGTGTGGAGGCGGGAGACGTCGGTAGGGTTCTTAATGAATACTTTCCGTCTGTTTTCACAAAGGAGAGGGCCGAAGCAGACATTGCTATCGGGGAGGGGGGGGATTGTGAAATATTAGATGAAATAAACATAGTGAGAGAGGAAGTATTAAGGGGTTTAGCAGCTTTAAAAGTGGATAAATCCCCAGGCCCGGATGACATGTATCCCAGGCTGTTAAGCGAAGCAAAAGAGGAAATAGCAGAGGCCCTGACCATCATTTTTCAATCCTCTCTGGCTTCAGGTGTGGTGCCGGAGGACTGCTAATGTGGTACCCTTGTTTAAAAAGGGAGAAAAGGATAGACCGAGTAATTACAGGCCAGTCAGCCTAACCTCGGTGGTGGGAAAATTATTGGAAAGAATTTTGAAGGACAGGATAAATCTTCATTTAGAAAGACACGGATTAATCAAGGATAGTCAGCACGGATTTGTTAAGGGAAGGTCGTGTCTGACAAACTTGATTGAATTTTTTAAGGAGGTAACAAGGAGGGTAGATGAGGGTAGTGCATTTGATGTAGTATATATGGACTTTAGCAAGGCTTTTGATAAGGTTCTATATGGCAGACTGGTCACGAAGTTAAAAGCCCATGGGATCCAGGGCAAAGTGACAAGGTGGATTCAAAACTGGCTCGGAGACGGGAAGCAGAGGGTAATGGTTGATGGGTGTTTTTGTGACTGGAAGGCTGTTTCCAGTGGGGTTCCGCAGGGTTCAGTACTAGGTCCCTTGCTTTTTGTAGTATATATCAATGATCTAGACTTGAATATAGGGGGTATGATTAAGAAGTTTGCAGATGATACTAAAATTGGCTATGTGGTTGATACTGAAGAAGGAAGCTGTAGACTGCAGGAAGATATCAATAAATTGGTCAGGTGGGCAGAACAGTGGCAAATGGAATTCAATCCGGAGAAGTGTGAGGTAATGCATTTGGGGAGGGCTAACAAGGAAAGGGAATACACATTAAATGGTAGGACACTGAGTAGTGTAGAGGAACAAAGGGACCTTGGAGTGCATGTCCACAGATCCCTGAAGGTAGCAGGCTAAGTAGATAAGGTGGTTAAGAAGGCACATGGAATGCTTGCCTTTATTAGCCATGGCATAGAATACAAGAGCAGGGGGGTTATGCTTCAACTGTATAAAACACTAGTTAGGCCTCAGCTAGAGTACTGCGTGCAGTTCTGGTCACCACATTACAGGAAAGATGTGATTGCACTGGAGAGGGTACAGAGGAGATTTACAAGGATGTTGCCGGGAGTAGAGAATCTTAGCTATGAGGAAAGACTGGATAGGCTGGGTCTGTCTTCCTTGGAACAGAGGAGGCTGAGGGGAGACCTTATTGAGGTGTATAAAATTATGTGGGGAATAGATAAAGTGGATAGAAAGGACCTATTTCCCTTAGCAGAGGGGTCAAAAACCAGGGGGCACCGATTTAAAGTAATTGGTGGAAGGTTTAGAGGGAATTTGAGGGGAAATTTCTTCACCCAGAGGTTTGTGGGGTCTGGAACTCGCTGCCTGAAAGGGTGGTAGAGGCAGGAACCCTAACCACATTTAAAAAGTACTTGGATGTGCACTTGGGATGCTCTAACCTACAGGGCTACGGATCAATAGCTGGGAAGTGGGATTAGGCTGGATGGCTCTTTGTTGGCCGGCGCGGACATGATGGGCCGAAATGGCCTCCTTCCGTGCTGTAACTTTCTATGATTCTATCAAAGGCCTTTTGTAAATATAAACCGTTTACTTTCCCACATTGCATTCGTGTTGCGATAATGGGAACACGTTGAGCATATCAAAGAGCAGTCAGCACACTGCTACTATATTGAGATTTCATTCAAGGTGTTAACTTTGACATGAAGTTTGGTGGACCAGTCGTTGTTCCAGTGTGTGGGGGTGTCAGAGGATAGCCTTTATTGCTCTCTGTCTTTGTCTCTCTCTCTATCTCTGGAATGAGCAGTCTAAAACAGTCAGAGACACAGCAAGATTGTGCTGTGATTGATCCACAAAACAGGACTGCCCTGGTAGACCCATTGTTTCAGCCTGTTCTTGCCCCACGGAACTTATTTCTTCCTATCTCAGCTCTTTTTTCTCGCCTGGTCCATTCTCTTCCCACCTACATCTGCAACTCTTCCGACACAATCCACCACTTCAACAGTTTCCAGCTTCCTGTCCCTAACTGTCTCCTTTTCATCATGGACGTCCAATCCCTCTGCACCTCCATCCCCCAACCAGGACGGCCAGAGGGCCCTCTGCTTCTTCCTTGAACAGAGGCCCAACCAGTCCCCATTCACCACCACCCTCCTCCGCTTGGCTGAACTTGTTTTCACATTGATCAACTTTTCCTTTGATTTCACTCACTTCCTTCCAATAAAAGGTGTTGCTATGGGAACCTGTGTGAGTCCTAGCTATGCTTGCTCAGCTTCCCTCCCTCACTCTTTTTCTGGTACATTGAGGACTGTATTGGTGCCATTTCCTGCTATCGCCCTGCATTGGAAAATTTCATCAACTTTGCTTCTAAATTCCACCCTTCCCTCGCCTTCACATGGTCCATCTCCGACTCTTCCCTTGCTTTCCTCGACTTCTCTATCACCATTTCTGGGGATAGGCTATCGACAAACATCCACTATAAGCCCACTGACTCTCACAGCTACCTGGACTACACTTCTATCCCACCCACTTCCTGTAAGGACTATCTTCCTTTCTCCATCTCCGTCACATCTGTTCTGACGATGCCATTTTCCATACCAGTGCTTCTGCTATGTCTTCCTTTTTCCTCAACCAAGGATTCCCTTCTACCGTGGTTGACAGGGCCCTCGACCATGTCCGTCCTATTTCCTGTACTTCTGCTCTCACTCCTTCCCCTCCCTCCCAGAACCACGATAGGGTTCCCCTTGTCCTCACCTTCCACCCCACCAGCCTCCACATTCAACGGATCATCCTCCGCCATTTCCGCCACCTCCAGCATGATGCCACCACCAAACACATCTTCCCTTCCCCTCCCCTTTCAGCACTCTGAAGGGACCGTTCCCTCCGTGACACCCTGGTCCACTCCTCAATCTCCCCTAACACCCCCTTCCCCTTCCCAAGGCACCTTCTCGTGCAAGTGCAGGAGATGCAACACCTGCCATTTTACCTCCTTCCTTCCCACTGTCCAGGGCCCCAAAAACTCCTTCTAGGTGAAACAGCGATTTACTTGTACTCCTTTCAATTTAGTATACTGTATTCACTGCTCACGATACGGTCTCCTCTATACTGGGGAGACCAAACACATTGAGTGACCGCTTTGCGGAACACCTCCATTCAGTCTGCAGGCGTGACCCTGAGCTTCCGGTTGGTTGCCATTTTAATTCTCCGCTCCACTCTGACCTCAACCTCCTACACTGTTCCAATGAAGCTCAACGTGAGTTCGAGGAATACCACCTCCTCTTTCGATTTGGCACTTTATAGCCTTCTGGACAACATTGAATGCAACAATTTCTTCGGGGCCAGCGGCGAGGGCCTTTGCTTCACCGCTGACCGCAAATTACAGGCCATTATCTCTTCTGTTTCTCCACAGACGGGCAGAGTGTATCCAGCATTTTCTGTTTTCGTCACAGAAGCATGCTTGTTTACTCTCTATGTTTATCAGTCAAATATTGCAGGACAGGAAAATAAACTTTCATATTCAGGAGGAAAAGAGAAAAATGGACTGAAAGCCAGTCCATAGCCACAAGACATCATACATAGCACAGAAACAGGCCATTCGGCCCAAGGAGAGTAGTTGTTGTAAATCTGGAGAAGGTTATAGAAATAAAAATGAGAAGTCGCACAACACCAGGTTATAGTCCAACCGATTTATTTAAAATTACAAGCTTTTGGAGCTATCCTGCCCCTTCTTCAGGTAAAGTTACACTGAGTGAATCTACAAAAGTTCACAGAATATAAACACAGATACTACAGAGATACAATCTTTCCTTACATCAAAGACACACCAAGAGATTCACTCAGTGTAACTTTACCTGAAGAAGGGGCAGGATAGCTCCGAAAGCTTGTAATTTTAAATAAATCAGTTGGACTATAACCTGGTGTTGTGCGACTTCTCATTTTTGTCCACCCCAGTCCAACACCGGCATCTCCGCATCATGACCGTTATAGAAATAGGGAGGGGTAAGACCATGAAGGGGATGAGAATTTTAAGTTGGAGGCATTGGTGGATTGGGAGCCAATGTAGATCAGCGAGCACAGGGACGTTGAGTGAACAGAACCTGATACAGGATAGGATACGAGCAGTTGAATTTAGGATGAGCTGAAGTGTAGGGAGAATGGAAGATGAGAGACTGACCAGAAGAGCATTGGATAAGTTGAATTTGGAAATGACACAGGCGTGGATGATGGTTTCAGCAACAGATGGTTGAGGCAGGGGTGGAAATGGGCGATATGGAAGTGGAAGTATTTGGGGTTGGAAGCTCAGCTCAGAGTCAAATAGGATGCCGAGGTTGCAAACAGTCTGAGACAGTGGCCGGGGAGCGGGAGGATGGAATCAGGGACGAGGGTATGGTGTTTGTGGTGGGGGCCTAGGTTCCAGAAAATTCAGGAGGCAGAAGTATGGAGAGGACGGGATTCCAAACATTGAGGCAAATAAAGGCAAAAATATGAAAGCAAATGCTTCACAACCAAAGGTGTACATAAAAGTACATTACGGTTGCAATCCTTGAGGGTTCCATGAGATGGCAGCAAGTAATCTCAGTGCATGTAAGGCAGCTGAAATTCACAGTCTCAATTGCACAGCTCTAAATCTAGAGTTAAGAGAAACTGTTCATTTTAATGTTCTGTCATGAATCAACATTTAAAAGTCATTAGTTGATGTGTGGTCTTGTTTTAGTTTACAGATTACGTGATCACCACTCTCAAGGTCATTTCGTACTGTTTAGCAGCACTCCCGGCTGGTGTTGGACCAGTGCCCACGAAGCAGGGATCTGAGTGGGTCGTGCGACCAATCTCAGAGTGATGTCTCTAATCCACCAGCAGCCACAGGACAAAGACAACATCACACACACTAATTTTCGCTCCCTTACATGCACCGCACAGGAAAGGAGTAGAGAACTTGACATTGGCACATTAACCTTTCTGAGGTGGGATTTTACTTCACAAGACTCCAAAAAGTTATCATTTACCCATAATGAATTGATTTTTTTTTCACAATTTTCAGATGTGGTCTCTGGGAGAAGCATCTTTCCTTCCTCCTGCCTGATCAGTGTCTCCAAGGTATCGCCTTCCACCAACTCCTTTGTTTCTAAGATGTCTTACCATCACTGTTAGCTCAATTACCTTATGTCATGAAGAAAATAATTTTCAGAATATTCTACCATCCAGTAGCACTTTTTTTTTTATAGATCTCAGGAGTTTTACCCGTGATTACGCAGCTCCTTGATGTCATCCTGCCTGTGCTGGTTCTAGCAAAGACACAATGGGCCCAATGGCCTCCTCCTGTGTGATAAACGTCTACGGTTCTATGATAGGAATATGCTTTATGGACTGAATGACCTCCTTGTTCCATACTTTCTTGCAAGAGGTTGGAAAGATAGACTGGAGCAGTGTGCCATTCTCTCCTGGGATACACTGTAGGTTTACATAAGAACATAAGACGTAGGAGCAGGAGTAGGTCATTTGGCCCCTCGAGCCTGCTCCGCCATTCAATAAGATCACGGCTGATCTGAACTTGGCCTCATTTCCACTTCCCTGCCCGCTCCCCATAACCCTTGACTCCCTTATCGTTCAAAAATCTGTCTATCTCCACCTTAAATATATTCAATGACCCAGCCTCCACAGCTCCCTGGGGAAGAGAATTCTAAAGATTCACGACCCTCTGAGAAGAAATTACTCCTCATTTCCGATTTAAAAGGGTGCCCCCTTATTCTGAAATTATGCCCCCTAGTTCTAGATTACCCCACGAGGGGAAACATCCTCTCTGCATCTACCCTTTCAAGCCCCTTCAGAATCTTATATGT
This sequence comes from Squalus acanthias, assembly GCA_030390025.1. Taxonomy (NCBI): domain Eukaryota; kingdom Metazoa; phylum Chordata; class Chondrichthyes; order Squaliformes; family Squalidae; genus Squalus; species Squalus acanthias. The sequence goes on along the minus strand of CM059425.1, from coordinate 223,417,585 downwards.
TTCAATAAGATCCCCTCTCATTCTTCGAAACTCCAATGAGTATAGGCCCAACCTGCTCAACCTTTCTTCATAAGACACCCCCTTCATGCCTCCAATGCAAGTATATCCTTCCTTAAATAAGGAGACCAAAACTGAATGCAGTACTCCAGTTGTAACAGGACTTCCCTACTTTTATACTCCATTCCCTTTGCGATAAAGGCCAACACTCCATTTGCCTTCCTAATTACTTGCTGTACCTGCATTTTAACTTTTTGTGATTCATGTACAAGGACCCCCAGATCCCTCTGTACTTCAGCATTTTGTAGTCTCTCCCCATTTAAATAATAATTTGCTTTTTAATTTTTCCTACCAAAGTGGATAACCTCACATTTTCCCACATTAAACTCCATCTGCCAGATTTTTGCCCACTCACTTAGCCTATCTATATCCCTTTGGAGATTCTTTGCATCCTCCACACAATTTGCTTTCCCACCTATCTTTGTATCATCAGCAAATTTGGCTACATTACACTCAGTCCCTTCATCCAAGTCATTAATATAGATTGTAAATAGTTGAGGCCCCAGCAGCACCCCACTAGTTACAGTTTGCCAGCCTGAAAATGACTCATTTATCTCGACTCTCTGTTTTCTGTTAGTTAGCCAATCCTGTATCCATGCTAATATATTACCCCAACCCCGTGAGCTCTTGTCTTGTGTAATAACCTTTTAAGTGGCACCTTATCTAATGCCTTCTGGAAATCCAAATACACGACATCTACTGGTTCCCCTTTATCCACCCTGCTCGTTACATCCTCACAGAACTCCAGCAAATTTGTCAAACATGATTTCCCTTTCATAAAACCATGCTGACTCTGCTTGACTATATTATGATTTTCTAAATGTCCTGCTATCACTTTCTTAATGATGGACTCCAGCATTTTCCCAATGACAGATGTTAGGCTAACTGGTCTATAGTTGCCTGCTTTCTGTCTCCCTCCTTTCTTAAATAGGGGTGTTACATTTGCAGTTTTCCAATCCACTGGGACCTCTCCAGAATCCAGGGAATTTTGGTAAATTACAACTAATGCATCCACTATCTCTGCAGCTACCTCTTTTAAAACTCTGGGATGCAGACCATTAGGTACAGGGGACTTGTCCACCTTTAGTCCCATTAGTTTGCCTAGTACTTTCTCTTTAGTGGTATTGATTGTTTTAAGTTCCACCCCCCACCACCACAATAGCCCCTTGATTATCCATTATTGGGATGCTTTTAGTGTCTTCTACCATGAAGACCGATACAAAATATTTGTTCAAAGTCTCTGCCATTTCCCTGTTTCTCATTATTAATTCTCCAGACTTATCCTCTAGGGGACCAACGTTTACTTTAGCTACTCTCTTCCTTTTTATATACCTGTAGAAGCTCTTGCTGTTTGTTTTTATATTTCTTGCTAGCTTACTCTCATAAGCTATCTTCTCTCATCATTTTTTTAGTCGTCCTTTGCTGCTTTTTAAAAATTTCTCAATCCTCTGGCCTTCCACTATTCTTTGCAACATTGTATGCTTTTGTTTTCAATTTGATGCCATCCTTTACTTCCTTAGTTAGCCACAGATGGTTCATCCTTCTCTTCGAGTCTTTCTTTCTCACTGGAATATATCTTTGCTGAGAGTTATGAAATATCTCCTTAAATGTTTGCCACTGCTTTTCTATAGTCTTACCCTGTAATATATTTTCCCAGTCCACTTTAACCAAGTCTGCCTTCATACCTTTGTAATTACCTTTGTTTAAGTTCAGGACATTAGTTTGAGACCTAGCTTTCTCACCCTCAAACTGAATTTGAAATTCTACCATGCTATGATCACTGTTCCCAAGAGGATCCTTCACTTCAAGATCACTAATTAATCCAGCCTCGTTGCACATTACCAGATCTAAAATAGTCTGCTCCCTGGTTGGTTCCACAACATATTGTTCCAAGAAACCATCCCATATACACTCTAGAACTCTTCCTCAAGTCTACCTTTGCCAATTTACTTTGTCCAATCAATATGAAGATTAAAATCTCCCATGATTATAGCCGTACCTTTCTTACAAACCTCTATTATTTCTTGATTTATTCTCTATCCTACAGTGTGGCTACTGTTTGGGGGCCTGTAGACCACTCCCACCAGTGACTTTTTACCCTTATTATTTCTTATCTCCACCCAAACTGATTCTATGTCTTGATCATCTAGGCCAATATCATTTCTCATTACTGCACTGATCTCATCCCTTATTAACAGAGCTACACCACCTCCTTTTCCTTTCTGCCTATCCTTATGAAATGGCAAATACCCCTGAATATTCAGTTCCCAGCCTTGGTCACCTTGCAACCACGTCTCTGTAATGGCTATCAGATCATACCCATTTATTTCTATTTGTGCTGTCAACTCATCTATCTTGTTACGAATGCTGCGTGTGTTCAGATAAAGAGCTTTTAATTTTGTCTTTTTACCATTTTTCCCTACTCTGACCCCTCTTTCTGATGCACTCTTATGTGTATACGCTCTGTCCCTTATGTGTATACGCTCTGTCCTTTCCTGTCACACTCTGGTTATCATTACCCCTATCGCTACCCTGCACTTTTGCCTTCTCATTTTTCTTTGACTTTTTAAATTTCCGCTCAGCGTATCCCTCCCCCGCCACCCCCCCCCCCCCCCCCCCCACTATTTAGTTTAAAGCCCTATCTACAGCCCTAGTTATTCGATTCTCCAGGACACTGGTCCCAGCCTGGTTCAAATGAAGCCCGTCCCAACGGAACAGCTCCCTCTTATCCCAGTACTGGTGCCAGTGCCCCAGGAATTGAAACCCATTTCTCCCACACCAATCTTTGAGCCACTCGTTCATCTCTCTGATCTTATTTACCCTATGCCAATTTGCACGTGGCTCAGGTAGTAATCCAGAGATTATTACCTTTGTGGTTCTACTTTTTAATTTAGCCCCTAGCTGTTCATACTCCCTCAGCAGAACCTCTTTCTTTGTCCTACCTATGTCATTGGTACCTACATGGACCACGACAACTGGATCTTTCCCCTCCCACTCTAAGGGGTAAAAATTCACTTGGTTGCGCCTCCCGTTAGCGCCTTAAGAGGGCGCTAATGGGGCGTTAAGCCGCTAACGCCCGGGCGCAGCGCTGTTTGCGCCGCTCGAGAACTTAACTTGAGATTGTGCGGCGGCGCTAAAACTTACCGCTGCGACCACCTGCGCGCGCAGATTGTGACGTCATTCCATGGTGCAACGCCCTTGGGGCGCCCCGGAGCGGAAATTGAGTGGCGCCCCCTGCCTTACCGCCTGGCGCTTCCAACGACCAGAAGACTGGAACGTTATCAATCGGTGTGGGGCTGGGGGGGGCGCTATTTAAAGGGGGCCTCTTCCTGTCTTTTTCTGTGGTCGACATTTATGCACCACTCGTTCTGAGAGAGAGAGAGAGATTCGGAGAGAGAGAGAGAGAGAGACTTCTAGATTGACTCAACGCTTTGTGAGGTAGTTTTGCCCAGTTCATCCTAACTTTGTTGCTACTTTAGTTGCTGTACCTCATTACTTTTCTGGCAAAGAGAATATGGGGGCTGCAATGATTGGGGGCGTCGTCCTGCTCCAGCTGAATCGGAGGATACTGAGACGCAGACAGAGAGTGGCAATGATGGCCAGACGGAGGAGGGCCATCAGGCGCATGTACAGGAGAGCTTACCCTCCCAGGGTATATCGTGAACAGCTCTCCTACATCCATATGTCCGAGGAGCTGTGTTTGCGAAGGCTGCGATTCAGCAAGGAGGTGGTCACTGAGCTCTGCCACCTGCTGCAGCCAGATCTGCAGCCTCAGCTGAGGTCCAGGACGTCTCTGTCGGTGGCAGTGAAGGTCACAGTGGCTTTGAACTTCTACGCCACTGGCTCATTCCAAGCTGCTGTTGGGGACCTCGCCAATATCTCCCAGTTTGCGGTGCATCGCTGCATCCGGCAGGTCACCAATGCCCTCTTCAGAAGGAGACGAGACTTCATCTCTTTCCCTATGACCCCAGACAAGCAGCATGACCGTGCTATGGGCTTTGCGAGGGTAGCGGGCTTCCCCATGGTGCAGGGCGCCATTGACTGCATGCATGTGGCTTTGCGTGCTCCGCGAGAGAATGCAGAGGAATTCAGGAACAGAAAGGGGTTCCATTCCTTGAATGTGCAGTTGGTCTGTGACCACAGACAGGTGATACTCGCTGTCAATGCCCACTATCCGGGCAGCTGCCACGATGCTTTCATCCTGCGCCAGACTACTGTGGCAGAAGTTTTCGAGGCACCGCATCAGCCAGTTGGTTGGCTTCTGGGGGACAAGGGGTACGCATTGAGCACCTGGCTGATGACACCGCTCCGTACGCCAAACACCCCTGCTGAGTTGCGGTACAATGAAAGCCATCAAGCAACCAGGAACATTATTGAGCGCACAATCGGCGTGCTGAAACAACGGTTCCGCTGTCTGGACCATTCCGGAGGAGCCCTGCAGTACTCGCCTGAGCAAGTTTCGAACTTCGTAGTCGTGTGCTGCATGTTGCACAACATGGCAATCCTCAGGACCCAGCCAATGCCACCAGGCCTTGTAGCACCACCAGAGGAGGAGGAGGAAGAGGAGGAAGAGGACGAGGACGATGATCATCAGCAGCACCAAGGCGGGAGGGCGGCCCACAATGGTCAAACTGCAAGGGCCGTCCGTCAACGACTAATAGCAAGCCGCTTCTAGGGCCCCTGCCATTGCTACAAACACTAATCAACCCAGCACGCAACCCCTAAGCCGGCCAAGGCACCAATAATTCCAACCACCAGCCATGTATATTTTGAATACAGAAACTTATTTATTTTACAAACTCTGTGTGTGTCAATTCCTCATGACAAACTCATAGAAATAAACACAAAAAAACAGTCAATAACATAACTGGTTCTCACAACCTGGAGATAATGTCCAAAACACTAAACAAAAGTTGGACCATGAACCTCGGCCTTTAATAAAAAAATGACCAGCATTTTGGCACACCTCCTACTTTTTGCCCTTCGAGGGTGATCTCCTTCCCTTGCGCACTTCCCCCCTTCTAACCCTACTGCTCCTCCGTAATGGGACCTCAGTGGCTGCAGCAAGGCTGCTGCTCGTCAGACCCTGACACTGCAGATGCCCCTGAAGGACGGCCTCGACCACTTCTGGGCCTGGAGGGCCCGGCTGCAGACTGCACCAACTCTGCATGGGCGGCAGCAGTCTGTCCTACAGGCGGTGGCAAGTGCAGTGGAGAAGTGACAGTGTTGGCAGCAGGAATGCTGTCATCGTGAGAGAGGACAGCAACTCCCTGCTCGCCCGACACACTGGCACTCCCACGGGGCAGCACTTCAGCATCCGGAGCAATTTGCCGGAGAACAGATTGCTGGCCTGCTGCGGCGCGGTGACAGCCCCGGGGACATGTGCACGAACCATCGAGGATGGCAGCAGTCAGTGCTCGCGTGGCCTCAATCTGAGTCTGCATGAGAGCAGTCTCAGATGGGTTCCTGGCAGCCAGTGACTGAATTGCAGCACTAAGCTTTAGTGTGGCATCCGCCTGTGCTACAGCGAAGTGCTCCACACTCCTTGCCAGTGACTCAATGCATTCGGGCACCCTTCCCACTGCACCCATGAGCTCAGTGTGCATGCCCACCGCCTGGCTGTTCATTTCTGCAATCAGCCGCTCCTCCTCTGCGTCCATTGCAGTAGGAGTGTCTGGCATACTCTCCCTCTGGGGAGAAGGCTCCCGTTCTTCCCTCCTCCCCCCCCCCATGGCGTTGCTGCAGCCCGCTGGGTCCTGGAGCTTCACCATCATCAGCCCCTTCCCCCCTGCTCCCCTCCGGGGAAGGCGTGTTCCCAGTGTGGGCATGGGCTTCCTCGGGAGAGGGTGGCACTGATGCTCCGGCTTCCTCTTCCTCCTCAGCTGCAGCATCACTCCCAGTGGCAGCTTCAGGGCCCGTCTCCTCAGCTGGTGAATCACCATCTGAAAGCAGGGAGGTACAAGAGTGGCTTTAGCGTGAGGACAGGGTGGCAGTAAGGGAGGAATAAGTGCAGCGAGTTAGCAAGTTGGATTGAAAGTGTCAAAGGCTGGTATTGTGAGGGACAAGTGGAAGGACAGAGGACAAAAAGGTGATGACCTTACCATTGCTGTCCACAACGGGGTCGGCGTCCCCAGTGGCGACGGGACCGATCACCCGGCTTGCCACAATCCTGTGGACGCGCTCCTCCAGATCGCTGAGGGGTTGCAGCTGAAGCCGCCCTCCACCCGTCCGTTGCTGCTGTCTCCGATTATGAGCCAGCTTAGCCTGCAAGAAAAAGGACAGCATCTGAGTAAATATACAGCCATGGTCTTGCCTGATGTGCCTCCCATAGGTGAATAGCCCTTACAATATGCAGCCATGGTCTTGCCTGATGTGCCTCCCATAGGTGAATAGCCCTTACTGTATGCAAAGTGTGGAATGTGTGTGTGTGTTTGATGAAAGGGCCATAGGTGTTGCATGAGTGTTGTGCATTGGGGTTTTAAGACCCTCTGGCCATAGAGTGAGGTTGAGATGGAGGGATGGAGAGGTATTGAGAAAAAGCCACTCACCCTGACGACCCGAGTGAGGTCGTTGAACTTTTTGCGGCACTGAACATGGGTCCTGGGCACCATGCTCCTGGAGGAGACGCTCTGAGCCACCTCCCTCCACACTCTTCTGAACTCGCGTGGCAAAGGCCTCCTGCCACTCTCCGGGAACAGCATGCATCGTCTGCGCTCCACTGCGTCAACCAGAGCATCCAAGGCCCACTCGGTGAAGCGATGAGCGCGTTCTCTCACCCTCTCCATGCTTGGCAGCAAAATGGATTACAGGTCTCTCCAGGCTGAGATTCAAGGCTGCAATGAGCAGGGTGTGGCTGGGGAGCAAGTGGCCCCCCCCGCTTTAAGAAGTGTCCGGCGCCAGTGTGTCTGTGTTCCCTCGCTAACTGGCAGCAGCTGCGCTGCGCTCGTGCGCTGAGGTAGCGCCTCACTCCTTGGCCTTTGCGCCTTAAGAGAGGTGTGCAGCGCCTAATTTAGCGCTCCACTCACCTCCCGGGGCGGTAAAAGTGAAGTTTCCTGTCAGTGCCGATAATTAGCGCCAGGCGCTAATATTTGCGCCCGGACGATATTTGCGCCCCAAATGGGGCGCGACCTAATTTCTACCCCTAAGTTCCTCTCCAGCCCAGAGGAGATATCCTTTACCCTAGCATCGGCAGGCAACACAGCCTTCGGGACTCATGCTCTCAGCTGCAGAGAACAGTATCTATCCCCCTAACTATACTGTCCCCTACCAGTACCACATTTCTTTTTGCTCCCTCCACTTGAATGGCTCCCTGTACCACAGTGCTGTGGTCAGTTTGCCCATCCTCACTGCAGTCCCTGCTCTCGCCCACACAGAGAGTAAGAACCTCGTAACTGTTGGACAAGAGCAAGGGCTGAGGCTCCTCCACCACTACCTCCTGGTTCCCCATACCTGCCTCGCTCGTAGTCACACCCACCTGTCCCTGACCACGGACCAAATTTGAATTAATTAATCTAAGGGGTGTGACTGCCTCCTGGAACACAGCATCCAGGTAACTCTCCCCCTCCCTGATGTGTCTCAGTGTTTGAAGCTCGGACTCCAGCTCATCAACAAAGAGCCGAAGTTCCTCGAGCAACCAACACTTACTGCAAATGTGGTCGCCGTGGACCTCAATGGTGTCCACCAGCTCCCACATGTTGCAGCAGTAACACATCGCCTGCCCTGCCATCTCTAAGGTATTTAATTAATTAAGTGTTTAAGTTTTGAACGTTTAGTTTTTAATCCCGGCTCTTAATTTAAACCGATGCCCAAGAAAAGAGAGAAATACCAACCAATCACTTCCCTGCTTTCTTGTGATGTCACTCCTTGTTTTTGTTGTCCGGTCCGCTGCCTCTGCTCTCGGGCCTTCCTCTGCCGCGCTGTTTATTTGCTCCGCCTCCGCTCTCGCTCCTGCTCAGGTCCGCTGCCTCTGCCTTTTCCCTGTGATGTCACCTTTTATTTTTCTCCGAATGCGGTTGGGGGGTTTCACAGAGCCGAACTCCCACTGGTTCTCTATCCCCTCTCCTGGAGGCTGACGATATAAAAAGAAGAAAGGAGCACCTCCCTCCCCTCCTCACTGAACTCCCTTACTCACCAAACTCACACATTTACACTCTGTTCCAAGCTGGACTCCATCTGGCCATGCTATCACCCATGGGTACTAGACATGAACACTGGACAAATTCTACCATCCAGTAGCCCTCTTTTTATAGATCTGCACTTGCCATGAAAGATTAATCAAGTATATTTTTGCAACAACATTGATTTTTAATACACTATCTAAACTTTCCTAAATAAACTATGATGCTTGTCTGGAATGTCCAAATCAGAAAATGGGTTGCATGCTCAAATTAAGTAACTTGGATAATGACTGCAGCAATTAACTAACATCTATGCAGATGTCCATGTTATTATTTCTATATTCTAATAATCAAGAAGGTAGGTTCCTGGGAGGTCCCCAGTCTTGGGTGGGGGGAGGGGGGTGGTGGTGGTGGCAGTGGCAGCGGTCTAAGCTGGTTTTGTGGAGCCTGAAGGACCACTCCTCCTCCTGCCTGCTCTCCCTGCAACCTCTGCTCCAAATGTCTGCTCCCTTTGAAAATCCTTCTTCTGCCTCCTCTCCTTGCGAACTCTCCTCCTTCTGCCTGCTCTCCCTGCAAGCTCATGGTGCCCAAAGTGGGTTACTAGAAGCCCTTTACCAGTGTGGAGACAGTCCCAGTAGTTTGAAACATTGTAAGTAGCCAAAAAAGCACAAAGTTTCACCAGCCCAAAATCTGCCAAAAATTTCCAGTAATTTACCTGAAAGCAACTGAGGGCCCCTTTAAATATCAGTGAAAATGACTTCTTCCCAATGCTTTACCCAGTAATTTGTGGGCTAATTGTAAAACTGTCAAAAGCAACGTCAAATAATGACAATAGCACTTGGGTCCTTAAACCAGAGTAGGACCCAAACTTACATGTTTATTAAGCTCCCGATGCCCACTGGAAAATCTCATCAGGCGGGTCTCTGCTGCAAATTCAGCTCAAACTTTTTTTTTCAGTTTTCGTGCCCGCTCTTGCTGAATAACGGAGGTGTTGGGCGGGGGGTACAGATGAACGTCGCCCTCTTATTTGATGATACAATATGCAACTTTACTATTTGGAGCACAACAAAGTCATTTTCTAACATCATTGCGCCAGCATTTGGGTTTTAGCCTATGCTCATATCTGGAGCATCTTGCTCCAGGCTGGATACATTGGCTGCTTTGGCCATCTGCATCACTGTTGATGGAGTCCAAGCGATGTTTGATGCCGGAGTCCAAGCGATGCTTGATGCCAGAGTTCCTTGACAGCAGAGGGTACATCCAACTTGACTTTCCGCCAGCCTGACTTTATAATGACGACCAATTCTTGCATCTTTGAATCTTCTGCTGTCTTGTCTTGTATTTCTATCATATTTTCTGATGTGGGAGAATTTGCCATTACACAGTGTACATGCTCGTCACGCAGTTCTTCCTCCTTGGCTTCATACTTTAATTGCAAGATTTTTGAGAGTGAGTCTGGACTGGGATTCATTCTCTGGCTTCTGTTGGACTGCAACAAGTACTTTTGTAGTTTTAAGATCATGCTCCCTAGCCATAATAATCCTGCAGCTAGTGATTTTTTGATGATGCTGTCAGGAGATTTGTGCTCAGTTTCCATTTGGGCCCTGCTTTCATGTATACGGGTTTGCCATCTCAGATGATCATAGTACAGTATATAGCTCGATCTGTGATGCATTTATTTCTGGTGTTTGCTTTGGGCAAAATATGTGACATTAGTTCTGGAGAATTTGTGATTGGCGACTTTTGTTTCTTCGAAAGCTTTATCAAGGTCGATGTCCCATTTGAAAAGCACATCCTTCTTGATTAGGTGACATCGCATTCCATCATCTGCATTCGAGTTGGAGCAAATTCCATCAAGATAGTTCAACTTACTCGTGATTGTCTCAAGCTCTGCTTTTGTCTTTGGTGGCTTCATATTTTGAACAACTTTCACCTCTTTAGAATCTGGCTCAAGTTCGCAAGCAGCGCTTGTGTGTCGGAAGCCCGTTACTGCAGGAATTGTGACTTGCACCTTGTGTGTCGGAAGCCCGTTACTGCAGGAATTGTGACTTGCACCTTGTTCTGATTTAGTCTCGGCTTTTCTCCTGATATTTCAGAAGGTGTTTGTCAGGTGCATCTTTTTTGCCCATTCCATCTTCTTATCGATATCTCCTTGCAGATTCCTTTGGTCCTCAGAATTATTTACTGTGGCTCCTATTTCAGTACAGTCTGCAAATTTGGACACCTCTAGCCTGATAGCCAAATCATTGCTGTACACAGGGAACAGAAGCGGTCCCAGAACAGAACCCTGTGGGACACCGCTACCCACTTCCAACAACTCTGAGAAACTGCCTGTAAATGCTATTCTGTTTGCTCCCTTCTAACCAGTTTTTAATCCAATTTACTACCCTCCCCCTAATTCCATACCCATTAATCTTCTTTAATAGTCTCCTGTGTGGTACTGTTCAGTTTTCCATTTACTGATCGATTGGGGGTTTTGCAGGTTGGGCATGTTGTGAGGATGCAGAAACTGTTTTATTTTATACTTTTAAAAACTGCAAGCACTGCAAGAAACCATGGAAAGTGATGAGCAGTCCTGATGCACATCATCTTTGTTGATTCTTGTCATGTTTAGAGCTTTTTTTTAAAAAAAAGTGTAAGAATTGTAAAGTTGGAATGACTTGATATTTTGGGAGAATTTTAATCTCCAAGAACGGGTGGGTGGTTAAAATAAGTTATTTTTAGATCGCGACTGCAACACAGCTCCAATGCGGCCACTTCCGGATGTAATGGAGGGGCGTTTGGATGCTGCGAATAACCTACTCGCCGAAATCGGGACCTTAATTAATGCAGGCGGGTGGTTACTTATCGCAGCAATTAACATCCTTGTGATATGTTGATGAGCTCTTTTTGAGTTGAATTTGACATGCCTTTAAATTTAAGGTCTCCATCACAGGTTTCCCAGGGCTGGGGAAACAGATCAGTGAAATGGAGGCGAGATTGAGCCGCAGTTCAGGTGGGTATTTAAAGTTGTGATTACCGCAGTTATGTGGCAAACATTTAAAGAAATATGTCTAAATGCATCACCTCACACTTCTCTGTATTAAATTCCATCTGCCACTTGTCTGCCCATTCTGCAAGCCTTTCTATGTGCTGCTGCAGTCGATTGGTATCATCACTGTTTGCCACACCCCCAAGTTTGGTGTCATCAGCAAATTTAGAAATTCTACTCCTGTATTCCAATATCCAGGTCATTTATATATATCAAAAAAAGCAGTGGCCCCAGCACTGACCCTTGGGGAACACCACTGTCTACCATCCTCCAGTCTGAAAAACAGCCATTTACCACAACTCGCTGTTTTCTATCCTTAAGGCAATTCCTTATCCAAGCTGCCACTGACCCACCTATTCCATGAGCCTCAATTTTTTAATCACCTTTCTGTGGTACTTTGTCAAATGCCTTCCTAAAATATATGTAGACAACATCCATTGCATTCCCTTCATCAATCCTCTCTGTTACTTCATCAAAAAATTCAATTAGATTAGTCAAACACGATCTGCCTTTTACAAATCCATGTTGGCTCTCCTTAATTAGCTTAAACCTCTCCAAGTGTCCGGTAATTTTTTCCTTGATTATTGTTTCTAAAACTTTACCCACCACTGATGTTGAACTGACCGGCCTATAGTTATTAGGATTGTCCTTACACCCTTTCTTGAACAATGGTGTCACATTTGCCACTTTCCAATCCTCAGGCACCTCCCCCGCGTCTAGGGAAGATTGGAAAATTATGGCAAGCACTTCTGCTATCTCCTCCCCCAATTCCCTTAGCAATCTGGGATGCAAGCCATCTGGACCAGGCGACTTATCCACTCTAAGCATACCCAGCCTTTCTAGTCCATCCTGTCTATCAATTTAAAGCCCTTCCATTGCTTCTACTTTTTCCACTTCTACCGATATTTTGTCAGCATCCACCTCCTTAGTAAACACCGATACAAAGTACTCATTGAGTATTCTACCCTTGCCCTGCGCCTCTAAGCATATATCACCTTCTTTGTCCATAATAGGTCCCACCCTGCCTCTTACTACCCGCTTATTGTTTACATGCCGGTAGAAGATTTTTGGGTTCCCGTTTATGTTAACCGCCATTCTACTCTCATATTCTCTCTTTGCCAATCTTATTTTCAACTTCACTTTCCCTCTCAACTTATTGTATTTGGTCTGGTTCTCCCTTGAAGAATTCACCTGACATGCATCATACACCCTCTTTTTTTTGTTTCATCATCTTCTCTATCTCCCTCGTCATCCAAGGAGCCCTTGCTTTGGTTCCCTTACCCTTCCCTCTTATTGAAATGTACCTAGCCTGTACTTGGAACATCTCCTCCTTAAAGACCACCCATTGTTCCGTTACAATTTTTTCCTGTCTTTGGTTCCATTTTACCTTGGCTAGATCCTTTTGAAGTTAGCTCGATTGCAGTTTAGAAGTTCCACTCTAGATTGTTCTTTGCTCCTCTCCATTGCTAATCTAAATCTTTTGATACGATGATCACTTGTACCCAAGTGTTCTCCCACAGACACTTGATTGACCTGGCCCACCTCATTCCCCAGCACCAGATCTAGCAATGCCTCCTTCCTAGTTGGGCCAAGAATATACTGGTCAAGGAATTTTCCTGAACACATTTCAGAAATTTCTCCCCCTCCTTTCCCTTTACCCTAACATTATCCCAATCGATGTTTGGGTAATTAAAGTCCCCCAATATCACCACTCTATAGCTCTGCAATTTCTTGCAAATTTGCTCCTCTACCTCCCTCTCACTATTTGGAGGCCTATAGAATACCCCAAAAGCGTGATCATACCCTTTTTGCTCCTCAACTCTAACCAAATGGATTCTGTCCTTGTCCCCTCAAGAACATCCTCCCTTTCCAACACTACAATGTCTTCCTTAATCAGCACTGCCACCCACCTCCCTTTTTTCCTTCCCTATCTTTTCTGTATACCTTGTACCCTTGAATATTAAGTTCCCAGTCCTCACCACTTTTAAGCCACGTTTCTGTTATTGCCACAACATCATATTGCCACATGGCTAATTGTGCTTGTAGCTCACCAACATTATTCACCACACTTTGGGCGTTTACGTACATGCATTCTAAACCCATTTTTGAATTTTTTGTAGTCTTTCTTAGTCTGCTCCTATCTAATATGATACTACTTCCACCTCTAATACTACTTTTTTCTCTAGTACTATCCAACACACTCACTCTTTTATGCACCTTATTCCTCCTTTATACTCCTATATGCTGGTGCCCAACCCCCTGCCAAGCTAGTTTAAAACCTCCCCAACAGCACTAGAAAACCTCCCCATGAGAATATTGGTCCCGACTTCGTTGAGGTGTAACCCATCTGGCTTGTACAGGTCCCACCTTCCCCAGAAACGGTCCCAATGTCTCAGGAATCTAAAGCCCTCCCTCCTTAACCATCTCTCCAGGGTAGATGCTGAGAGATTCTTTCTTCTGGCTGAAGAGTCCAGGACTAAGGGACATAGTCTCAGGATAACGGGTCGGCCATTTAAGACTGAGGAATTTCTTCACTCGGGTTGTGAATCTTTGGAATTCTCTACCCCAAAGAGCTGTGGATGCTGAATCATTAGTGGGAGTGGTATATAGACCTCCAAACAGTAATGCGGAGGTTGGGGATGGCATTAAAAGGGAAATTAGAGAAGCGTGCAATAAGGGCACAGCAATCATCATGGGTGACTTTAATCTACATATAGATTGGGCTAACAAAATTAGTAACAATACTGTGGAGGAGGAATTCCTGGAGTGTTTACGGGATGGTTTCCTGGACCAATATGTCGAGGAACCAACCAGAGATCAGGCCAGCTTAGACTGGGTATTATGTAATGAGAAAGGATTAATTAGCAATCTTGTTGTACGAGGCCCCTTGGGTCGGAGCGATCATAATATGATAGAATTCTTCATTAAGATGGAGAGTGAAGTAGTTGACTCAGAGACTAGGGTCCGGAATTTAAATAAAGGAAACTACGATGGTATGAGGCGTGAGTTGGGTAGGATTGATTGGGGAATGCCACTCAAAGTGTTGACGGTGGATAGGCAATGGCAAACATTCAAAGACCGCATGGATGAACTACAGAATTAGTTCATCCCAGTTTGACATAAGAATAAAACAAAAAAGGTGACTCAACTGTGGCTAACAAGGGAAATTAGGGATAGCATAAGATCCAAGGAGAGGACATATAAATTGGCCAGAAAAAGCAGTAAACCTGAGGATTGGGAGCAGTTTAGGATTCAACAAAGGAGGACAAAGGGATTAATTAAGAAGGGGAAAATAGAATATTGCAGGGAACATAAAAACTGACTGTAAAAGCTTCTATAGATATGTGAAGAGAAAAAGATTGGTGAAGTCAAGCGTAGGTCCCTTGCAGTCAGAATCAGGGGAACTTATAATGGGGAACAAAGAAATGGCAGACCAATTAAATACATATTTTGGTTCTGTCCTCATAAAGGAGGACATAAATAACCTCCCAGAGATGTCGGGGAACATAGGGTCTGGGCAACACGGTGGCATAGTGGTTAGCACTGGTGCTTCACAGCGCCAGGGACCCGGGTTCGAATCTGACTTCGGGTGACTGTCTGTGTGGAGTTTGCACATTCTCCCCGTGTCTGCGTGGGTTTCCTCCGGGTGCTCCGGTTTCCTCCCACAGTCCAAAAATGTGCGGGTTAGGTTGATTTGGCTATGATAAATTGACCCTTAGTGTTAGGGGGGATTAAATATGTGGGGTTATGGGGATAGGATGGGATATGTTAGGGGGAATTAAATACGTGGGGTTACGGGGATAGGTGTAGGCTCGATGTGGGGATTCTGTGTGAGAAAGCAGGGACAGGGTACTGGATTTGGATGATCAGCCATGATCGTATTGAATGGTGGAGCAGGCTCGATGGGCTGAATGGCCTACTCCTGCTCCTAGTTTCTATGTTTCCTAGTTTCTATGTTTCTATGAAAGGGAGGAACTGAAAGAAATCGGTATTTGTATGGAAATGGTGTTAGGGAAATTGACGGGATTGAAAGCCGATAAATCCCCAGGGCCTGATAATCTACATCCTAGGGTACTTAAGGAAGTGGCCCTAGAAATAGTAGATGCATTGCTGATCATCTTCCAACATTCGATGGAATCTGGAACAATACCCAAGGATTGGAGGGTAGCTAATGTTACCCCACTATTCAAAAAAGGTGGTAGAGAGAAAACGGGGAATTACAGACCGGTAAGCCTGACATCGGTAGTGGGGAAAATGCTGGAGTCCATTATAAAAGATGTAATAGCAGAGCACTTGGAAAACAGTGACAGGATCGGACAAAGTCAACATGGATTTACAAAAGGTAAATCGTGCTTGACCAATCTACTGGAATTTTTTGAGGATGTAACTGGTAAAATAGATAAGGGAGAACCAGTGGATGTGGTGTATTTGGACTTTAAAAAGGCTTTCGATAAGGTCCCGCATAAGAGATTACCGTGTAAAGTTAAGGTACATGGGATTGGGGGCAAGGTATTGACTTGGATAGAGAACTGGTTGGCAGACAGAAAGCAGAGAGTTGGAATAAACGGATCTTTTTCCGAGTGGCAGGCAGTGACTAGTGGGGTGCCGCAGGGATCGGTCCTTGGACCCCAGCTATTCACAATATATATTAATGATCTAGACAAGGGAACTAGATGTAATATCTCCAAGTTTGCAGACGACACAAAGCTGGGTGGACGTGTGTGCTGTGAGGAGGATGCCAAGAAACTCCAGGATGATTTGGACAGGTTGGGTGATTGGGCAGAAGCATGGCAGATGCAATATAACGTGGATAAATGCGAGATTATCCACTTTGGTGTCAAAAACAGGAAGGCAGATTATTATCTGAATGGCAATAGATTGGGAGAAGGGGAAGTGCAATGAGACCTGGATGTCCTTGTGCACCAGTCGCTGAAGGTAAGCATGCGGTTAAGAAGGCAAATGGTATGTTGGCCTTTGTAGCGAGAGGGTTTGAGTACAGGAACAAGGATGTCTTGTTGCAGTTGTACAGGGCCTTGGTGAGACCACATCTTGAGTACAGTTTTGGTCACCTTATCTGAGGAAGGAGGTTCTTGCCATGGAAGGAGTTCAGCGAAGATTCACCAGGCTGATACCTGGGATGGCAGGAATGACGTATGAGGAGAGATTGGGTCGATTGGGCTTATACTCGCTGGAGTTTAAAAGAATGAGAGGGGATCTCATTGAAACTTATAAAATTCTGACAGGACTGGACAGACTAGATGCAGGAAGGATGTTCCCGATGGTCGGGGAGTCCAGAACCAGGGGTCACAGTCTAAGGATAAGGGGTAAGCCATTTAGGACAGAAATGAGGAATTTCTTCACCCAGAGAGTGGTGAACCTGTGGAATTCTCTACCACAGAAGGCAGTTGAGGCCAATTCATTAAATATATTCAAGAAGGAGTTGGATATATTTCTTAAGGCTAAAGGGATATGGGGAGAAAGCAGGGACAGGGTTCTGAATTTGGATGATCAGCCATGATCTCATTAAATGGCAGAGCAGGCTCGAGGGGCCGAATGGCCTACTCCTGCTCCTATCTTCTATGTTTCTATATTCAAGGCTGAGATAGATTTTTGACTCTAGGGGAATCAAGGGATATGGAGATAGGGCGGGCAAGTGGAGTTGAGGTCGATGATCATCCATGATCTTATTGAATGTCGGAGCAGGCTCGAGGGGCCGTATGGCCTCCTCCTAATCCTTATGTTCTTATCTGTATAAAAGCTCACTTATTACTGCTGGTGTCTCATTTCCCTCTGGCAAACTTTTGATAGAGTTTTTGTTTAAATACAGCTTCTAAACTTTCAAAACTTTCAATCTGACCAGATTAGGCTGGGAGGCGCATTGGATGTGTTTGACAGTAATAACAACTTGCATTTATATAGCACCTTTAATGTAGCAAAACGTCCCAAGGCGCTTAACAAGAGTGTTATCAATAAAAAGTTTGCAACGAGCCACAGACGGAGAATCAGGACAGCTGACCAAAAGCCTGTTCAACGAGGTAGGTTTTAAGGAATATCTTAAAGGAGGAGAGAGTGGTGGAGAGGTTTAAGGAGGAAATTCCAGAGCTTAGGGCCTAGGCAGCTGAAAGCACGGCCATCAATAGTGGAGCGATTAAAATCGGAGATGAGCAAGATGCCAGAATGCGAAGAGTGCAGAGATTTCGGAGGTTTGTAGGGCTGGAGTAGGTTACAGAGATAGGGAGAGGCGAGGCCATGGATGAATTTGAAAATCAGGATGAGAATTTTAAAATTGAGGCATTGTAAGACCGGGAGCCAATGTAGGTCAGCAAGCTCAGGGGTGATGGGTGAACGGGACTTGGTACGAGTTAAGATACCGGCAGCAGAGTTTTGGATGAGCGCAAGTTTTTGTAGGGTGGAAGATGGGAGGCCAGCCAGGAGAACATTGGAAAAGTCAAGTCTAGAGGTAACAAAGGCATGGATGAGGGTTTCAGCAGCAGATGAGCTGAGGCAGGGTGGGAGTCAGTCGATGTTACGGAGGTGGAAGTCGGCAATCTTGATGATGGAGCGGATATGTGTTCAGAAGCTCATCTCGGGGTCAAAGGTTGTGAATGGGCTGGCTCAGCTTCAGACAGTTGCCATGGAGAGGAATATAAATGGTGGCCAGGGAACAGAGATTGTGGCGGGGACCAAAGACAATGGCTTCAGTCTTCCCAATATTTAGTTGGAGGAAATTTCTGCTCATCCAATACTGGATTTCGGACCATCAGTGTGACAAATCAGAGACAGTGGAGGGGTAAAGAGAGGTGGTGATGAGATAGAGCTGAGTGTCGTCAGCGTACATGTGGAACCTGATGTTGTCTTTTTGGATGATATCGCCGAGGGGCAGCATGTAGATGACAAATAGAAGTGGGCCAAGGATAGATCCTTCGGGGACTCCAGAGGTAATGGTATGGGAAGAGAAGCCATTGCAGGTGATTCTCAGGCTATGATTCGATAGATAAGAATTGAACCAGACAAGGGCAGTTCCACTCAGCTGGACGACAGATGAGAGGCGTTGGAGGAGGACGGTGTGGTCAACTGTGTCAAAGGCTACAGGTAGGTTGAGAAGGATGAGGAGGGATAGTTTACCATGGTCACAGTTACATAGAATGTAATTTGTAACTTTGATAAGGTCTGTTTCAGTACTGTGGCGGGGCGGAAACCTGATTGGAGGGAATTAAACATGGAATTGTGGGAAAGATGGGCACTGATTTGGGAGGCAACAACACGTTCAAGGACTTTGAAGAGGGAGGTTGCAAGGACAGATGGCTCAAGGGTGGGTTTTTTGAGGAGGGGGTGATGACGGCAGATTTGAAGGGGAGGGGGGACACAATGTGTGGAGAGGGATCCATTAATAACATCAGCTACCGTGGGTGCAAGAAAGGGAAGTTGGGTGTTCAACAGTTTGGTGGGAATAGGATCAAGGGAGCAGGAGGTAGATCTCCTGAATAAGATGAACTCAGAGAGAGCATAACAGGAGATGGGGTAGAATCTGGAGAAAGATGAGAGTTCAGGGCTAGGGCAGCAGCGAACATTAGGAGAAGTTTGGCCCAGTGGATTAGGGGAAGGGAAGGAAGCAGCAGAGGCAGCTGAACGGATGGTCTCGCTCTTTGTGACAATAAAGTCCGTGAGCTCCTCGCACTTGTTACTGGAGGTGGCACGGGAGGGTGCTTTAAGAAGACGGTTTGTGGGGAAGAGAAGCCGGGGGTTATCTTTGCATTCCAGGATGATCTTTGAAAAGTGAGCAGTTTTAGCAA
Organism: Squalus acanthias; assembly: GCA_030390025.1. Classification (NCBI taxonomy): domain Eukaryota; kingdom Metazoa; phylum Chordata; class Chondrichthyes; order Squaliformes; family Squalidae; genus Squalus; species Squalus acanthias. Next base: position 223,398,587 of record CM059425.1, on the reverse strand, counting down.
AGGAGAGCAGGACCCGATAGTGCTTTATGTCATCCAACCAGATCTGGCGATGGATGGTTAAACCAGTTGTCCACCATAGACGTTCAAGTCTGTGTCCCTTGGACTTAAGGGAGTGAGTTGAGAGGTATACCAGGGGAACGACTAGAGTGAGAGAGAGTAATGGGGACAAGGGCATCAACAGTGGATGAGAGGGTGTGATTTTGCAGATCGGTAGCTGGAGAAATGTCATGATGAATGGTGGGCCAAATGCTGGATAATTGGGAATTTGAAAGTGTAGTGGTAAGTGATTGGAGAGAGGTTTTTTTTCAGGGGCGGACACAGAAGGAAGTGGGGTTGGGAGGGAGAAGGGAGCTGTGGGTGGAGAGCGATACAAGGAAGTGATCAGAGAGGGCCTTATCTGTGATAATCACAATGGGAGCAGCGAGGCCAAGTGAAATGGTGAGGCCAAGGGGGTGTCTGAATATAGGTAGGAGAGTTTATATGGAGGGAGAGATTTAGGGAGGAAAGGAGGTCAGTGAACTCAGAGGAGAGAGAGCAAGAAGAGTTAAGATGGAGGTTGTAATCACCAAGGATGAGAAGTCGCTTGGTGCAGAGGCTGAGGGAGGAAAGCAGAGATATCTCCGTGAGAAACTTGGGTGGGCGGAATTTAAATGAGGGGTGGAACAAGGTGAGATGGTCAAAGGAGGAGAAGTTGCCAGAGGAGTAGAGAGACAGACTGAGGTGTGATTTTTTTAAAATTAATTCACAGGATGTGGGCAACACTGGCAATGCCAGCATTTATTGCCCATACCTAATTGCCCTTTGATACAACTGAGTGGCTTGTTGGGCCATTTCAGAGGGCAGTTAAGAGTCAACCACATTGCTGTGGGTCTGGAGTCACATATAGGCCAGACCAGGTAAGGACAGCAGATTTCCTTCCCTAAAGGACATTAGGGAACCAGATGGGTTTTTATGACAATCCAGTAGTTTCATGGTAACTATTACTAATACTAGCTTTTTATTCCAGATTTATTTAATTAACTGAATTTAAATTCCCCAGCTCATGTCTCTCGATCATTCGTCCAGGCCTCTGGATTACTAGTCCAGTAACATAACCACTATGCTACCGTACCCTCAGAGATAAGGGCTACACCACCACAGGAATGGTTTGAGCAGGGAAAGTGGTGCACGGTATAGCCAGGCGGGGAAGCTTGATTAAGGAGAAGGGTGTTATCACCCTTCAACCAAGCCTTCATCAAGGCCATGATGTTGATGTGATCATCCACAATAAGCTCATGGATAGCAAGGGCCTTGCTCACAAGTGAACACAAATTCTGGAGGGAGATGCTGAGAGGGGCGGTGTTAGCCGATCCACTGGCAGAGTCCAATGAGTCAGCGCAGGGGGCGGTGAGTAGAACAAGAAGGAGGGGTTGACAAGATTAGCCCCCGGCAGGCGTGCTGGGTGGGTAGGTCGGAGAGAGAGTAGGATGGGGCAATTGGGGTTGCTGCTTGTTAGGACGAGTGCCTCGGTGGGCCCTTCAGAAGATGCCATGACAGGAGAGTGAAGAGCGTCAGCTCAAACTGTCACAGGACGGGAGAGTGCAGAGCACCAGTTCAAACTGTCACACCCCTTAGGTTAGGTAGTGGTACAGGTCTGGTTAGTAGTCAGGGACACGAGGGTATGACTACAACTCAGGCAGGTAAGGGGAACCTAGGTGCAGTGCTGGAGGAGCCTCAGCCTTTGCACTTATCCAGCAGATATGAAGTTTTTGCTGCCTGTGTGGATGACCGAAAAGTCTGCACAGTGGATGAGCAAATTGACCATGACACTGTGGTACAGAAGGCCATTCAAGTGGGGGGGAGTGCAAAGGAATGTTGTGGTGGGGAACAGTATAGTCGGGGATAGATACTGTTCTCTGCAGCCGTGACCGGTAGTTCTGAAGGCTGTGTTGCCTGCCTGGTGCCAGGGTTAAGGATATCTTCTCGCGGCTGGAGAAGAACTTGGAGTGTGAGTGGGAGGGGGAAGACCCAGTTGTCATGGTCCATGTAGGAAACAATGACATAGGTAGAACTAGGAATGAGGTTCTGCTGAGAGAGTTTGAGGAGCTAGGGTCCAAATTAAAATGCAGAACCTCAAAGGTAATAATATCTGGATTGTTACCTGAGCTACATGCAAATTGATCAGAGAGTTAAATGCATGGCTCGAAGCAGTGGTGTGGGAGGAAGGGGTTTCAATTCATGGGGCACTGGCACCGGTACTGGGGAAAGAGGGAGCTGTTCCATTAAACTGGGCTGGGACCAGTGTCCTGGCGAATTGAATAACTAGGAATGTATATCGGGCTTTAAACCAAAAAGGGGGGGGGAGAGGGAGGGGAAATCTAGAAATCTAAAGAGAAAAGTCAAGGCAATGGAGCAGTGCAGCAATTTTGGGTAAAAATAAGCAGAGTGTGACAGGAAGGGACAGAGTGTTTAATGGTAATAGTGCATTAGCGAATAAGGTGAAAACAGGGAATAATGGTAAAAAATTTAAATTAAAGGCTCTGTATTTGAATGCACGAAGCATTTGTAACAAGATAGACGAATTAGTGGCACAAATAGAGATAAATGACTTTGATCTAATAGCCATTACAGATTTGTGGTTGCAAAGTGACCAAGGTTGGGAACTAAATATTCCGGGGTACTTGATGTTTTGAAAAGACAGGCAATAAATAAAGGATGACATAAGGACAGTAGTGAGAAGGAATCTTGGCTCGGAAGATCAGGAAGTAGATTCAGTATGGGTGGAGATAAGAAATAACAAGCGGCAGAAAACACTGGTGGGAGTAGTTCATAGGCCCCCAAACAGTAGCTATACTGTTGGACAGAGTATTAATCAACAAATAACAGGAGCTTGTAACAAAGGAAATACAATAATCATGGGGGACTTTAATCTTCATATAGACTGGGCAAATCAAATTGGCAGAGGTAGTCTGGAGGACAAGTTCATGGAATGCATTCGAGATTGGTTCCATGATGTATTGTTCTAGGAAACTATCAGGGAACAGGCTATTTTAGATCTTTTATTGTGTAATGAGGCAGGGTTAATTAGTAATCGCATAGTAAAGGATCCTCTGGGGAAGAGTGATCATAATATGATAACATTTCACATTGAGTTTGAAAGTGAAATACTTTAGTCAGAAACGAGAGTCTTAAACTTAAATAAAGCCAATTGCATAGGTATATGGGGAGAGTTAGCTAAGGTAGATTGGGAAATTAGGTTAAAAGGTAAGACAGTAGATAAGCAGTGGCAAACATTTAAAGAAATATTCTAAAATTCTTAACGAATATACAGTCCATTGAGAAATAAAAACTCCATGGGAAAAGTGATCCATCCGTGGCTAACTAAAGAAGTTAAGGATAGTATTAGATTAAAAGAAGAGGCTTAAACTGATGCAAAGAATATTAGTAAGCCTAAGGATTGGGAGAGCTTTAGAAACCAGCAAAGGATGACCAGAAAATTGAAACGTATAAAATTCTGACAGTGCTAGACAGACTGGATGCAGGTAGGATGTTTCCCCTGGCTGGGGGGTCTAGAACGAGGGGGTCACAGTCTCAGGATATGGGGTAGGACATTTAGGACTGAGATGAGGAGAAATTTCTTCACTCAGAGGGTGGTGAACCTGTGAAATTCTCTACCACAGAAGGCTGTGGAGGCCAAGTCACTGAATATATTTAAGAAGGAGATAGATAGATTTCTAGACACAAAAGGCATCAAGGGGTATGGGGCGAGAGCGGGAATATGGTATTGAGATAGAGGATCAGCCATGATCATATTGAGTGGCGGAGCAGGCTCGAAGGGCCGAATGGCCTACTTCTGCTCCTATTTTTCTATGTTTCTAAAAAGGGAGAAAATATAATATGAAAGGAAACTAGAAAGAAATATAAAAATAGGTTGTAAAAGCTTCTACAAGTATGTAAAAAGGAAGAGAGTAGCAAAAGTAAGCATTGGTCCCTTAGAGGCTGAGACAGGAGAAATTATAATGGGAAACAAGAAAATGGCAAAGATTTTAAACAAATATTTTGTATCTGTCTTAACAGTAGAAAACACAAAAACCATATCAGAAATAGTGGTGAATCAAGGGGCTAATAAGAGTGAGGAACTTAAAGTAATTAATATCAGCAGAGAAAAGTACTTGAGCAACTAATGGGACTAAGCCGACAAATCCCCTGGACCTGATGGCCTACATCCTAGGGTTCTAAAAGCAGATAGGTGGCTGCAGAGATAGTGGATGCATTAGTTGTGATCTTCCAAAATTCCCTAGATTCTAGAATGGTCCCAGCATATTGGAAGGTAGCAAATGTAACCCCGCTTTTCAAGAAAGGAGGGAGGGAGAAACTGGGGAACTATAGTCCTGTTAGCCTGACATCAGTCATCTGGAAAATGCTGAAATCCATTATCAAGGAAGTGGTAACAGGGCACATAGAAAATCATAATATGATTATGCAGAGTCAACATAGTTTTATGAAAGGAAAATCGTGTTTAACAAATTTATTAGAGTTTTTTGAGGATGTAACTAGCAGGGTAGATAAAACGGAACCAGTGGATGTAGTATATTTGGATTTCCAAAAGGCATTCGATAAGGTGCCACATAAAAGGGTGCTATGCAAGATAAAAGCTCATGGGGTTGGGGTTAATATATTACCATGGTTAGAGGATTGGTTAATGGACAGAAAACAGAGAGTAGGGATAAAAGGGTCATTTTCTGGTTAGCAGGCTGTAACTAGTTGGGTGCCGCAAGGATCAGTGCTTGGGCCTCAGCTATTTACAATCTATATTAATGACTTAGATGAAGGGACCAAGTGCAAGGTATCCAAGTTTGCTGACGATACAAACCTAGGTGGGCAAGTAAGCTGTGAGGAGGACGCAAAGAGCCTGCAAAGGTAGCTTTGAGGACAAGTTCATAGAGTGTATTCAGGAAAGTTTCTTTGAACAACACATTGTGGAACTAACCAGGGAATAGGCTATTTTAAATCTGGTAATGTGTAATGAGACAGGGTTAACTAATTATCTCATAGTAAAGGATCCCCTGGGGAAGAGTGACCATAACATGATGGAATTTCACATTCAGTTTGAGGGTGAGAAACTTGGGTCTGAAACTAGTGTCTTAAACTTAAATAAAGGCAATTACAATGGTGATGAATACAGAGTTGGCTAAAGTGGACTGGGAAAATAGATTAAATGATAAGATGGTAGATGAGCAGTAGCAGCCATTTAAGGAGATATTTCATAACTCTCAACAAAGATATATTCCAGTAAGAAAGAAAGACTCTATGAGAAGGATGAACCATCTGTGGCTAACTAAGGAAGTTAAGGATGGTATCAAATTGAAAGAAAAGGCATACAATGTTGTGAAGATTAGTGGTAGGCCAGACGATTGGAAAAATTTTAGAAACCAGCAAAGGATGAAGAGGGAGAAAATAGATTGAGAGTAAACTAGCAAGAAATGTAAAAACAGACAGTAAGAGCTTTTACAAGTATATAAAAAGGAAGACAGTAGCTAAAGTAAACATTGGTCCCTTAGAGGATGGGACTGGGGAATTAATAATGGGAAACAAGGAAATGGCAGAGACTTTGAACAAATATTTTGTATCTGTCTTCACGGTACAAGACGCTAAAAGCATCCCAATAGTAGTAGATAATCAAGGGGCAAAAGGGAGGGAGGAACTTAAAACTATCACTAGAGAAAATGTACTAGGCAAACTAATGGGACTAAAGGCTGACAAGTTCCCTGGACCTGATGGCCTGCATCCTAGGGTCTTAAAAGAGGTGGCTGCAGATAGTAGATGCATTGCTTGTGATCTTCCAAAATTCCCTAGATTCTGGAAAGGTGCCAGTGGATTGGAAAACTGCAAATGTAACACCCCTATTAAAGAAAGGAGGGAGACAGAAAGCAGGAAAGTTAGCCTACCATCTGCCATTGGGAAAATGCTGGAATCCATTATTAAGGAAGTAATAGCAGGACATTTAGAAAATCATAATACAATCAAGCAGAGTCAACATGGTTTTATGAAAGGGAAATCGTGTTTGACAAATTTATTAGAGTTCTGTGAGGATGTAAAGAGCAGGGTGGATCAAGGGGAACCAGTGGATGTGATGTATTTGGATTTTCAGAAGGCATCGATAAGGTGCCACACGAGGTAATTAAACAAAATTAGGGCTCATGGGATTGGGGGTAATATACTAGCATGGATTGAGGATTGGTTAACGGACAGAAAACAGAGAGTAGGAATAAACGGGTCATTTTCTGGTTGGCAGGCTGTAACTAGTGGGGTACTGCAAGGATCAGTGTTTGGGCCTCAGCTATTCACAATCTACATCAATGATTTGGATGAGGGGACCAAATGTAATATATCCAAATTTGCTGATAATACAAAGCTGGGTGGGAATGTAAGTTGTGAAGAGGATGCAAGGAGGCTTCAAGGGGATATAGACAGGCTAAGTGAGTGGGCAAGAACATGGCAAATTGAATATAATGTGGAGAAATATGAAGTTATCCACTTTGGTAGGAAAAATAGAAAAGCAGAGTATTTTTTAAATGGTGAGAGATTGGGAAATGTTAGTGTTCAGAGGGACCTGGGTGTCCTTGTACAAGAATCACTGAAAGTTAACATGCAGGTACAGCAAGCAATTAGGAAAGCAAATGGTATGTTGGCCTTTATTACAAGAGGATTTGAGTATAAGAGTAAAGACGTCTTACTGCAATTATATAGGGCCCTGGTGAGACCACACCTGAAGTATTGTGTACAGTTTTGGTCTCCTTTCCTAAGGAAGGATATACTTACAATAGAGGGAGTGCAACAAAGGTTTACCAGACTGTTTCCTGGGATGAGGGGATTGTCCTATGAGGAGAGATTGAGTAGACTAGGCCTATATTCTCTAGAGTTTAGAAGAATGAGAGGTGATCTCATTGAAACATACAAAATTCTTACAGGACTTGACAGAGTAGATGCAGGGAGGATGTTTCCCCTGGCTGGGGAGTTTAAAACTAGGGGTCACAGTCTCAGAATAAGGGATCGACCATTTAGGACTGAAATGAGGAGAAATGTCTTCACTCCGAGGGTGGTGAATCTTTGGAATTCTCTACCCCAGAGGGCTATGGAGGCTCAGTTGTTGAGTATAATCAAGACAGAGATCGATAGATTTTTGAATATTAAGGGAATCAAGGGACATGGGGATAGTGCAGGAAAGTGGAGATGAGGTAGAAGATCAGCCAAGATATTGAATGGTGGAGCAGGCTCGAAGGGCCAAATGGCCTACTCCTGCTCCTATGTCTTATGTTCTTATACAGATAGGTTAAGTGAAGTGGGCAAAAATTTGGCAGATGGAGTATAATGTGGGAAAATGTGAGGTTATCCACTTTGGTAGGAAGAATAGAAAAGCAAAATATTATTTAAATGGAGAGACTACAGAATGCTGCGGTACAGAAGGATCTGGGTATCCTCGTACATGGAACACAAAAAGTTAGCATGCAGGTACAGCAAGTAATTAGGAAGGCAAATGGAATTTTGACCTTTATTGCTAGAGGGATGGAGTATAAAAGTAGGGAAGTCTTGCTACAACTGTACAGGACATTGGTGAGACCACACCTGGAGTACTGTGTACAGTTTTGGTCACCTTATTTAAGGAGGGATATACTTGCATTGGAGGGTGTTCAGTGAAGGTTCACTAGGTTGATTCCTGGGATGAAGGGGTTGTCTTATGAGGAAAGGTTGAGCAGGTTGGGCCTGTACTCATTGGAGTTTAGAAGAATGAGAGGTGATCTTATTGAAACATATAAGATAATAGGGGTCTCAACAAGATAGATGCTGAGAGGATGTTTCCCCTCATGGGGGGAATCTAGAACTAGGAGGTATAGTTTCAGAATATAGGGTCGCCCATTTAAGATGGAGATGAGGAGGAATTTCTTCTCTCAGAGGGACGTGAATCTTTGGAATTCTCTAACCCAGAGAGCTGTGGAGGCTGAGTCAGTGAATATATTCAAGGCTGAGATAGAGAGATATTTGAGCTACAGGGGAGTCAAGGATTATGGGGAACTGGCAAGAAAGTGGAGTTGAGGCCAAGATCAGATCAGCCATGATCTTATTGAATGGTGGAACAGGCTCGAGGAGCCGAATGTCCTACTCCTGCGCCTATTTCTTATGTTCTTAAGTGAGTGGGCAATAAGGTGGCAGATGGAATATAATGTGGGGAAATGTGAGGTTATTCAATTTGGTAGGAAGAATAGGAAAACAGAGTACTTTTTAAATGGTGAGTAACTATTAAATGTTGGTATTCAGAGAGATTTAGGTGTCCTCATATCGGAAACACAGAAAGTTAGCATGCAAGCAATTAGGAAGGCAAATGGCATGTTGGCCTTTATTGCAAGGGAGTTGGAGTACAAGAGTAAGGAAGTCTTACTACAATTGTACCGGGCTTTGGTGAGACCACACCTGGAGTACTGTGCACAGTTTTGGTCTCCTTATCTGAGGAAGGACATACTTGCCTTGGAGGTGGTGCAACGAAGGGTCACTAGATTAATCCCTGGGATGAGAGGGCTGTCCTATGAGGAAAATTGAGTAGAATGGGCCTATACTCTCTGGAGTTTAGAAGAACGACAGGTGATCTCATTGAAACATACAAGATTCTGAGGGGGATTGACAGGGTAGAAGCTGAGAGGTTGTTTCCTCTGGCTGGAGAGTCTAGAACTAGGGGGCATAGTCTCAGGATAAGGGGTCGGCCATTTAAGACTGAGATGAGGAGGAATTTCTTCACTCAGAGGGTTGTGAATCTTTGGAATTCTCTACCTCAAAGGGCTGTGGATGCTGAGACGTTTAGTATATTCAAGGCTGAGATAGATAGATTTTTGGACTCTAGGGGAATCAAGGGATATGGGGATCAGGTGGGAAAGTGGAGTTGAGGTCGAAGATCAGCCATGATCTTCTTGAATGATGGAGCAGGCTCGAGGGGCCATATGGTCTACTCCTGCTCCTGGTTCTTAAGTTCTTATTTTCTTCTTCTTCTTAGGCAGTCCCTCGGAACCGAGGATGACTTGCTTCCACTCTAAAAATTAGTTCTCAGGTGACTGATGAGTCCAATGCGGGACCTACACTCTCTGTCACAGGTGGGGCAGACGGTGGTTGAAGGGGCGGGTGGGTGGGGTGTTTGGGTTGACTTACGCTTGGCTTCCGCTTGCTCCCGGCGAAGAGACTCGAGATGTTCAGCGCCTTCCCAGATGCTCCTCCTCCACTTTGTGCGGTCTTGGGCCAGGGATTCCCAGGTGTCGGTGGGGATGTTGCACTTTTTCAAGGAGGCTTTGAGGGTGTCCTTGAAGCGTTTCCTCTGCCCACCTGGGGCTCTCTTGCCGTGTCGGAGCTCTGAATAGAGCGCTTGTTTTGGGAGTCTTGTATCGGGCATGCGGACGATGTGGCCCATCCATCGGAGCTGATCGCGCGTAGTCAAAGCTTCGATGCTGGAGATGTTGGCCTGAGCAGAACACTGACATTGATGCACCTATCTTGCCAATGAATTTGCAGGATCTTGCAGAGGCAGAGTTGGTGGTACCTCCCCAGTGCTTTGAGCTGCCTACTGTGGTCCATGTCTCTGAAGCATACAGGAGGGCGGGTATCACTACTGCTCTGTAGACCATGAGCTTGGTGCCGGGTTTGAGGTCCTGGTCTTCAAACACACTCTTCCTCAGGTGACCAAAGGCTGCACTGGCACACTGAAGGCAGTGTTGGACTTCATCATCGACGTCTGCCCTTGTTGACAATAGACTCCCGAGGTATGGAAAGTGGTCCACGTTGTCCAAGGCCTCGTCATGGATTTTGATATTCGGGGAGCAGTACTGTGTGGCGGGGGCAGGTTGGTAGAGGACCTTTGTCTTATGGATGTTTAGTGTAAGGCCCATGCTCTCGTACGCTTCGGTGAAGGTGTTGATGATGGTTTGGAGTTCGGCCTCAGAGTGTGTGCAGACGCAAGCGTCGTCTGCATACTGTAATTCGATGACAGAGGATGGGACGACCTTGGATCTGGACTGGAGGCGATGCACCAACGCTCTTCTCGATCTTCCTGGCTGCAATGCTCCATCTCATCCTCAGCAAGCTCCCCGCTGGAGTGGAGCTAATCTACAGAACAAACGGGAAACTGTTCAACCTCCGTCACCTCCAGTCCAGATCCAAGGTCGTCCCATCCTCTGTCATCGAATTATGTTCTTATGCCAAGAGAGGCACAGTGTAAGAAATAGCTGTTAGATTCAAAGATGGGGGTTTTAATTCTTAGAACAGAGACTGACAACATGCAGCCGGGAACAGATGACAGAAATGCCAGCGAGGTCGAATAACAAGCACCAAAAGACAAATGGAAGTGATAAGGGAATCGTAAAATGCAAAACAACATAGGGTGGTGGGATAATAGTTAGACAAAATGGAACCGAAAAGTCTCAAAATGTCCTTAAACAAATGTAACAAAACATTCCTCAGAAAGATAAGAGGGAGGCCTCATCAGCTATGCAGAAAGGGACGGCAAGGGATGCTTCACAATTGGATTATAGATGGGGAACAAATGATTGACACCAGGTAATCACCAGCCCACCGAAATAACTATAAATATAGATGACCGAGAGGGGAAATCAGGCAGTTAGAGGCGAAGGCTTCCCCAAGGTGGCTACGGCCTAACACCTCCAACAGCTCGAGGGATGACCCAACGGAAGTGACCGCTGCAGCAGACTGCAGGAATCCACCCAATCCGAGACCACCATACTGCCTCACCGTCCATCCGGTTGTTTCGTTCCGTTCCAGGGCCGTAGATCGCTCTCTACTGTCACGGGTTGTATGTCTATTATACTTAGCTTAACCACATGTAATATCTGATTATGCTTTAAACTGTAGTTCTTTAATAAAAAGCCTTACAACTTCTAAGACCCTTTGGGTAATTTGTGTGTGACCTGTGATCCTAATCTTACAACAGAGGGAAGCGGTAGGATTATTTAAGAGGAAGTCAAGCCTGGGACGGCAGCAGGAGTGTAGGAAAAATGATGAATGCTGAAGGATTGGGGTTTGTGAGGGTAGAGTACTCAAGGTTGGAGAAGTGAAATGAGGCATGACGGTGGGACGGGTAAAGAGAAAAGAAGATCAAGATAGCTATGTTCTGAAATTCATGGGGAATAGGGAGGAATGTATTAGCCACCAGCTGCTCTCTAGCCACTCTGCCTTCCACAACAGTTGCTTCCTCGGGTGGCCCACAGAGCATGGGCCCAGCAACATCCATGTTGGGATCCTCCATGTCGTCCATTTTCATAGGAATCTCATCTGCCAGATTAAGGGTCAGTCCTTCCCACAGGGCAAAGTTGTACAATGCGAAACAGGCCACCACAATCAGCAAAATTTGACACTGAGCCATATAAGGTGATATTAGGGCAGATGACCAAAAGCTTGGTTAAAGAGATAGGTTTTAAGGAGCGTCTTAGTGGTGGAGAGGTTCAGGGAGGGAATTCCAGAGCTTAGGTCCTCAGCAGCTGAAGGCACGGCCACCAATGGTGGAGCGATTAAAATCGGGGATGCGCAAGAGGCCAGAATTGGAAGAGTGCAGATATCTTGGAGGGTTGTAGGGCTGGAGAAGGTTACAGTGATAGGGAGGGGCGAGGCCATGGATGGATTTAAAAATCAGGATGAGAGTTTTAAAATTGAGGCGTTGCAAGACCGCGAGCCAATGTAGGTCAGCAAGCACAGGGGTGATGGGTGAACGGAGCTTGGTGCAAGTTAGCAGAGTTTTGGGTGAGCACAAGTTTGTGTAGGGTGGAAGATGGGAGTTCGGCCAGGAGAGCATTGGAATAGCCAAGTTGAAAGGCATAGATGAGGCCTTCAGTAGCAGATGGACTTAGGCAGGGGTGGAGTCAGGCGATGTTACGGAGGTGAAAGTAGGCGGTCTTAATGATGGAGTGGGTATGTAGTCGGAAGGTTATCTCGGGGTCAAGTACAACACCAAGTTTGACCAGCTTTGTGGAGATCAGTGACTCGTTGTAAGGCCACAGATAAGCTATTTGTCATCCTGTTTAAGGCGGCAGACATGTTGGCATCCACAGTGTACACGGCTTTAGTCATGGCCTGCATGGATTCATTTGAGAGCCGTGCTTGAAACTATGTGGAGGCAGCCATTCTCTCCAGGGCAGACATTCTCGCAATTCCCTGCTCCACCAATCCGCTAACAATCGAGTTGGACTCCTCCATCCTCATTGCTATTGTGGAGAGTGTGCGTGGCACGTCGGTCAGTATCTGGCTAATTGTTGAAGCACCTATCATGTTCTTCTCAACGATTGGGTTCCTCCACATCTAGCCTCTTGTGCATCCCCGATTTCTTTTGCCTCACCATTGGCGGCTGTGCCTTTAGCCATCAGAGTCATAGAGTTATACAGCACAGAAAGGGGCCCTTCGGCCCATCGTGTCCGCGCCGGCCATCAAGCCCTGTCTATTCTAATCCCATTTTCCAGCACTTGGTCCGTAGCCTTGTATGCTATGGCGCTTCAAGTGCTCATCTAAATGCTTCTTGAATGTTGTGAGGGTTCCTGCCTCTACCACCCTTTCAGGCAGTGAGTTCCAGATTCCAACCACCCTCTGGGTGAAAAAGTTTTCCCTCAAATCCCCTCTAAACCTCCTGCCCCTTACCTTGAAACTATGCCCCCTGGTTATTCACCCCTCCACTAAGGGGAAAAGTTCCTTTCTATCTACCCTATCTATGCCCCTCATAATTTTGTACACCTCAATCAGGTTCCCCCTCAGCCTTCTCTGCTCTAAAGAAAACAACCTCAGCCTGTCCAGTCTCTCTTCATAGCTGAAGCGCTCCAGCCCAGGTAACATCCTGCTGAATCTCCTCTGCACCCCCGCCACCCGCCCCCCCCCCAATGTAATCACATCCTTCCTATAGTGTGACGACCAGAACTGCATGTAGTATTCCAGCTGTGGCCTAACTAGCGTTTTGTACAGCTCCATCATAACCTCCCTGCTCTTATATTCTATGCCTCGGCTAATGAAGGCAAGTATCCCATATGCCTTTTTAACCACCTTATCTACCTGTCCTGCTGCCTTCAGGGATCTATGTACATGCACACCAAGGTCCCTCTGATCCTCTGTCCTTCCTAGGATCCTACCATTCATTGTGTATTCCCTTGCCTTGTTAGTCCTCCCAAAATGCATCACCTCACACTTTTCAGGGTTAAATTCCATTTGCCACTTCTGCCCATCTGACCAACCCGTCTATATCGTCCTGTAGCCTGAGGCTTCCCTCCTTGCTATTTACCACTCCATCAATTTTCGTGTCATCTGTGAACTTACTGATCATACCTCCTACATTCATATCTAAATCATTAATGTACACTACAAACAGCAAAGGACCCAGCACCGATCCCTGCGGTACACCACTGGACACAGGCTTCCAGTCACAAAAACAACCTTCGACCATCACCCTCTGCCTCCTGCCACTAAGCAAATTTTGGATCCAATGTGCCAAATTGCCCTGGATCCCATGGGCTTTTACCTTCTTGACCAGTCTCCCATGCGGGACTTTGTCAAAAGCCTTACTGAAGTCCATGTAGACTACATCAACTGCACTACCCTCATCCACACACCTAGTCACCCCCTCTCAAAATTCAATCAAATTGGTTAGACATGATCTCCCCCTGACAAAGCCATGCTGACTATCCTTGATTAATCCTTGCCTCTCCAAGTGGAGACTAATTCTGTCCCTCAGAATTTTTTCCAATAATTTCCCTACCACTCTAGGACCTAAGCTCCTGAATTCTCTCTCTAAGCCTCTCCGTCTTGCTACTTCTCCCTCCTTTAAGATGCTCCTTAAAACCTACTTATTTGAGCAAACTTTTGGTCATCAGTCCTAATATCTTCTTATTTGGCCCGGTATCAAATTTTGTTTGATAACGCTCCTGTGAAGCACCTTGGGATGTTTTACTATGTTAAAGACGCTATATAAATGGAAGTTGTTAATGTAAATATTGTTGGTCTAGTTATTTTCAGAATGGAGCCTTGGCAGATGAGACTGGCTGGATTGTTTGATTGGGATTGTTTGATTGGTTTCTATGTGTCATATGATTTTGTTTTGGTTGTGTACAATAGCAAATGAACTATTGTCAAATCTAGTCATATACCCATGTGTTGTCAACTGACCTTGTAAGAAATCTGAGGGGCTTGGAGTAATTTTTATATAATATCTTGATGCACCTCAGGGTAGAGCTACAGATAATAGACAGTGTGGGTGAGAAAGTTAGCCGAAAAAAGAAACGCTTTGAAGTTTTTGTTGTTGCACAATGTTTGAAATTATTGCTTCCTAAATCAGATGTCGTGGAATGTGAGTCAGACAGAGAGAGGGTGAAAGTGTGAGAACAGGAAGTAAGTTCAATATGGGATTTTTTGGCTAGCACCAAACTGCCTCAGGTACTAAAACCATTAGCAAACACTGAAAGTTGAGTAAGCAGTGACAATAGAAATTTCAGACCACTGGCGTCTCCAAGAGGAGCTAAAACCTTCACCACAAATTCATGCTTCATTCATGCTCGTATTAAGATCTTAGACCTGTGTACAGTATTATTTGTTCTCCTGGTACTTCCTTCGACCTTGGCTGATGACACTAATTCCCCGGCACACAAAAGGACTGAGGATCACGACAGTGAGACCCATATCACAAACCAAAGTCTTCACCGATTACAAGACAATTGGCATAATGGCCCAAAAATTCGTGAGGAAGCCTTCGTGCGAGGGTAAGGCCTCCCCGCGATCTCTCACTGCGCGTTGGCTTTTTCAGTTCCAGCTCGCATGAACTTGATGTTCTGGACAGCTGCTGTGCTGGGCTTGCGTATCCCACAGGCGTAGTTAATTCGTGCGAGCTGTGGGATCACGTGACTCAGTTAGAGCCAATGGCAGCACACCATCTTCCATTCATAACTTTCACATAAGTGCTGTGAAAGCTATGAATACTATAGCCCCCCCAAAAGAACCGCTAAACCTCAATTAAATTTTTTTTAAAACCATCACATTAATAAAATAAGTATAGTTAAATAAATTAACCATTTTAAATAAAAAATTAAATTTTTGAAAAAAATTTAAATCTTTTAAAAAGTTATAAAAATAAACTTACCTGTCTTTAAAGTCTCTAAAAAAGATATACCTGTTAAAAAAAATTCAAAATAATACTTAATTCACTACTTACCTTGTTAAAAGTGGGTCTTACTCCTTTTTTTATGTGTAGAATCTTCCGTACTTACCTGCGCGTTGAAACCACTAAGTGCACTGCATGCGCGCAGCTTGTAGCACGCACGCGGTTCACCTAGGACCCGCCCCCTTTTCCATTCACCAAGTGCCGGTTTTCAGCGCATGCGCAGTGCATGCAGAAAACCGGCAATTGGAGACAGAATACGCGAGAGTACGCAGTGCGTACTCTCGCGTAGCGGCACTAATTTTTGGGCCAATGAATTTTAAAATCAAAGAACGCCATTTTTACCTTTCTGGGGGCAGTGGGAAGACCTGACACCATAGAATCAAAGAATCATACAGCACAGAAGGAGGCCATTCGGACCATCGTGCCTGTGCCGGCTCTTTGGTAGAGCTATCTAATTAGTCCCATTCCGCTGCCCTTTCCCCATAGCCCTGTATTATTGAATCTGCTTCCACTACCCTATCAGGCAGTGCATTCCAGATCAGAACAACTCACAGCATTAAAAAAAAAACTTTTCATCCTGCCTCTGGTTCTTTTGCCAATCACCTTAAATCTGTGTCCTCTTGTTACTGACTGTTCACTGCAAACACCTTCTCATTTACTCTATCAAAACCCCTCATGATTTTGAACGCCTCTATTGAATCTGACCAAGGACTGGCCAGAAACACTGTTACCCCTCCCTGCAAGGAAGTGGCAGTGTCCAAAGCATACAGACACTCAGAACTCAGTAACTGCACAGGAGACTCGCCAGCAGGAATGCCTTCATTTGGCTGGGCACTGCTCTGCAAACCTGGCCCCCATGTTAGCTGATATTGTAAACGGTTCCCTCTCCTTGGGTACTGTCATCCTCCTTTTCAAATCCCTGGGTGGGAGGCCATGCAAAGTGGCATTGTCACTCCTGCCCCTACGTATCACCTTCAGGGTGCTGATGTGGGAGGGGGGGGGCTTCAACACAAGGACCTGCAGATCACCGCCTCTCCATCTCCTGGTACCTCTGGCTCTGTGCTAGGCACAGATGAATGTCCTCTCACAGCCAACCGCCAAGCTGATAACCCGGGAAAGTGGGAGGAAATGAGATAGATGTGTCCCACCTGTTGGGGGATGAGGAACCTACAATTGTTGAAGTAGATGAGCCCCAGTCAGCAGTAACACAGGAAACACATCAGCCTCATTTTGGTACTGAGGTGGAAGAGAACTTAATGATTGAAGGCTTGAGGCAAACAATTTTCACTCAGCAAAGCAAGCAACTTGACTCTCTTGCCTCCATGAGGTAGAAGATAAAGGAACTTGGAAACAATCTGTGTAATCAGTTGGCCATAAGTATACAGACCATTTGACCCGTATTAATGAGAGAAAGAGTAATCAGTTCGCCATTTATACGCAGAACATTTCTGATCAGTTGGCCCTTATGCATCAGGCGAATAGTCAGCTTAACCAGTCTCTTAGAGTCATAGTCATAATGACACAGAAGGAGGCCATTCGGCCCATCGAGTCCGTGCCTGCTCTCTAGAGCAATCCAGTCAGTCCCATTCCCCCGCTCTATCCCTGTAGCCCTGCAAGTTTATTTCCCTCAAGTGCCTATCCAGTCTCCCCTTGAAAACTTTGAGTGTCTCTGCTTCCACCACTTCTGTCGGCAGCGAATTCCAGGTCATCACCACTCGCTACGTAAAACGGTTTTTCCTCACACTCCCCCTGTATCTCTTGCCCACAACTTTAAATCTGTGTCCCCTAGTCCTTGTACCATCAACTAGTGGAAACAGCCTTTCCCCGTCTAACCTATCCAAGTCCGTCATAATCTTGTACACCTCTATCAAATCACCCCTCAACCTCCTTTGCTCTAATGAAAACCAATCCAGCTTCTCCAACCTGTCCTTGTAGCTAAGATCCCCCATCCCCAGAACCATTCTGGTAAATCTCCTCTGCACCCTCTCAAGGGCCTTCACATCCTTCCTAAAGTGTGGTGACCAGAACTGGATGCAATACTCCAGTTGTGGCCTAACCAGCGCTTTATAAAGGTTCAGCATAACTTCTCTACTTTTGTACTCAATACCTCTATTTATGAAGCCCAAGATCCCATATGCTTTGTTAACTACTCTCTCAATATGTCCTGCCACCTTCAGGGACCTATGCACATTAACTCCCAGGTCCCACTGTCCCTGCACACTCTTTAAAACTGTGCCATTCAGTGTATATTGCCTCTCCCTGTTCCTTCTGCCAAAATGCATTACCTCACACTTCTCTGTATTAAATTCCATCTGCCACTTGTCTACCCATTCTGCTAGCCTTTCTATGTCCTGTTGCAGTCGATTGGTATCATCCTCACTGCCACACCCCCAAGTTTGGTGTCATCGGCAAATTAGGAAATTCTACTCTGTATTCCAATATCCAGGTCATTTATATATATCAAAAAAAGCACCAGCACTGACCCTTGGGGAAAACCACTGTCTACCATTCTCCAGTCTGAAAAACAGCCATTTATCACAACTCATTTTTTTCTGTCCTTAAGCCAATTCTTTATCCAAGCTGGCACTGACCCACCTATTCCATGAGCCTCAATTTTGTTAACCAGCCTTCTACTGGTACTTTGTCAAATGCCTTCCTAAAATCTATGTAGACAACATCCATTGCATTCCCTTCATCAATCCTCTCTGTTACTTCATCAAAAAATTCAATTAGATTAGTCAAACACGATCTGCCTTTTACAAATCCGTGGTGGCTCTCCTTAATTAGTTAAACATCTCCAAGTGCCCATTAATTTTTCCCTTGATTATTGTTTCTAAAACTTACCCACCACTGATGTTAAACTGACCAGCCTGTAGTTACTAGGATTGTCCTCACACCTTTCTTGAACAATGGTGTCACATTTGCCACTTTCCAATCCTCAGGCACCTCCCCCGCATCTGGGGAAGATTGGAAAATTATGGCAAGCCCTTCCGTATCTCCTCCCCCAATTCCCTTAGCAACCTGGGATGCAAGTCATCTGGACCAGGCAACTTGTCCCCTCTAAGCATACCCAGCCTTTCTAGTACATCATGTCTATCAATTTTCACTCCTTCCATTGCTTCTACCTTTTCCACTTCTTCTGATATTTTGTCAGCATCCACCTCCTTAGTAAACACCGATACAAAGTACACATTGAGTATTCTAGCCTTGCCCTGCGCCTCTAAGCATATATCACCTTCTTTGTCCCTAATAGGCCCCACCCCACCTCTTACTACCCGCTTACTGTTTACATGCCGGTTGAAGATTTTTGGGTTCCCTTTTATGTTAACCGCCATTCTACTCTCATATTCTCTCTTTGCCAATCTTCTTTTCATCTTCACTTCCCCTCTCAACTTATTGTATTTGGTCTGGTTCTCCCTTGAAGAATTCACCTGACATTCATCATACACCTTTTTTTGTTTCATCATCTTCTCTATCTCCCTCGTCATCCAAGGAGCCCTTGCTTTGGTTCCCTTACCCTTCCCTCTTGTTGGAATGTACCTAGCCTGTACTTGGAACATCTCCTCCTTAAAGAGCACCCATTGTTCCGTTACAGTTTTTCCTGTCAGTCTTTGGTTCCATTTTACCCTGGCTAGATCCTTTCGCATCCCATTGAAGTTAGCCCTATTCCAGTTTAGAAGTTCCACTCTAGATTGTTCTTTGTTCCTCTCCATTGCTAATCTAAATCTTATGATATGATGATCACTCATACCCAAGTGTTCTCCCACAAACACTTGGTCGACCTGGCTCACCTCATTCCCCAGCACCAGATCCAGCAATGCCTCCTTCCTAGTTGGGCCAAGAACCTACTGGTCAAGGAAATTCTCCTGAACACATTTCAGAACTTCCTCCCCCTCCTTTCCCTTTGCCCTAGCATTATCCCAATCGATATTTGGGTAATTAAAGTCCCCCAGTATCACCACTTTATAGCTCTTGCATTTCTCTGCAGATTTGCTCCTCTACACCTCTCTCACTATTTGGAGGTCTATAGAATACCCCCAATAGCGTGATCATACCCTTTTTGCTCCTCAACTCTAACCAAATGGATTCTGTACTTGTCCCCTCAAGAACATCCTCCCTTTCCAACACTACAATATCTTCCTTAATCAGCACTGCCACCCAACCTCCCTTTTTTCCTTCCCTATCTTTTCTGAATACCTTGTACCCTTGAATATTAAGCACCCAGTCCTCACCATTTTTATGCCACGTTTCCGTTATTGCCACAACATCATATTGCCACACGGCTAATTGTGCTTGTAGCTCACCAACCTTATTCACCACACTTTGTGTGTTTACATACATGCATTCTAAACCCATTTTTGAATTTTTTGTAGTCTTTCTTAGTCTGCTCCTATCTAATATGATACTACTACCTTCTCTAGTACTATCCAACACCCTCACTCTTTTATGCACCTTATTCCTCTTTTCTACACCTTATTCCTCTTTTCTACTCCTATACTCCTCCTCTTCAACTATTTCAGTTGCAGACAACAGGTTCGGATGTCATACATACGACGCCCATCGAACCCCTTTGCCTGCTCCCAGTGCAGACACAGTGCAGGCCCCTGAGCCAGCAGCTGCGCCGATAATGAATGAATCTTCTAATATTGCCTTTCAGCAGCATCAACCCAGCCACGAGTCAACTGCTGAAGGGCAACAGATAGCACACAGAGTTCATGCCCTTGGCGTGAGAGAGGTCCGGTCACGGGGAAGGGCAAGGCGCAGGATGCAGTAGGGTGCCACCTCTTGCCGAGTCCACCTCCTTTGACTCACACCTTTTGTCACAGCGACCCTCAGGCACAGATGTCAGGGGGCATGTCTTTTTTTATGTTTACTATTCTTGAAATGTTTGTGTTGTATTAGTTGTTGAAATTTCTATTTATGAATGATTGTATTATGACTCATTTTGTTTCAGCTGTATAGTCTGTAGTCACTTTAAAGTGTTTAAATGTTTTTATTATCAACCAATTTAACATTACAACTGTTTACAAAGTAGCAAATAGCTAGTTAACAATTTGTATTTAAGGTCTTGCACTAAGAACCTCAAATAACTTCTTTCTGCTGTATAGTCTGAAATTACTTTAAACTAATTAATTTTTTTAATCAATCATTTTAACATTACAACCAGTGTTCCCTGTAAGGCGCGAGGCTGCGGACTGCTCCACGGAACCCATGCAGCCGGTTTGCCGGCATTTCAATGTAAAAACCGTGCATGCGCGGTATTGTGAATGGCCCGCAAAGCCCCTTAAAGAGGCCGCGCAGGGCCAAAAAAATATTACAGGGAACATAGATTACAACTGTTTACAAAGTGGCAAATTAGCTGGTTAACAACTTGTATTTAAAGTCTTGCACTAAGAACCTCAAATAACTACCTCAAAAGTCTTGCAAAGAGTATTTGCTGCTACAATAAAAGTTAACTGTTTTGACTTTAAATTGCACAGTGTTCAGCTCCATTCGCAACTCTTCAGAAAATGAAGCAGTCCGTGCCCGCATGCAGCAAGACCTGGACGACATTCAGGCTTGGGCTGATAAGTGGCAAGTAACATTCGCGCCACACAAGTGCCAGGCAATGACTATCTCCAACAAGCGAGAGTCTAACCACCTCCCCTTGACATTCAACGGCATTACCATCACCGAATCCCCCACCATCAATATCCTGGGGGTCACCATTGACCAGAAACTTAACTGGACCAGCCACATAAATGCTCTGGCAACAAGAGCAGGTCAGAGGCTGGGTATTCTGCGGCGAGTGTCTCACCTCCTGACTCCCCAAAGCCTTTCCACCATCTACAAGGCACAAGTCAGGAGTTTGATGGAATACTCTCCACTTGCCTAGATGAGTGCAGCTCCAACAACACTCAAGAAGCTCGACACCATCCAGGACAAAGCAGCCCGCTTGATTGGCAACCCATCCACCACCTTAAACATTCACTCCGTCCACCACCAGTGCACCGTGGCTGCAGTGTGTACCATCTACAAGGTGCACTGCAGCAACTTGCCAAGGCTTCTTCAGCAGCACCTCCCAAATCCGCGACCGCTACCACCTAGAAGGACAAGGGCAGCAGGCGCATGGGAATACCATCACCTGCAAGTTCCCCTCCAAGTTATACACCATTCTGACTTGGAAATATATCGCCATTCCTTCATCATCGCTGGGTCAAAATCCTGGAACTCCCTCCCTAACAGCACTATGGGAGTACCTTCACCACACAGACTGCAGCGGTTCAAGAAGGCAGCTCACCACCACCTTCTCAAGGGCAATTAGGGATGGGTAATAAATGCTTGCCTTGCCAGCAATGCCCACATCCCAGGAACGAATTAAAAAAAGTCTGAGGTGATGTATTTTGGTAGGAAGAATAATGAGGCCACAAACTCCTTGGAAAATAAGGCCAGAATTTTCTGGGGTCCGTGCGGACGTGATCGGAGGTGGGTCGGGCGTGAAATTTGAAATAAGTTCAAGCAGTTCATGAACCCGCCGTCATCTCGCCCCCACGCGCCTTTCCCTCGGGCGTGTTTGCCGGCGCGGCAGCGACCCAAATGGTAGAGGCGGGCGACCTAATTTAAATGATTATCAGCTTGTTATCAGACCCTTAAGTGCCTTATTTTAGCCTACCTTTCAAATTTCTCTGCATGACCATGGGATTCACGCAGCTCGGGAACCACGTCTGTCAATCTGAGGCGGGAGTTGAGTGGCCATTGCTCCAGCTGATTAGTTGACAGCATGAAATGTACTATAAAACCTCCCACCTCACAGCTGATCACTTTCCTCAGGCAGAAGCTATTGCTGACTTCATTTCCAGCACAGATTTAGCTTTCTACAGCTGCAAGTGTTTCCAGCAAAGTTGCCATCCAGTCTCACCTCATTGGTAGAACCTATCACACCATTGACAGATTGCTGCTCTCATCTCTACTTGACCTGCCATCTGTTCCATCACCATGGGTGCCGTTTATACTGTCTCACCTTGGTCCTCAGAATTGCACCACGATGAACCCCAATACCAGCAGCACCAGGCATACCAGCAGCACCACCATCAACCTTCTCTTCAATCACCTGATGCTGCACAGGACAGAGGGTATCGGCACCACGCCGGAGGCGGTACCCCCAGCACAGGGTATACAGGCAGAGGATGAACTTCCTCAATATGACTGAGCAGCAGTGCCAAAGAAGGCTCAGGTTATCGTACCAGATCATCGCAGACATTTGCACATTGCTGGAGCAAGACCTGCAGTCCGGAGGAGCGGGTGGACACGCCTTACTATTGGCTTTCAAAGTCACCAGCACCCTTATTTAAGGAGGGATATACTTGCATTGGAGGCAGTTCAGAGAAGGTTCACTAGGTTGATTCCTGGGATGGAAGGATTGTTTTATGAGGAAAGGTTAAGCAGGCGATCTTATTGAAACATATAAGATTCTGAGGGGGTTGGACAGAGTAGATGCTGAGGATGTTTCCCCTCATCAGGGAATCTAGAACGAGGGGGCATAATCTCAGAATAAGGGGTCATCCATTTAAGACGGAGATGAGGAGGAATTTCTTCTCTGAGGGTTGTGAATCTTTGGAATTCTTTACCCTAGAGAGCTGTGGAAGCTGAGTCATTGAATATAGTCAAGGCTAAGATAGACAGATTTTTGAGCAACAGGGGAGTCAAGGGTTATGGGGAGCGGGCAGGAAAGTGGAGTTGAGGCCAAAATCGGATCAGCCATGATCTCATTAAATGGCGGAGCAGGCTCGAGGCACCGAATGGCCTGCTCCTGCTCCTATTTCTTATGTTCAACTTCTTCACCTCAGGCCCCTTCCAGGGATCTGCAGCAGACATTTGCGGCAGCAGACATTTGCGGCATCTCACAGTTGGCCACCCACAGATGGATCACACAGGTCACCAATGCCCTGTTTCACAAGTCAGCCAATTATATCAACTTTGCCACTGATGAAGCCGGTGTTGCTGAGCATGTGCTCGGCCTTTCCACTCTGGCTGGCTTCCCATGGGTGCAGGGCGTCATCGACTGCACACATGTGGCCATCAGGGCACCCCATCACAACCCAGGAGTCTTTGTCAACCGCAAGGGCTTCCACTCCTTCAATGTGCAGCTAGTCTGTAACCATAGGAAGATCATCATGCAAGTGTGTGCCAAATTCCCTGGCAGCTGCCATGACTCTTTCATCCTTCACTAGTCCACCCTCCCTCAGCTCTTTGCTCCTCCAAACAGACTTTCCGGCTGGCTGTTTGGAGACAAGGGCTATCCAATGAAGACGTGACTCATGACACCCTTGAGGAGGCCAAGTACCGAGGCCTAGGAGAGATAAAATGAAAGCCACATTTACACCAGATGTGTCATAGAGCAGACAATAGGTGTGCTCAAAATGTGCTTCAGATGCCTTGACAGATCTGGAGGAGCCCTTCAGTGTGCACCAGCCAGGGTCTGCAGAATCGTCGTGGTCTGCTGCGCCCTGCACAACATAGCGCAGCAGCGAGGATTAGTGCTGCATAAGGAGCAAGGCACTGAGCGCACAGCCTCTTCATGGAGGAGGAGCTGGAGGTACCATTATGTCTTACCATTCACTGCAACTCACTAAGCCACTTCCAAAGGTGCACACAAATTTATCCAAGACCGGAAAGTGGTGAAAATAAAGATTTTTATGGTTAAGATCACATTAACGGAAATGTGACATTAACATTGAATAAAACACCCAAGTGGCTACCCTTGTGAATCTACTTGTGTGTCATCTTTCTCTTATGTGTGCTTCTACGAGCTGCTACCCCTATGGCTTCAGCAGAGGGAGAGGCAGCCTGCTCACTTCCCTGCTGCAACTGCTTAGACACTCTTGGCGGACATCCTCTGGGTTTTGGAGCCTCTGATGGCCCCACCAAAGTCTGCTCCTCCTGCAAATGTGCAGGGGCAGACTCAGCCATCGCTGTCCGAGGAGACATTTGGGGCTCTGACTGAGGGAGTGGCAATGGGGGAGAAGTGTAAGCACTTTGAGAGGAGCCCACACTTCCATGTCCGCTCTCACCATCATCCCTCTCATAGGCCACCCTCACTTCCCTGTTAGCAAGGAGCTGGAGAGCACCTTGCTGCACAGTAGTGGGGCCATGAGGACCCACGTCTATGCTGACATCCCTCCTAGAGAGGAGGTCTATGAGCCTCTGCCATCTATTCTCCATAGATAGCATGTACTCATGTGAGTGGCGCATTAGCTGGTCCATGCAGGTGGCCATTCTTTCCATGGAAGAGCATATCGTCGCCATCGCCTGCGATACAGTGGTGCTCATGTTGGAGATGGACTCCTGTCAGAGCCCCCTGCACTTCTTCGTGCACCTCCAGGATCGCTCTCTTTATGGATGGCCCCCAAGGCTCAGCATCTGCATGCAGCTGAGCAGAGCTGGGAGCATCCTGCACCCTCCGGCGAGGAGTCTCCACTGCTGTCCCCGGTCTCCACCATCTGCTCTTGCTCACTTGTGACACACCAGGTGACAACACTACTCTATCTCGCATAGGACCCGCCGAGGTGTGCGTCTCTGCGCTGGTGCTGGGTGCGCTTATGTCTGGTGACGCTGCGCCCTCAGAGGCTGGAGACGCCTCTGAGGAGTCGTCTTCCTCTTCCTCCTGGACAGTGGGTGGGTGGGAGGGGGGAAGCTGTTGATGGACCTGTGGGATAGTAAAGAGATGAGTTAGATATGTCATATGAAGATTAGGTACAGACACCATTATACACATGGTGACCATTCAGTGGCTGCTGACATTAGTCCCCATATGAGTGACTGATGTACACCATGTAGCTGTATGATATATAATTCTGGCACCAGGTTGCTGAGATGTCCCCTCTCTCCGTCTCCCACCTCCAGCTGCTCGGCGACTCCTGATACTTCTAATGCAGCCTCTTCTGCTGTTGTGAGGGTGGCAAATGATGGAGGGCCACCTCCAGTTCTCTCCCTCTCCCTCCTATTGTGGGCTATATTTTCCTGCAATGAGGGAAAGAAGAGAAGGTTGAATGAGAGTGATGGAATGTGTGTAAGGAATGGATGGGTTACATCTTTAGAGAGAGACTATGAAGAAGTGGGGTGCCAAAGTCAAATGGCCTCCTTGTGTGTTGTTAGTTGGAATGATTGCATTAGGATGAGGCTGAGAGTGAGGGGTGGTTAGTGAGATGGGGATGTGATAATGTACATAGAGAGAGAGGGATGGGTGGACGTGCAAGCTATGTTGGTGTGAGTAAGGGTTGGGAAGGCAGAGTGATGGGGATGTGATGAGAGGCACAGCAGGATGAAGTTGAGGGTGGCTTTGTACTCACCTTTCCTGATTTAATGAGATATTTGAAACATTTCCGGCACTACACCCAGGTCCTCCTCACCACATCCCTACTGTTCACCTCCTCTGCAATTTGGAGCCAGGCTCTTTTTGTCTCCTGCGGAGGTCGCTTCCACCCATTTGTAGGGAAGAGGACCTCCCTGCGTGCTCTGACTCCCTCCACAAGCATATGGAGGGAGTCATCGGAGAACCTGGGTGCAGCCCTCTGCCTCTGTGCAGTCATGTTTCCAAGTGTTTGAAACAACCAAAAGCTCCAGTGCAGTGACTGCACACTCCTAGATGAACCTTCAAATGTAATGCGGCCATGGCTCCTTTAAATATCCTGGCTGAAAACGCGTCATCGATGACGTCATCAGACCCACACCATTTAATAGGGCCGGGTAATGCGCAGGACAGGCGCAATAGGCCCCATTAGCGCAAAGTCGATTTCTGCAGCGGGATGGAAGCAAGAACGGGGTCACAACCCACCATGGCGACCGCCCGCTCCGGTACAGAAAATTCTGGCCTAAGTGTCTAAATCGGGTCGAGGAGCAAAGGGATCTAGGTGTATAAATTCACAAGTCACTAAAAGTAGTGACTGCATTTTAATAAGGCCATAAACAAAAGCTAACAAAGCACTGGGGTTCATTTCTAGAGGGATAGAATAGAAAACCAGAGAAGTTATGTTAAACTTGTATAGAAACTTGATTAGACCACACTTGAGTATTGTGCACAGTTCTGGTCTCCATATTATAAAAAGGATATAGAGGCATAGGAGATGGTGCAAATAAGAGTTACATGGATGATTCCAGAACTGAGAGGTTTTACCTATCAGGAAAGACTGAACAGGCTGGGGCTCCATTCTCTAGATCTGATAGAGGTCTTTAAGATTATGAAAGGGTTTGATGGGGTAGATGTAGATAAGATGTTTCCACTTGTGGGGGAGACCAAACTAGGGGCCATAAATAGTGTCGAATAAATCCAATAGGGAATTGAAGACAAACTTCTTTACCCAGAGAGTGGTTAGAATGTGGAACTCGCTACCACAAGTGGTTGAGGTGAATAGCATAGATGCTTTTAAGGGGAAGCTAGATAAACACATGAGGGAGAAAGGAATAGAAGGATTTGTTGATGGGGCTAGATGAAGAATGGTGGGAGGAGGCTCGTGTGGAGCATAAACCAGTTGGGCCGAATGACCTGTTTCTGTGCTGTACATAGTATGTAATTCCATGTCATTTTCTACCTATCTGCAGCCTTTGTCACGGTTGACCATACCATTCTCTTCCAATGCCTCTCCTCCGTTGCCCAGCTGACTGGGACTGCCCTCACCTGGTTCCATTCTTATCTATCTAGTCGTAGCCAGCGAATCACCTGCAATGGCTTCTTTTCCTGCTTCCACGCCATTACCTCTAGAGTCCCCCAAGGATCTATCCTTCGCCCCCTCCTATTTCTCATTTACATGCTGTCCCTCGGTGACATCATCCAAAAACACATCAGGTTCCACATATACACTGACAACACCCAGTTCTACCTTAGCACCACCACCTCTCTCAACCCCTCTACTGCCTCTGTGTTGTTAAGCTGCTTGTCCGACATTCAGTACTGGATGAGCAGAAATTTCTCCCTATCTACTCCATCAAAACTATTCATAATTTGAACACCTCTATTAAATCTCCCCTTAACCTTCTCTGTTCTAAGGCGAACAATCCCAGCTTCTCTAATCTCTCCACATAACTGAAGTCCCTCATCCCTGGTATAATTCCAGTAAATCTCCTCTGCCCCCTCTCTAAAGCCTTGACATCAGCACCCTCATCTTTGTCCCTTGGCAATACAGGAGTGGCAGCTGGGGTATGGATCTCTGCAGGGACCCTGCTGCCCATTCCAAAGCTTGTCCCAGATGCATCATCTGATCCTGTGCTATGGCACTGCCACCTAGTAAAGAGTGTTCCTAGTCAGGAAGTGAAGTGCTTGTGCAGCTGACACCAAGCAACATGCTCTGTAGGAGTGTCTGTCATTCAGTGGATATGTGAGGTGCCCCCTTCTCAATTCTCTGTAGCACTGCCTTCGCCTGAAGGGAGAGCACAAGGGAGAAAATAATCCATGACACACACACTGCAATGGACTGGCAGCATAGCATTACTATTGATGCAGAAGGAAGAGGGGGCTGCAGATATATGAAGGCCTTGTACATCTGCTATCCTCATATCATACACCATTGCTACACAGATATCTCTCTGTCGTGGGTGATCTTCCCCAAGCTTTGCTGGCCCACTGAACTGCAGAATGCACTCCTCCCATTTCTATATATGACACACACATTATTCGTTACAGGCCTGCTGCCTTGGGTAGGTGATCTCCATCCTGTACTTTTGTTAGAATTTAGTTTTGCTTCCCTTGCCCAATTGTATTACTTTTATTATTACTTCTTTTTTACATCTTATTAAAGAAAGAGCTTGCATTTATATAGTGCCTTTCACATCCTCAGGACATCCCAAAGCGCTTCACAGCCAATGTAGTCATTTTGAAGTCTGATGACTGTTGTAATGTAGGGAAACACAGCAGCCAATTTGCACACAGCAAGGTCCCACAAACAGCAATGAGATAAATGACCAGATAATCTGTTTTAGTAATGTTGGTTGAGGGATAAATATTAGCCAGGGCACTGGGGAGAGCTGCCCTGCTCTTCTTCAAGTGGTGCCATGGGACAGCTCCCATTTAGAATGGGCACTGAAAGGAAAGCCATATTGTTGCAAAATAATTCCCAGCCAGCAGTGCCCCTTTTGCCCCCATTGCCAGGTGCCACCCATACTCCATAACCCCATGCCGACTGTTCCCTCCTGCTGTTGATGGTGAAAACAAAGCTCATTATCGGACCCATAGAGAACAATTCCGACAAGTAACATTTTTCCCAATGTGCCATCCATGATTATACTCCTTCCTTCACTGCTTTTACTGGGTATTGATCCATTTATTTTAAAAAGATTAGTGCCTCTGTTCAGAACAAATACAGGAATTTTGTATAAATGCACTGTTTAAGCATATGCAAACATTAAAGTTTTAAGTTTCTGTTGTTTAGCGGTGCAGAGAATTATGTGGGGATGGAATCATTGCAAGTTCTGGAGAGATCTTCCCCAGTTATAAGGGGTAAACTGTTGTGACCTCGATCACTGGGTTATGGATTATTGTGGCTCTGATTGATTTGCCTTTGAGAGTCTGAGAGGAATTTCTGGAGGTTTTCCTGAATTGGCTGCAGGTTTTGTTTCCTCTTTTTTGGCCTCCTCCTAGGAGATCGTTCAGCGGGCGAGTGAATGGTGTGTGAGGCTACATCGTTGACTGGATGGGATGGGCTTCGTAGTCTTTACCCACCTTCCTATTCATATGTTTGGATTATACTGTGTAAATCGAGATGCACGGGGCAATTTTCAACTTTTGTCCAAAACAGGCCTGAACCATTTTTGGGCTTGGGCCTCATTCGGTCCCTTTGAGGACTGTAGGTTAGGCTGCTCACCCCGATACAAATGGGAGGAGAATGCACTATGCCGCTCCGCACATTTGTGCCTGAAAATTGCAATCGGGTCGACAACTGGCATAGGGCCCTGATTTGCATATTTAAACAGCCTTACACCTGAAACAGGTGGGCGTCCATTTACATCATTGTATCACCCCTCCGCCCCCCGCACGATTTTCAAGTGCCGGCTGTAAAACAGTCGCTGACCGTTGAAAATCGCCCCGCTGTTTTCAGGGCTGTGGAGCAATTACTGTGATGATTCCCTCTTTCTAACTGTTGGATATTAAACACTAATTCAATGAGACTGTGCCCCAGACCGAAGCCTCGCTATACAGAAGGGTGGGTCAGTGACAAGTCAGAATGCATACTTGCTATATTAATTAATTCTCAGTGTGCTGTAGCTAGTCTTACTATTAGAGAACCCTAATAAGAGACAGGCATTACCATTAAAAGTAGAAAAAGCAACAACGAAAAATACCAAAAACAAGTAAATAATAAATAGGATATATTTTATTTGTCCATAAAATTAAAGTGAGTACAATCATTATAATAGGTGACAGCAAATAATTAAAAACACATCTGACCATGGGTCATAAAAGGGTTAATGGTGTAGTAAAATAATATTAAATACATGTGGAGCTCCTCATTTTAAAAATGTACAGAAATAGTATAAAATAAATGAATATACTACTACACACAGTTGCTGAATGTGACTGAGTATGAATGCTGCTGAGTGTGAGGGCTATTCAGTACGAGTACTAGTCTCAAGTAGTAACACCTAGTTTGATCCTTCAATGGGCAGCAGAAGATCCAAAACTACGTCAAACTGTGCAAATTAAGTGAAAAATATAATTTATTAAAAATAATCAAAGTTTATTTGTACGTACAAACAAACTAATATCACTTGTTCTTTCCACGCTGGTTACTGATCAGTCTACAAGTGTGTGGTACCCTCAGCCAATCTAACACACTACACCTGCCAACTACACTCAGTACCTACATAATTATGGAGAATAATCCAAACACAAAAATCAACACCAGACAGGACGGATAGTACAAGTTGGAGCCCTTGTTTCCCCAACACCTCCACCACATTAACTCATTACTTCTAGTGTATACAGTGTGATATTGTAACACTGTGTTGCAGTAATTCTAAGTAGTTAGTGCCACTAACGGCAGCGGATTCAAACATTGTGATCTGGAAAGTCTGGAAAGGCTCAAACAATGTAACTGACGCAGGCAAAGGCAATATAGCAGACATGGGTAACAGGCTCTGGATCGGCTTGTCCATCTTTTCTCAACAATCTTGTTTTCTATGAAAAAAAGGAATTTATTAGTAACAATGGAATGCTGGTTTTAAGTTTAGAAATTCTTTATAAATACAAAGCCTCTTAAAATGTAACACCCTGTGCATTGTTTTTCTTGTATCTAAAATAAAAATGTACCATTGCATAATCCTGTTCATTATTTTCTTCACCCAACGCGAATCTGGATTCAAACAGGTCTTCATGCTGTTTTTAAGAGTTGCACTGAAAAAAAAAGACAATATTAGTTTTGGCTCACGGTTTGTGCAGACTGAAAATGCTATAGCAAATTTCACTGAAAATCTCCATTTTTCCCAAAGCTGCGAAAGAAGTAGTAGAGAAATTGTGCCAATCTCTCTGCCCTTGTTTCTTACTGTGCATTCACGGAAAGGATCCATTAATGGCTAAACTGAGAAACAGTCTTCACATGTACATTTAAGAAAAGGTTATTTGTGATGAAGTTACTCACATGATTTCATTTTGGGGGCAGTGTGGTCCGCGAGGTATGATTTCAAAGTTCTTTATGAGCTTTGGAGCGATAAACGAAGATGTCGTTCTGATGCATTTACAGCGCAGATCCATCTTCACATTTCCTAATGCTCGGGCTGCACAGACACAAATATGAAAGGTTAGTATCTAAGTCTATATTGTTTCATAGTCTGTGTAGTTTTGCTCTTTGCAGAATTGTTTTCTTACAGTGTGAAACATTCTAGTCAGTATTTACGCCTGTTAAGGAATAACATGCTGACAGATAGCAGCATCAAAACAGGGGCATCCAAGCCTCATATCTGCGGGAGCTGCATCCCAGCTAATGAGTGTGACAATCCTGTGTTCTCGCCAATAGGGAGACCTGAATTCTGCACCTCGCACTGCTCCATCAAAAGAACAGTGAGAACAGATCAATTCTGGCTGATCTCCTGAACTCTCTTTGACAGATAACAGCGCCGACAGGGTGAGATACATCCAATAATGCATCAGATAGAAGATTTCGCTGACAGCCTTTAGTGCTCAATAAGTGAACAAAATGATTCTAACACATGACAAGCACAACAATTCTCTTACCGTCTGTCGAAAGTCCAGAAAGCACCAGGACGGTTAATATGATGGCGATAGCTCTGCAGTTCATTGTTTCTTTTTTGGCTGCTAATTATACCGACTGAGGCAACTGACTGCTTCTTTAGTATAACGTTGCTGAATTTATAGGCTGACTAGAAACTGGTTTAGAAATCTAGGACTTTCCACACATTGGCACAGGTCCAAAGGGGACGGTACAAACATCGTTGAAAACTGCTGATGTGCTCCCAAATGAGAGTAACATTTATTTTAAATTAATGCTTAATTTATTCCACCTACTGCAGCAAACATTTTTATTCAGGTTGACTTGTAAAAATCGACAAATGCTCACAAAATTACAAGGCTAGAACTAAGGCAAAAATAGTGGAAATTGTTGCTGCATTGTTCAAGAACATTGCTTAATTCCCTCAGCAATGCTGAGAACGGGACTTAATTAAACGTGACTCCTAAATAAACATGGCTCCAGTCCAGCAGTCTGTGTAATGTAATGTTATCTTGGTTGTCATGTCACGTCCATATAGCCCTGCCACAATATTTAATTAGTTGCTTCACTCAAATGTCTATATTAGCAGAGTTCCTGTGAGGTTGTTTCTGGTGAGTTAGTGGGTATGCTACGGTGTGATGACTAAAGCGTGACAGGAAGTTTGACACTAACAGGGAGCGCACACTATGGCCGAGAAATTACTGGAGCGGCACACCTACGAGCGCCGTGAATTCGATTTTTTTTATCCTTTAGGTCGTATTATTTTTGCGCCGTAAATTGCTGGCAATGCAAATTGATAACAGCCCAGTGAGGTCAACGGGGAATCTGGACCTTGGTGAACAATGGGACTAATAGTCTGTCTCCTTAACCAATAAAGCATACAGATAGAGATAGAAACAGAGCGAACGACAGAGAAGGAAATAGGGTGAATTATGAGGTACAGAAAGAGAAACACAGAGAGGGAAAGAAAGATTGGATTAAGAGAGAGAGATAAAAGAGACAGAAAGAAAAAGTTACTCATTTTTAAATCTCTAGGAACAATTTACTACCTGCAGGAGTGAGACTCCACAGTTTCAATTGTTCCCTTTCTGGGCCTCCAGGGTTGGGTTTCATGTCAGGACCATAAATCACCCCATTAACGGGGTCTTTGCAACATAAAATAACAGCTCTAAATGTCTGTGGCGAGAGTCATTCGTATTTACTGTGCAAATCCAACAATGTTTTGACACTCATGGAGAGGTTGATGGCAAGCTCTTGTTTTTGCGATGCCAATAACGAAGCAGCAGAAATCATCCAGCAAATTGTCATGATTCGCAACTCATGGCATATCTCTTCCTCGCCACAAATTGCATGTTTTTTTACAGACTAATAATGGTGGGCACCGTGAACTTGCTGTTATTTCGCCAGCAAATTCTGGGCCAGTATATTGAGAATTTGAATTCAATTTTTTTAACAAAACCTAAATCTGGAAATTTAAAAAACTGCCACCAGTAAAAGTCATGATGTGGAGATGCCGGCGTTGGACTGGGGTGGACAAAAATGAGAAGTCGCACAACACCAGGTTATAGTCCAACCAGTAAAAGTGACCATGAAGCTATCAGATTGCCGTAAAAACCAAAGTGGTTTATTAATATCCTTTAGGGAAGGAAATCTGCCGTCCTTACCTGGTCTGGTCCATATGTGACTCCAGACCCACAGCAATGTGGTTGACTCTTAACTGCCCTCTGCAGTGGACTGCAGGGAACATAAAACTGACTGTAAAAGCTTCTATAGATATGTGAAGAGAAAAAGATTGGTGAAGTCAAGCGTAGGTCCCTTGCAGTCAGAATCAGGGGAATTTATAATGGGGAACAAAGAAATGGCAGACCAATTAAATACATACTTTGGTTCTGTCTTCACAAAGGAGGACACAAATAAACTCCCAGAGATGTCGGGGAACATAGGGTCTAATGAGAGTGAGGAACTGAATGAAATCAGTATTTGTAGGGAAATGGTGTTAGGGAAATTGACGGGATTGAAGGCCGATAAATCCCCAGGGCCTGATAATCTACATCCTAGGGTACTTAAGGAAGTGGCCCTAGAAATAGTAGATGCATTGCTGGTCATCTTCCAAAATTCTATAGACTCTGGAACAGTTCCCATGGATTGGAGGGTAGCAAATGTAACCCCACTATTTAAAAAAGGTGGGAGAGAGAAAACAGGGAATTATAGACTGGTAAGCCTGGCATCGGTAGTGGGTAAAATGCTAGAGTCCATTATAAAAGATGTAATAGCAGAGCACTTGGAAAACAGTGACAGGATCGGACAAAGTCAACATGGATTTACTGGAATTTTTTGAGGATGTAACTGGTAGAATAGATAAGGGAGAACCAGTGGATGTGGTGTATTTGGACTTTCAGAAGGCTTTCGATAAGGTCCCGCATAAGAGATTAGCGTGCAAAGTTAAAGCACATGGGATTGGGGGTAAGGTACTGACTTGGATAGAAAACTGGTTGGCAGACAGGAAGCAAAGAGTTGGAATAAACAGGTCTTTTTCCGAGTGGCAGGCAGTGACTAGTGGGGTACCGCAGGGATCGGTGCTAGGACCCCAGTTATTCACAATATCTATTAATGATCTAGACGAGGGAACTAGATGTAATATCTCCAAGTTTGCAGACGACACAAAGCTGGGTGGGCGTGTGTGCTGTGAGGAGGATGCAGAGAAACTCCAGTATGATTTGGACAGGTTGGGTGATTGGGCAGATGCATGGCAGATGCAGTATAATGTGGATGAATGCGAGGTTATCCACTTTGGTGGCAAAAACAGGAAGGCAGATTATTATCTGAACGGCAATAGATTGGGAAAAGGGGAAGTGCAACAAGACCTGGGTGTCCTTATGCACCAGTCGCTGAAGGTAAGCATGCAGGTGCAGCAGGCGGTTAAGAAGGCAAATGGTATGTTGGCCTTCATAGCGAGAGGATTCGAGTACAGGAGCAAGGATGTCTTGCTGCAGTTGTACACGGCCTTGGTGAGACCACACCTTGAGTATTGTGTGCAGTTTTGGTCGCCTTATCTGAGGAAGGATGTTCTTGCCATGGAGGGAGTGCAGCGAAGATTCACCAGACTGATACCTGGGATGGCAGGAATGACGTATGAAGAGAGATTGGGTCGATTAGGCTTATATTCGCTAGAGTTTAGAAGAATGAGAGGGGATCTCATTGAAACTTATAAAATTCTAACAGGACTAGACAGACTAGATGCAGGAAGGCTGTTCCCAATGGCGGGCGAGTCCAGAACCAGGGGTCACAGTCGAAGGATAAGGGGTAAGCCATTTAGGACTGAGATGAGGAGGAATTTCTTCACCCAGAGAGTGGTGAACCTGTGGAATTCTCTACCACAGAAGGCAGTTGAGGCCAATTCATTAAATATATTCAAGAAGGAGTTAGATATATTTCTTAAGGCTAAAGGGATCAAGGGATATGGGGAGAAAGCAGGGACAGGGTACTGAATTTGGATGATCAGCCATGATCGCATTGAATGGCGGAGCAGGCTCGAGTGGCCGAATGGCATACTCCTGCTCCTATCTTCCATGTTTCTGTGTTTCTATGTTTCTATGTTTCTATGTTTCTGTGTTTCTGTGTTTCTATGTTTCTATGTTTCTATGTTTCCATGTTTCTATGTTTCTAGCCACTCAGTTATAACAAACTGCTAGAAAGGAGCAAAAGAATAAAATTAGAGGGACTACTCGGCTGCGACTTAGGCTTCAAATTCAGACACAACAAAGGCACACTCAGCCCAATAGACTCTGCAAAGTTTTCCTCTCTAAAGTCTGGGAACTTGTGCCAAAGTTGAAAGATGTCTCACAGGCTAATCAAGCAATGGCCTGACACAGTCATACTCACAGAATCATACCTTTCAGCAAATGTCCCAGACTCCTCCATCACCATCCCTGGGTATGTCCTGTCCCACCGGCAGAACAGACCCACTAGGGGTAGGGGCACAGTGGTATACAGTCGGGAGGGAGTGGCCCTTGCAGTCCTCAATGTTGACTCTGGGCCCCATGAAGTTTCATGGCTTCAGCTCAAACATGGGCAAGGAAACCTCCTGCTGATCACCACCTACTGCCCTCCCTCCACTGATGAAGGGCTATAGGGAGGGAGGAACTTAAAACAATCACTATTACTACAGAAAAAGTACTAGGCAAACTAATGGGACTAAAGGCTGACAAGTCCCCTGGACCAGATGGCCTGCATCCTCGGGTCTTAAAAGAAGTGGCTGCAGAGATAGTGGATGTGTTGGTTGTAATCTAACAAAATTCCCTGGATTCTGGAGAGGTCCCAGCGGATTGGAAAACCACAAATGTAATTTCCCTATTCAAAAAAGGAGGGAGACAGAAAGCAGGAAACTATAGGCCAGTTAGCCTAACATCTGTCATTGGGAAAATGCTGGAATTCATTATTAAGGAAGTAATAGCAGGACATTTAGAAAATCATAATACAATCAAGCAGAGTCAACATGGTTTCATGAAAGGGAAATCATGTTTGACAAATTTACTAGAGTTCTTTGAGGATGTAACGAGCAGGGTGGATAAAGGGGAACCAGTAGATGTAGTGTAAGATTCTGAGGGGGCTTGACAGGGTAGATGCAGGGAGGATGTTTTCCCTCGTGGGGGAATCTAGAACTAGGGGGCACAGTTTCAGGATAAGGGGTCACCCATTTAAAACAGAGATGAGGAGGAATTTCTTCTCTCAGAGGGTCGTGAATCTTTGGAATTCTCTACCCCAGAGAGCTGTGGAGGAGGAGTCATTGAATATATTCAAGGCGGAGACAGACATATATTTGAGCTATAGGGGAGTCAAGGGTTATGGGGAGCGGACGGGAAAGTGGTGTTTAGGCCAAGATCAGATCAGCCATGATCTTATTGAATGGTGGAGCAGGCTCGAGGGGCCGAATGGCCTACTCCTGCTCCTATTTCTTATGTTCTTATGAGTGGGACTAATTGGATAGTTCTACCAAAGAGCCGGCACAGATATGATGGGCCGAATGGCATCCTTCTGCGCTGCATAAGTGCTATTAGGTTAAGGGATAGGTCAATAGAGTTGCAGTGGCAGACATTTAAGGGGATATTTCAAAATACACAGAATATATTCATTCCAACAAGAAAGAAAAATTCCAAGGGGAAGACCCACGATCCGTGGTTAACTAAAAAAGTTAAAGATAGTATTAAACTTAAAGAAAAAGCATATAATTGTGCAAAGATGGGTGGCAGGTCAGAAGATTGGACAGAATATAAAAAACAGCAAAGAATGACTAAAAGATTAATAAGGAGAGAAAAATTAGAGTACGAGAGAAAGCTAGCTAGAAATATAAAAACAGATAGTAAGAGTTTCTATAGATATTTAAAAAAGAAAAGAGCTAACAAAGTGAGCGTTGGTCCTATAAAAAGTGACACTGGGGAATTAATAATGGAAAATAAGGAGATGGCAGTTGAATTGAACAGGTATTTTGCATCGGTCTTCACTATAGAGGATACAAGTAACATCCCAGAAATAGCTGTAAATCAGGAAATGGAAGGGAGGGAGGAACTCAAGAAAATTATAATCGCCAGGGAAGTGGTACTGAGCAAATTGTTGGAGCTGCGGGCTGACAAGTCCCCAGGTTCTGATGGACTTCATCCTAGGGTCTTAAAAGAAGTGGCTAGTGAGATAGTAGATGCGTTTGTTTTAATTTTCCAAAATTCCCACGATTCGGGGAAGGTTCCATTCGATTGGAAAATAGCGAATGTAACTCCTTTATTCAAAAAGGGAGGGAGCCAGAAAGCAGGAAACTATGGGCCAGTTAGCTTAACATCTGTCATAGGGAAGATGTTAGAAGCTATTATTAAAGACGTTATAGCAGGGCACTTAGAAAAGTTCAAAGTAATCAGGCAGAGTCAACATGGTGTTGTGCAAGGGAAATCATGTTTAACCAATTTATTGGAGTTCTTTGAGGAAGTAACATGTGCTGTGGATAAAGGGGAACTGGTGGATGTACTGTACTTAGATTTCCAGAAGGCATTTGATAAGGTGCCACATCAAAGGTTATTGCGGAAAATAAAAGCTCATGGTGTAGGGGGTAACATATTGGCATGGATAGAAGATTGGCTAGCTAACAGGAAACAGAGAGTAGGCATAAATGGGTCATTTTCTGATTGGCAAGATGTAACGGGTGGTGTGCCACAGGGATCAGTGTTGGGGCCTCAACTTTTTACAATTTATATAAATGACTTGGATGAAGGGACCGAAGGTATGGTTGCTAAATTTGCTGATGACACAAGATAGGTAGGAAAGTAAATTGTGAAGAGGACATAAGGAGGCTACAAAGGGATATAGATAGGTTAAGTGAGTGGGCAAAGATCTGGCAAATGGAGTATAATGTGATAAAATGTGAAGTTGTCCATTTTGGCAGGAAGAATAAAAAAGAAGCATATTATCTAAATGGTGAGAGATTGCAGAGCTCTGAAATGCAGAGGGGTCTGGGTGTCCTAGTGCCTGAATCGCAAAAGGTTACTATGCAGGTACAGCAAGTAATTCGGAAAGCTAATAGAATGTTATCGTTTATTGCAAAGGGAATTGAATACAAAAGTAGTGAGGTTATGCTTCAGTTATACAGGGCATTGGTGAGACCACATCTGGAGTACTGTGTACAGTATTGGTCTCCTTATTTAAGGAAGGATGTAAATGCATTGGAAGCAGTTCAGAGAAGGTTTACTAGTCTAATACCTGGAATGGGCAGGTTGTCTTATGAGGAAAGGTTGGACAGGCTAGGCTTGTATCCGCTGGAGTTTAGAAGAGTAAGAGGTGACTTGATTGAAACATATAAGATCCTGAGGGGTCTGGACAGGGTGGATGTGGAGAGGATGTTTCCTCTTGTGGGAGAATCTAGAACTAGGGGTCACTGTTTAAAAATAAGGGGTCGCCCATTTAAGACAGAGATGAGGAGAAATTTTTCTCACAGAGGGTCGTGAGTCTTT
This sequence comes from Squalus acanthias, assembly GCA_030390025.1. Classification (NCBI taxonomy): domain Eukaryota; kingdom Metazoa; phylum Chordata; class Chondrichthyes; order Squaliformes; family Squalidae; genus Squalus; species Squalus acanthias. The sequence continues at coordinate 223,360,245 of CM059425.1, read as the reverse complement.
GGAACTCTCTTCCTCAGAGGGCGGTGGAAGCAGAGTCTTTGAATATTTTTAAGGCAGAGGTAGATAGATTCTTGGTAAGCAAGGGGGTGAAAAGTTATCGGGGGTAGGCGGGAATGTGGAGTAATCGGATCAGCCATGATCTTATTGAATGGCGGAGCAGGCTCGAAGGGCTGAATGGCCTACTCTTGCTCCTAATTCGTATGTTCAGATGTTCATGCGCTGGAGTTCATGAAAGGCCTGTTAGCAGCTTGGCCTGGCCACACGTGCTGAAGGCAGGGGTGCTGGGCAAGGGAGATGGAGTGAAATGAGCAGGCCAGCTATGTGGAGACCTGTAAGAAGGGGGACAGAAGGTAATGGAACCCATGAGTAGGAAGTCCCTGGCGTTGCTACCACTAGGTAGTTGACAGTATTCTGAAAATATTACCTTGTCCCTCCTGGTGAGGTCACTGAATTGCACCCAGAGCCAGTGCACTGTGCTGTTACAACTTCCTGCCATACTCTCTGACCCACCATCTTGGCTACCTGACAGCCGTGACGAGGAAGCAGGAGCTCCCAACGTCTCTTTCACTTCTTGCAGATGGATTTTAAGAGTCCAATTATCAAAGAAAAGGAGCCCTGCTCATAGCCCTAGCTGACCGAGATTTCATAGTGAACGGTAATACAGAAGAAGCTCCACTGAGTTATGTAGGCTCACAATGTCCAAAAAAATACATCGAGGCAGCCAGGCCATGGAAAGCAGTATTAGAGATCAAGCCCAGAGGAAAGTCAGCCAGCATTCCCTCCGACCTTCACCAGACCTCAGAGGCTTGAATGAACACAAGAACTTAGGTGGCCTGCACACAATGGAAGGTTGACACATCTGCCCAGCACACATCTGCCCAGCACACACCTGTCCAGAACACACCCACTGTGTGCTAATGAGCCCAGCTCGGAAACACCGGTTGGTTTACCAACTTCCAGCCACAGAATTTGCAAGTTGGCAGGGCAGTGTGGCCAGGAAGGTTGGTCCTCACAGCAGTCTGCTAGCCGCACAGATCTGCCACCTGATATCCCCCTTCACACAGCTCTGGGAAGCCATCATTCAGCTCTCCATGGAATCCACTGATGGCCAGACTGGTAGCTTTGGCCAGCAGTGTACCTGTGACTAATGTCCATTCCGATGTTGACTCTGTGAAGACTCCTCCATTAAAGTCCCAGTGCTTGCAGATTAAAGCAATACGACAAAAAGACACAGTAAGAAAAAGCAACGGTTTTCGCGTTTCAAATACTTTTAGACCTTCTTTTACATGAGCTCATGATATAGGTGAAGGTGTTCCATTTCTGCATTTGTGGACGGGCACTGAAGCAGCAAACCCCAACCTATAAATGCACGTTACTGTTTGAGTGCTTCTTAAATAAAAAACATTTTCATTAATTCTTTGCTTAGCTGTTTCAAGATTAAAAAGACTGAACATACACATTGTGGAGTGTGTGTTGTAACCAGCCTGGTGCCCTTCACTTCCAGTATTTGGCTGCTCTGTTACATGCACTGTAACTTCAACCTGTGGGCTCTGAGTTCCTTACGATTTCCATGTAGAAGGCAGGTGATTTATGATACAATTTGGATAGAATACCAGTCCGGTCCATTCAATATTGGTTACAGACGTGTTAATGTAACCTGTGCTGTGCAATTTACTCTCACCCCTAGGTCAAGCTCCTAAACATCAGTAGTTGCTTGGAAATCCCAAAGCAGAACTGACATCTGTGATGATTTCTGTAGAAAGCGGAAGGTATTTTTGGGTGGCAGGAGTGGGATGGAGTTCTCTGATACAGGGCAGGTTTTAAGTCCTGGATCAAAGGGACTTTGATATTACTCACACTCTGATGCTCAGTGACATGGAAGATACAGAATTGACACATTCCGCTCAGTGCTGCGTCAGGCTGGGTTCTTGCAGACAGAGGCTGCTGCACCACCCCGTAGAAATAAGGGGAGGGGGAAAATCCTCCTTTGCACCTCTTAGCGGCTGATCAAAGAGCATCAGTAGCAGAGATCCCAGAGCAGATTGCACACCCAGACAGATGAGTTCGGGCACACAATGAAGAGAGGATTAATTGCAGTGAAATAAATCACATCTAACAAAAACGGCCAGACCATTGTGTGATATGTCATAAAACAAAAATGTGTGGGAGCTATTTGCCAGGTGCAGGAGATAACACTCACACGGAGCTGTAAAATGAAATAAACAGGCTAAGAAGTGGTCATGTGATTTCAATATGGATTAATCTGCGATTATTGACTGTGTATCAGGTTATTACATCTGGAGTATGTTTAATTTTAAGTTGGAAAAAGTCATGTAACCCTCTAAAACTCGTTCATGAGATCACATCGTGGGCTGTCTTTAAAAAATTCTACAGCCAGAAAACACCGATGTGTAAGAGACAAGCGATTCAAAACTCGAATAATACGGGGCATAGATTCCCGCCATGGACTTGGTTTAGCCAAACCATAAATTAATTCTTTAAATCGTTCCTCGAGGGGAGGTTGGCAGAGCTGAGCTTGCTGACATTGGAAGTTGGACGATTGGTGGGGTCATGGCCTGGATACATCTCCCTCTCTCCTCCGACTGGATTTTCCTTCACCATCCCACCATAAATCAGGTGGGTTAGCGGCAGAATTGGCAGGAAAACGGGGCGGACGATACCTACACCACCTCCCTGTGACGGACTCAGTTTCCCATCCCCATTGCCGCGGAGACCGCTGCCGGCCGCCGAATGTGAACGCTGGCGGGGCCCAGCTTCCCGGCACATTTCTCTCCCGTCTGCCCCTCTTGTCAATCCCCGGGATTGGCTGGCGGGAGTCCTGGCAGTAAGGCCCCCAATGTTGAGCCCATTGCAACGCCTCAAAGCCTCACCTTCCAAGGCCTTGGCCACCACTTCTAGTGCAGACGTGTCCCGCCGGGAGCACACCCGCCATGTCCAATGACCCCATACCAGGCAAATTAGTCAGGGTTTGACAGAATGGGAAGGACGTCCCGTCCCTGCTATCCTGCAGCAAGCATGAAAATCTAGCCCCCTCTGTCTTCCTCTTTCTCTCGCTGTATGTCTCTCACATACTTTGTCTCAACGCCTGTTTGTTTGACCCCTACTCTCACGCCTCTTTCTCTTTCTGCCTCCTCTCTCTTTATATCTTCCACTCTGCTTTAGGCGACGTCTCATCCGCCTGCGAAACCCTGCAGGTTAACATCGGAAACGGTTGGGATCTGAGCGGGTAAATAACCTGCTCATTTTTAAGCGGCCACTGGGCTGGTAGAGTTAAAATCGACCTCTAATCTTATGCAGGGACTTGGATGGTAGTTTTTGAACAACTGCGGTTTGATCTCTTGGATTGGATTAAGCTGGCAAGAAACATTAAAACAGACAGTAAGAGCTTCTACAGGTATATAAAAAGGAAGAGGGTAGCTAAAGTAAACGTTGGTCCCTTCAAGAGGATGAGACTGGGGAATTAATAATGGGGAACGGGAAAATGGCAGAGACTCTGAACAAATATTTTGCATCTGTCTTCATGGTAGAAGACACTAACAACCTCCCAATAATGAATAATCAAGGGGCCACAGGGAGTGGGGAACTAAAGACACTCACTATCACTATCATTTCTTATGTTCTTACGTTAATTCCTTGTAATCTCTCCTAGATATCGAACATTTTTAATTTGAATATTCTCTTTCCACATACAGACGTCAATGACATGTGACTCAACAATGTTAAAGCATATATGATCAGGGAAACAAGAGAACAGGACTCAGTTGAATGGGCTGCCCGTGTTAAGATATTAAAATGTTTAAATTAGTTACTTCCGCTGCATCAATGCTAATTGCACAAATTTCTTTTTACGTCAAGAGTGTATGAATCATATTTCAAACAGCAGCTAATGTGTTGTTTCACTCAACCATATGACAGACTTTTTAATCAAGTTGCACGGTGGCAGGAAGTAAGCAAGTGATGAGATAGCAAATTAATGGCCCAGATTTTGCTGCCAGAATAACTGCGAGTTTAATGTGCACACCATTATTAGTATGTAAATCGGCAGCAACTTGTGACGAGAAAGAGATACCCCATGAATTACGAATCGCCACAAGTTGTTGGACAATTTGCACTGCTCCGCCGTTAGCCTCGCGAAAACGACAGCTCGCTGTCAACCTCCCCGTGAGTTTCATGAAGTTGCTGCATTTGCGCATTAATTGCCCATTAAACTCATCATAGAAAGTAAGGGCTGCTACTTTACAGTGTAAGTTCCTTTTTAGTGAGGAGATTTGTGTTCCTGCAATGCCACTCAACATCTGGCCCAGATAGGGAGCAATTTAAACTGTGGAGTCTCATTCTTACATATACTAAACTGTTGTTAGATATTTTTTACATTTTTCTTCCTGTCTCTTTTTCTCTCTCTTTTAATCCAATCTTTCTTTCCCTCTCTTTATTTATTTTTCTGTGCCTGATTTGACTCTAATTTACGGTCATTCTTCTGTTTCTATTTCAATCTTTAAACCTCAATGGTTAAAGGAGCTGGGCCACGATTTCCCCTACCTCGGCGGGTCCAGTGCGGCCGGGGTCGGTGGCAGGTCCCAACATTGCTGCTGGCTCCAGCCCGCTGTCCAAAGTGATTTTACGTTGATTGGGCTTGTTTAGCCCTCCCAGCGCGTTTCCCAGCCAATTGAAGGAAGCGGGTCTGATGACATCACTTGATGACGCGTCATCAGCTGGTTTCTTTAAAGGGACCATGCACAAATTGATTTTGGCAGTTGTACTGTCAGTGTTCTACAGCATTGAGGTGCTGCAAACACAGACAATGACTGCACAGAGGTGCACGGCTGCACCCAGGCTCTCCCATGACTCCCTCCATATGCTTATGGAGGGTGTCACAGCATGCAGGGAGGTGGTCTTCCCTTCCAATGGGTGGAAGAGACCTCCCCAGGAGATCAACGCTGCCTGGTTGCACATTGCACAGGAGGGCACAAGCAGGGATGTTGGCAGGAGGACCAGGCTGCAGTGGCACAAACCTGTCAAAAGTCTCAGTAGATAACGAAATGTTACTGTAAAGCCAAACTCAACCTCATCCTGCTGTGCCACTCATCACATCCCCATCACTCTGCCTTCCCTACCCTACTCCTGCACATCCTTACACCAACTTACCTTGCAGCTCCACCCATCCCTCTCTATCTACATTATCACTTCCCCATCTCACTACCCACCCCTCACAATCACCCTCATCCTAGTTCAATCATACCAACTAACAACACACAAGGGTAGGCACTTGGGTGTGTTTAGCCAATGTTCATGTGAAGTTTCTGTTACTGTGCTGTCAAACATTGAAATCTTTATTTTCAACACTTTGCGTTCTTGGACAGATTTGTGTGCACCTTTGGAAGTGGCTTAGTGAGTTGCAGTGAATGGTGAGACATAACGGTACCCCCTGCAATGGTGATGAGTGTGAAAGGAATGGCTTGGGCATTGTAGGGATGCTTTATGGTGTTAGTGTGGGGTGGTGCCAACCTGGCGCTTCATGTGGCAGCCAGGGTGTACAGCGTCAAGTGAAGTAAATCTGGCTATGGTGAGGCCATCTCTGGCCTCCCAGGCAGCAATGTGTTCGGGTCCTGATGCCCTCTGTCCTGTGCAGCATCAGTTGATTGCGAAGAAGGTTGGTGTCGTTGTTGGTGCTGCTGGTGTTGAGGCTGATCGTGGTGGGATTCTGAGGACCATCGTGACATGAACCCAAGATCCCGGTTGAGGCCGTCCTCATGAGTGCGGAACTTGGCTATCAGTTTCTGCTCAATGATTTTGCGTTGTTGTGTGTCTCTAAGGCCACCTTGGAGAACGCTTACCCGCAGATCCGAGGCTGAATGTCCTTGACTGCTGAAGTGTTCCCCGACTGGGAGGGAACACTCCTGCCTGGCGATTGTTGCGCGGTGTCCGTTCATACGTTGTCTCAGTTCCGCACTCATGAGGACGGCCTCAACCGGGATCTTGGGTTCATGTCACGATACATGACGTAGAGTCATCCAGACTCAAGTCGTCGCTGGCTTGTTCACAGATGTGATTTCCAGTAAAAAAAAGTAAAAATTTTAAAGTTTATCGTTTTCCATACAGACTGCAGCTTTTGACACATTAGACCCCCTGTAACCCCACCTCATTGTCTCAGTTGTATCTTGCTATGTCTTTGATGTGGTGCCTTCCTGGCTGACCTGATTGTTTATCTGCCGAGGTGTGACAAAAGGCAGTCAGGAGGATTAAATGTAGTCGTCTGCCATTGTACGCTTCACATGCATTGTTCTCTATCTATATATGCTTTGTCGATTTGTATTCCTTTACTTCACCTGACGAAGGAGCAGCGCTCCGAAAGCTTGTGATTTCAAATAAAACTGTTGGACTATAACCTGGTGTTGTGCGACTTCTCACTTTTGTTCAGCTTAGATAAGGGTAGGTTAAAGCAAGACCTAATAGAGGTATTCAAAATTATGAGGGGTTTTGATAGAGCAAGTAGGGAGAAACTGTTTCCTCTGGCAAGTGGGTCAGTAACCAGAAGTAATAGATTTCAAATAATTTTCAAAAGAAGTTAAGGGAAAATGAGGAGACTTTTTTCACACAGAGGGTTGTTAAGATCTGGAAGGCACTACCTTGAAAGGGTGGTGGAATCAGATTCCATTGGAAATTTCAAAAGGCAATTGGACATGTACTTGAAGAGGACTAATTTGCAGGGTTATGAGGAAGAAGCTGGGTTGTGGGGTTAAATTGGACAGCTCTTTCAAAGAGCCAGTACAGGCTCGGCGGGCCCAATGGCCTCCTTCTAAGCTGTAAAATTCTATGATTCCAGGAACATAGGAATTTCTAGATGAAAAAGACCAAGGTTCATCTAGTTTGCCTTCTATCATCCTGGTAGTCGCATGATACGATAATGGAGTTGTTGACTAATTATAGCAATCAATTTCTATTAATTAGTCTACAATGTTGGTTAAGTCCTTTACCCAGTAAACAGATTCATATGTTTGATAATTCACTTAATTTATTATTGACAGAGCATTAATCTTAAACATCCTAACTAACTATACAGAGTATCACACATTAGTCCCATGTCTAACAGTTACGTGCGTGGATATTAATGAGGACCCTTGAAGATGGCTTCTCCAAACCTATTCACACCACAGGGTCTCGAAGGCAGCAAATGTCTTTCTTTCTTTCCTACCTAAGTAAAAACACTGTACCGCTTCTTTATACCATTTTCTTTATGTTCTATTTCCTGCTAGATGCAACACCATCCAAGGTTTTATGACTAACCAGTTGTTTGAACAGTTTGCCAAACAGTGATGAGAGGCCCCAATGCCTTTTCACACCATACTGTTACTTCCTATCATTGCTTTCCCCGAGCCATAGCTTTACTGAAAACAACCTTTGATGCACTTATACTACCCTCTGCCATGATGAAAAGCCTGTGTTTCAAAAGCTTATGTTATCAGCATCATTGAGGGGAAAAGACAGGCTTTTCGAGAACACGATTTAAACCAATTCTGTCTACATTACTGTTTTGTCTTTGTTAGAAACAAAAGTAATGTAAAAAGATATCGATATTCTTACATACAGCAGACCCAGACATGAGGCGAGAAAATCCCCAATAATGCAGAGCCATAGGTCCAAAGTCACCTTTTTTTCTCCCAAGTATGCTACACTTACCACATGTCATGTCTCAAACTACTCATATATCCCAAAATGTTATTTTCTGCAAGAAATCTATCTAAATTGCATTTCAATAAATCAATATTAACTGCTTCTATCATCTCCCTAGAAAGCCTGTTCCATAGATTGACCACTTGCTCACTGAGACATTGTTTCTGCAGATTAGTTTTGAATTTATCCCCCTTCACATGCTAGGCAGGTAGTGTCCTCTGGTTCTATTGTCCAGGACAAGGTGAAACAGCTTGTCGTGGTCTACATTATCTGGTTCCTTTAGAATCTTAAAAACAGCAATCATATCAACTCTCAACCTTCTCTTTTCCAATGATAACATGCCCAATTTATATAATCAGCATGCCAACATGCCCAGCTACTGGGCATAGCCTCCCATGCCAACTCATCTCTGTCACACCAGATCCAATGGCTGAAATGCGATTGTTGAAGCCCCTCTCAGCAGCTTCCTCCATGCAATTGGCAGGCCTGCCCATGGAGAAATAGAAAGCCTCTTGTGTGTTGTAGCCCAAAGCCTTTATGGTAGCATTCATGAGAGATGCAGCAGTGGTATGTAGGGCCTCTTCCACGGTGGTTTTGCTGCAGATGTGTCACACAGTTCATGGCGCAATGCAGTGTTTTTATTCTGTGTATCAAGATAGCGCAGATGTGGCTGGTGGACTCCTCCAAACTAGGCATCATTAGTTGCAGACAGTCTGGCACCGTCTCCAATGCCTGAAGCAATCTTTCATACTCAGAAATCATTCTTCTTTTAAAAGGACACCTCCCTGAGGTTTTGATTCCTATCCTCATCAGCTGAGGAGGGACAAAAGCTGGATGTCCACACAGTAGGTTCCCGCTCCTTCGATGCCACCACCACCTGTTCCTGCTCAATCATGCTGTGCATATCACCCAGTACACAAATCTCAAACTCACCCTCCAGAGCCCCAAGGGTAGATGGACCTATGCTGATGCTTTGCAGGGTTGGAGTGAAGGACAGTAGGCTAAAAATTTAGCTCCGTAGCACCCGATTTTTAGGTACTGTGGCAGGGGCAGAAACCTGATTGGAGGGATTCAAACATGGAATTCCGGGAAAGATGGACACGGAATTGACAGGCAACAACATGTTCAAGGACTTTGGAGAGGAAAGGGAGGTTGGAGATGGGGCGGTAGTTTGCAAGGATGGAGGGGTCAAGGGTTGGTTTTCTGAGGTAAGGGAGGCTGTTTTGAAGGAGAGGGGGACAGTACCTGAGGAGAGAGAACCGTTAACAATGTCAGCTAACATGGAAGCCAGAAAAGGAAGTTGGGTGGTCAGCACTTTTGTGGGAATAGGATTGAGGGAGCAGGAAGTGGGTCTCATGGACAAGATGAGCTCGGAGAGGGCATGAGGGGAGATCAGAGAGAAACTGGAGAAAGATGTGAGTTCAGGGCCAGGGCAGGGGGGAACCTTAGAGGATGTTTGGCTCGATGGGCTAGGGGAAGGAAGGGAAGTGGCAGAGACAGCTGATCAGATGGTCTCAATCTTAGAGACAAAGAAGTCCATGAGCTCCTTGCACTTGTTGTTGGAGGTGAGTGTGGAGGAGACGGGAGAGGGGTTTAAGAAGACAGTTAGCAGTAGAGAATAGGAGCCGGGGTTTATCTTTGCATTCCAGATTGATCCTGGAATAGTGAGCAGTTTTGGCAGACGAGAGCAGGAATCCATAATGCTTTATGTGGTCTAGCCAGATCTGGCGGTGAATGGCTAAACCAGTTGTCCGCCATATCCGTTCAAGTCTGCATCCCTTGGACTTAAGGGCGCGAAGATGAGGGCCTTACCAGGGGGAACGGCCAAGGTGAGAGAGAGTAATGGTTTTAATAGGGACTAGGGCATCAAAGGTGGCGGTGAGGATGTGGTTGAACAGATCGGTAGCTGCAGTAATGTTGTGGTGAATGGAGGGCCAAAGGCCGGACAGTTGTAAGTGAGTTGGGAGAGAGTTTTTTCCACAGGTGCCACAAAACAAACATTCCAATACAACTTTATGCATCAATCCATCCAATATTACATTAAAAAGTCAATTATCACCATTGTGCATTCCCTTAGTGCCAGTCTTCTGTTTGCCTTTGCCTGTCCTAGTGCTCCTATGAAGTGCTACCCTTGTGGCTGCAGCATGGCTGGTGGAAGGCGGCTGACTTTCAGTGGGGGAGACTGCAGATGGCCTTGCAGGATGACCTCGAGCAGCTGTGGGCCTAGAAGGCCCGGCTGTAGACTCCACCACCTCGGCATGGGCGGCAGCAGTGTGGTTGACAGGCAAGAGCAAGGCCGCTGGCAGAATAGCAGTGGTGGGAGTGCGAATGCTGTCATCCTGAGAGAGCCACTGCCACTCCCCGGGGCGGCGCCTCAGCAATCCTAGTAATCTGTTGGAGGAGAGGTTGCTGGACTGCTGTGACACCCTGCAAGCCCCTTTCCACACTGGTAAGCGCAGCCAAGCTGGCAACTGTCTGAGCTTGCAGGCAGCAAACTGAGCCTGCATGAGAGCTGTCTGAGCTTGCATGACAGAAGTCTAAGCTTCCACTGCAGCACTCAGACGTTGGGTCGCTTCCACCTCCTGCACCAAGGCCTCCAGTGGTGCATCCGATAACCTTGTTGTACCATCATTAGTTGTTGTTCCTGCGCCCCCAGCCAGTTGAATGAGCTGCTGCAGGCAGAATGCACCTCCCCTTTAGGAGGTGCAGACTGCCTTTAGATGTGCAGGCTAGCTTTCATTGGTGCTAGCCTCGCATGAACTTGGGCCCCCTGCTGAGCATTCAGCCACTCAGCAGCATGTTCAGCGCTGGGCTGAACGCTGCAATCATGTTAATCAGCAGGCAGCACGAAGTTCGCGTGCTGCCTTCATTCCTTTCGCATCGCGATCCCCGCTTTCCGTTTTCAGGGGCAAACCATTTTCTAGGCCAGTGTGTGTTGTGACGTCTCTTTGAGATCACTGGCTCCTGATTTGTTTCATTTGTTACAGCTAGAGAGCTCTTCTAATGTAGCTTTCCACAGAATGAGTGACAAGGAATTGTTCTTTGGTGGCAGTGAGTGATGCACAGACTATGAGTGAGCAGGAGCAGGTGATGGTGGCACAGGAAGTGTACGAGCCATCTCTCTGGAAGGCCAGCTTGTCTCCCCCCTCAGCTAACGAGAACCTCAGGAGGCTGCTTTGAAAAGAAGAATGCTTTCTGAGCAAGATAGATTGCTGCGGTCAGTGAAAACGGTGCCGAGCAACCTCCGGCGGATGATGGCTGTGGTGGAGGAGTCCACCATCCACAGTGAATGGGATAAGACGAGCAGGAGAAGTTTAGTACAAACCCAAATCTGGCCTCGACTTCTCAATCCCCTGCTTCCTCTGTGGCCTCTCAGTCCACGGTTTCTCCAGAAGCCTCCTTAAAAGGACGAAGGTTACAGCATCCTGCCCCATGAAACTTCTCTCCTGCTTGTTATGTGTTGTCTTCTCTTGCAAACAAAGTAGAAGCAGTGGGAAATTGAAATGGCCTGGAGCACATGTAGTAATGTTCACGTGTCAGTATGCAGCCCAGGTATGTGTGAGAACATGTACATGCAGGGAAGTAGATGGAAGGATCTGCCGTGCGACATAATGTGGGAAGGATTCCAGTTAGCAGCTATTAGAGGGAAGGGTTCATGCTGCTGTGTACTATCTCTAAATTTGTTACTTAACTAATATTAACCCTGTATAGACCAGCTATCCATAAAGGTTTAGAAAGAAGGATCCCAAAAACAAGAGGGGGAGAAATATGGAGGAGTATTAATTTAATTTTATATCATTTTATATGTTATGCTCATTTGTTACAAACTATTTGATAGGTACATATGTTTCACTGGTTAATAAACAAGATATCTCACGATAGCACTGCAATAATTGAAAGCAAAATCTTCTCTTCTTTCTTTGGTAGTTTCTCCCCTCAGGTTAAGACACAGGGGGAGACATTTATTATAGGCCCGTTTGGGACACTAAAACTTTGTAAGCAGAAAAATTAGCGCCAGGCGCTAATGATGAGAGGCTCCTGCAAAATTCAGTTGTCGTGCTCCAAGAGGGAAGTGGAGTGCTAAATCAAGCGCTACCACTTTCCTTAGAGCGCTAAAGGGAATGAGAGGGGCGGTATCGGCAGAGCGCTGAGCAATGTTCCGTGCAGCGCTGCCGGATTCGCAGGCTCCTTCCCTCCCTTAAAAGGACAGGCCAATGCTCACAGCAGTTAAAGGTAAGGCTGGGGATGGGTCAGTGACAACACCCGCAATCCGCGAGGAGCAGCCCCAAGCGCTCTCAGAGAGTGCAGGGCTGATCAATCGCGGCAATGAAAAATGTCAAAAAAAAACAGCACAAAGGGGTGACAAAAAGATTTTGGCCGACCTGACCACCAATCCCTTTAATTACCGCTCCCCAAGCGGCCGGCCGAGGTCACAACGCCTCCTGCAGCTGCCGTTGCTGATGCCCGGCGAAGCTGCAGGCGGTGGAAGCGAATTTAGGATCCGGGGTGGTAACGGGGCGCTGCGCACCGGATGACGCCACGATCTCTGGGGCGCAGGAGATTGAGGCGGTAAGCTTTTGAATTTCGTGGGAGTCGTTTCTTTCGCCGCGCCCGGTCGGTAAGTCGTTAGCGCCCCGTTATTGCCCCCAGGAGGCGATAACGGGAGGCGCAAAGGAGGGCAATTTCTAGCCCACAATCTTTTGTCAATACCAGGTGCTGGACTTTGGCTGCTCTCCAGTTGGAAGGTTCATTCTATTTTTGTTCCATTTGTTTATTAGGAAGCTCTGTCAACCCAGAGAGTTTTATCTGCTTTTCCTTAGTTTAAATTTTTAAACCTAGAAATGCGATCATACCCGAACATAGACGCTCAGGGAGCTGGAAGTGAACTGCGCAGACTTGTTGACATGGTTCCAGACAGCACGTTAAATTCATGCTGGGACCTCATTATAATGAATCGGGTGTGCATCCGGCCCTACGCACGGTCATTCATTGGCTGCAGGCCTGTTTGGGGGTTGGAAATTGGGCGTCTCTGATGCCACTTAAAGGCAGCCAGCACCTCTTAAAGGGGAGGTTTCCCCACTGGCTGCAGACTCCAGGGAAACACTGATGAACACAGAAATGGAGTCTAGACCTGCAGATCAGGCCCCCAGGTTCTCGGATGATGCTTTGGAAGTCCTGGTCCCAGCAGTAGACAGGAAGAGGGAGAGCTTCTTCCCCCCAGGGGGCAGAAAGCCCTCCAAGAAACACCTCTGCTGCCAGTGGGAAAAGGTCACTGAGGAGGTCAATGCCAGGAGCTTAGCTCCCATGACATAGCTGCAATGCCAAAAGAATTTCAATGACGTTACCAGAGTTGTCAAGGTAATAAAACTGGCCTCTTACTCTCTGCTCACACCTCCACCACTTCCAGCCTCACTACTCCTACTACACCCCTCCCACATTTCCCTTGATGGGAGAGATGGTTCAGGTGTGGCGCTCTTAGATGAGCTGCTGAGAGCTCTGGCAGCTAGGGGCACTGGTGGTCAGTGCCGCACCTGCTCTTCCTCCTCCTTCTGCTCCACTTCTTGCTGCCCAGATGGTGGTAAGAGCTGGTCGTTCATGGTGGTAAAGTTAGAGAGCATGCAGCAGACGACCAAAAATCTGGATATCCTCTCAGGGCTGCACACTGTCTGCTCGATAACATCTTTGGTGACAGCATGGCTCTCATTGTAGGCCAGCTCTGCAGCTGTGCACAGGTTCCTGTCAGGAGTCATGAGCAAAGTTTGAAGGGGATGAAGCTTGTCGCCCAATAGCCAGCCTGTAATTTGGCAACCTGCTAGTAATAAAGGCGGCACAGATGACTGACGTAGGAGGAATGAGTCATGACAGCTGCCAGGATAGCAGGCACAGACCTGCATGATGCGCTGCCTGTAGTCTTAAACCAGCTGAACGTTGACGGAGTGGAATCCCTTTCAATTGATTAGGATGCCAGGCTGGTGATGAAGAGCATGTATGGCAATGTGGGTGCAGTCTATGGCACCTTGCATCCTGGGGAGCCTGCCATGTGTGCAAAACCTAGTGCTCTCTTGTCCTGCTTTGCTCTGTCAATAGGGAAGGAGGTGTAGGTGTTCCTCCTGGTGGAGAGAGGTTTGGTGACCTCCCAGATGCAATGGTGTACTGCAAACTGAGATATGTCACTGATCGCTTGAAAGGAGACGGTTTCATAAAAGTTACGTTACACGATGACCTTGACAGCCACAGGCAGTGCTGTCCATGCCCTGGTGCGAAGCTCGAGCTGTGACTGCAGCAGATGTCATAGCTCGCTGACAACCTCCTCTGTTAAGTGAAGGCACCTCATACATTGCTCTTCGAGAAGTTGAGATAGAAGAAGTGCTCCCCGAATACCTCCTTTGGGTATGGCCTCCTGAGCAGTGCCCTCCTCCTCCTCCCTCTTCTCCCAGCTGCTCCTGCTGTCTCCTGTCTTCTTTGCTGCTCCCCCTCACCCTTCAGCCCCAAAGGCTGCCCTACCAGACCAGCCATGATGGCAGTACAACGGTTGTGAAGGCAGACAAAAACAGTGCAGTACCAACATAATTTTATGTTCTGCAGTCAAATTTAACTTTCCAGAATCAGATAACAGGCCAAAAACACCTAGAAGTTAACCAGCAGCCTAAAATGACAAAACAGCAATTAGCCTGTATAGAGTGGATGCTTTCTTTAAATAGCGTTGCTGCAGGGTCCTCCTGCCTGTTAGCACCACGAGTTGCTATGCAAGTTTGTCACATAGTGAGTCGGCCCCTGGGGCAGCCCAATATCAGAAAGGGATCCTACAACAAACGTAGGACCCTTATTTAAATATATTTTTTCAGCGTATTATTAGTTCTGGCGTGCACCCTGGAGCAGCTCGATTCAATATGGTGGCTTGCGCACTTCCAGTTTGAAATGAGTGCGTGCATACCCGATATCTTGGATGCTTACGCGCCCATTTTGCACCTGAAAAACGGGCACGGCACCATCAAATTTCTAGGCCATAGGTTCTAGTTATGACAGTTTTGGAACAATGGGACTCAGCGCAACTCAAACATTTTTCAAGTGATCCCTGTTCCTTGTTAGCGTTAATTAATTTTTCTTTCAAGATTGTTTCTAAAAAGCTTTTGTTTTACGAGGGTTACCAGTTTTGTGAATTCTTCCAGTTCACAACTACCGTTAAGTAAAAAAAATGAGATTAAGCAAATGCAGAAAACAGCTACACAGGATGATAAAAAATCATGATACAGAATACATCACAACACTGCCATAAAGGGAGATTCACAGCAAGCATTCAAAGTACAGTCAAACTATGAGGGTGGGAGGCAACTGTATATGCCATGCATGTTTAATACATCCCAATATTATAAGTAATGCTGATCACCTGCCCTGGTGGACCTGGTGAGGTCATTAAACTTATGGCACTGACGTTCAATGCACTGAATGGCGCTGTTACCTGCTGCATTGTGGTCTGAGCCATTCATCTGAGTAGCCTGCAACCATTGGCAGGAAAGAATCTCCCTCCTCTAGAACACCGACTCCAGCAAGATCCCAATTGCCCCATTCATGAACTCTGGTGCCCTGCTACAAGCACGGCTACGTGTTGGCACAGTTGAAGATATTGGCCCTTTGCCTTTCTAACCAGAAGCAACAACAGCCTTTTAAGGCCTGCAGCAGCACACAATTTCCAGCCCATGAATGGCCAAGCTGCCAGTTAGAGGTGCCACTGATGCCTCAGAGGCTCACCCACACTGTACAAATTCGGCCTTCCATGGGACAGAGGCCGGGCCAGCACCTGCCTGCCTGCCTGGTGCATGCTGGTATCGCCCAACCTGACATGTACATGAACAGATGCCGTCAACAAAATGAGAACAGAAATTGGGTGGAGGGACGGAAATCACAGAAACCCTTGTTGTACAACAGGGATTACTGGCCAATGGGTGTGTGTTAAAGCAAATCATTATTCTGCTCACAGAGATTAACATCTTGGCTCAGAAGGGAACTAAGCTTTGTAACTTTTTAATAGGTGGGATTGATTGATCATGAAACAAATTAATCATTCAAAACACTTGGCAAAGGAATCGGAATTCCTAGGGCACATTTTATAAGTTCATAATTGCTGTCTGTATGAGCCAAGAACCTCTCAGTGTAACAATCACTAATACTGTGTCTGGCTATAAAATAGTAGTCGGATATTCCCATGGGATGGACAGTCCCAGCCTGCCGCCGTGGTCATTATCTTTCCAACGAGAGAGTTACCGCTGTGAGCTCACTGAGGCATTCTCTTGGGAGCTGATCAAAAACACCGAGTGTGACTCAGAAAGGCAATGGGGAGGGGCAAAATCCTAAAGCTCTGGAGCCAAATTCTACTTTACTTTATGTTCTTATGGTCATCTTCACTTGTGGCTCACCCATGCCAACTGGGCGTCCTGGACAGTAATTATAACCAGAGCAATTGATTCTAATTAATTCTTATGTTTTCAATTTTTAAGAAACAGAGGCCTGGACTAATAATCCAAAGAACATGAGTTGAAATCCCATCATGGTAGCTCGAGAATTTGAATTTAGTTTAAAAATCTGGATATATAAAGCTGGTATCAGTAAAATGACCATGAAGCTGTTGGATTGTTGTAAAAACCCAACTGGTTCACTAATGTCCTTTAGGGATGGAAACTTAACTAACAGAAGGTTAGAAACAGAATTCTTTATGGATTGAAATAAAAGATAAAAAGGAATCAATCACACTAATAGGGTTATATCACAAATTACCTAATAGTGGAAAGGAGGTGGAGGAAGAAATATGTAAGTGAAGGGGAGTGAAGGAGTTAATTTGAACTCATGTTAAATTAAAATAAATAATTTCTCGTTTCTGTATGAAATAGAATAAAGAGCCCAGGTGGAAGATCAGGCCTGGTTGAGAGTTGTGATACTTAGCAACATCCAAGGCCAAAATACAATAGAACAACTGTAAGAACCAGACAGGGCCTCTCCACAGCCGCATATATACGTCATTGAATTGCTTTTAGTTTGTAGCTGACAAAGATAAGAATATAACGAATTAATGGTTTAGTTTGAATCGACATAATTGTTTAGTTTGAATCAACATAATTGTTTAGTTTGAATTGAAATATAACGAATTAATGATTTAGTTTGAACTGACATAAATTGTTTAGAATATAATAAATTAATTGTTTAGTTTGAATTGACATAATTGTAATCATGTGATATTTTGTAACTATGTGATTGGACAACTCTTCAATAAAAGGTTGTCATTGACAACGGGAGGTCGAGAAGCTGTAGTCACCAGGCCATGCAAGGTCTGTGACGCTTCGCCCAGGGATCTCTGAATATTAAATAAACTGTTTTTGCTTTTACCTATCAACAGACTGGAGTGAAATAATTTCTCCCTAACAATTGGCGTAGTCGGCAGGATACTTCGGAGCTGAAAGACCGCCTGTACCAGTGAACAGGGCGAGTAGTCAAATCCTTGACCACCCAGAAATTGGGTCACTTGGCATGGCGGTGTGAAGGCGACGCAGTATCCAACGAATCTGGTGTCTGTGACGGGTAAGAAACAGTTTATTAAAACCTAGGTAGCGCATAAGGTGTTTGTAATATTGAAATAATAAGGTTAACCAAACGTATTAATAGTAGTTAAGATATTTGAAGCCTGATGTGTTATTTCGGACTGTAAATGTCTCGAGGACCCATGCTGAGCCGAAATTAAGAGGGCGATTGGGCCCCACGTGACGGCCAGAGTTAGTTGGGAATCCGAGACAGACAAAAGAATCTGTAAGACCTCTCTGATGTGTTGCGTTGCGGGATCTGTTGGATTGTATGACATGTTGTGATAATGTATTAATGGCTACATGTGAAAGGGGCCAAGTGGCTGCCCAAAACTCACCTCTGTGAGCAATATTGTTCCAAGTCGGGGCCGCCACCATACTTATGGTGGATGATAGGCAGACCTCTGAAAACGAGTTACTAGGGTGGGCCGGAGAGCGGTAAGCTAGTAACGATATTAATACATTATGGAGAAAGGCAAGGAACCCGATTGGGGCCCGCCAGGATCCGTGAGTCGGCGCTACGCCGAGGACCAAAAGGGTTTGATTGATCAAATGAGGAAAGATGGGTGGGATCCGTTAGAAAAACCCCTGGCGCAACGGGAGTGGTGGGAGAAGCAAAAACATACGAAAACTAGAAAGGCAGGAGCAATTTTGACACATCAGTTAATAATGTTGACAAAGAAGGTTACGACACAAACTAGTAAGATGGAAGAACAAGAAAGGAAAATAGCTGAATTAGAAAGTA
Organism: Squalus acanthias; assembly: GCA_030390025.1. Classification (NCBI taxonomy): domain Eukaryota; kingdom Metazoa; phylum Chordata; class Chondrichthyes; order Squaliformes; family Squalidae; genus Squalus; species Squalus acanthias. Next base: position 223,342,239 of record CM059425.1, on the reverse strand, counting down.
CACTAGAACGGATGGAAAAGACAGATAAAGAAAATAGACAAGAAAGAAAATAGCTGAGTTAGAAAGCACACTAGAACGGATAGAATTGACAGATAGAGGAAATAGACAAGAAAGGAAATACCCGAGTTAGAAAGCACACTAGAACGGATAGAATTGACAGATAGAGGAAATAGACAAGAAAGGAAATACCCGAGTTAGAAAGCACACTAGAACGAATGGAAAAGACAGATAATGGAAACAGAAATGATGAGGATTCAGGGGAGCTGTTATACTTGTGGAAAAGTGGGACATATGGCGAAGGATTGCAGGAGTGGAAAGAAAGGGGGATGTGACTATTGTGGTAAGCTAGGACACCAGAGTCACAACTGCTGGCAGAAGAAAGGAGACGTGGACCAGACACAGGGCGCTTATCTCAGTCCGGAGAATAGAAGGGACTTTATGGAGTACCTCAAGTCAAAGGGGAAGAGTCAATGACGGGAGGTGGCCCCAGTAAAAGGAGGCTCGGATAACCGAGTCTACGTTGCAGCATTATTAGGGGGCCAATCGTGTGAAATGCTAGTTGATACAGGAGCATCAGTATCTTTAACTGATTTGCCCCGTCCGACAAACCAAAGATAAAGAAGGAAAAGATCTAATTTGCAGGTTAACCAATCTGAAAACTCAGCTTAGACAAAAAAAAAGGGATTTGGAAAGCCAGGAAAGCTGCTGAGACACCTATGTAAAAAGAAAAAAAGAGAGAAATTTAAAGTTTTACCGACATGGAAGTTATTAATGTCTGTGCCGAGACAAATAAAACACAAGATTTGTTGAGTGAAAGGAATCTTAAAAGGAATGCTGGGATCTAAGTTTGTGTGAAAGTGTGTGATAAAGTTGGAAAGTTTTCCTGACTGTGAATGTTTAAGGAGTTGCAGTATTTCTTTTGTCTGAAAGTCTGTCTTTAAAAAGGTGTCTGTCATTTTTGTTTTAGCTCCACCCACTCTTTTGTACAGAGAGCTAAAAGCTGTTTAACCCTTTGAAGACTTGTTTGAATGATGGACAAGCGTGTGTTGTTTTAAGTTTGTTAATTGTTTTACAAAGATAAGCTTCAGCCTTGAAGTCACAGTTGCCAATGTGCCTGGAAGAAAATGAATTTGAATGTTTACAAGGCATGAGTAATTGTTTCTTTGTTAATGTGGCTATGGTTTCTTTCTTTTCCAAATGATACTGGTTAGTTTAAAAAAATTGATCTGGATTGAATTGGAGTTATTGAGGTTAATTAACCTATTAAAACCAGACTTTTATTGTGCACGGTGAAATTCTGGTTGGTATAAATTTGTGTAGACCACATTGAATAAGATATTTAATGGTCTGAAACCAGACTTTAAAATATTTACAGTCTTGGATACAGAACGGGTTCTGGTCCATACCATTGGCAGAGGAATCACAAGGGAAATTCGCCTTTACTGTCAGGGATAGACAGGAATTTTATATCAGACTTTGCAGGGAAAGCAGAGCCGATTCAACGGTTAGTTAAAGAGGGATCCAGTAGCAAAGGCAATGCCACGATGTGTGGCTGCAATAGATTGTGCCACAAGAATTGAAAAAAAAAACTTTGAACTACAATTTGAGTTAAGCTGGTGTGTAAAACTGAGAAGAACAAGAAGTTTGTTTAACAAAAGATTAAGTTTCGGTCTAAGATTTAACCTTGGAGTCGCGGTTGCTATGGTGAAATCTTCCAAAGCAGTTTGATTTGATTTGCTTAAATGTGAAAAACTAATTTTTCTCCAGTTATATTCAATGTTTTTACAGTATTTTGGAAAGGCATCTGAAGAAAGGACAATAAGAAATATGATGTAATTTATGGTTTTCTACAAGCATGTACTACAGGAAACTTTCGTTTATCCGGCACCCAAATATCCGGAATTCTCGCTTAACCGGCAAAAATCATCCTCCGAAAACTCCTCTCAAATAACCGGCAATGTTGCCGAGTCGCAGTCGAGTCTCCGCGAACGCCGAGTGCTCCGAAAAATCCTCTCAAATAACCGGCAATGTTGGCGAGTCCGAGTCAGAGTCCGCGAAAGCCGATTTAGTCAGTAGGGGTACTTTTCAAAAGTGCCACTATTCGGCCTCCTGGCGCTGTTGCAAGTCCGAAACATTGCAGTAGCATGAGTAGATTCTCCCGTGCTGCTTGGAGTCTCTTTGTTAAAAATAGCCTCGGTAGATATAACTCTCTGTTATCCGGTACTTTCGATAAACCGGCACCACGCCGGTCCCGTCGATGCCGGATAAACGAAAGTTTCCTGTAGTTTGTTTTGTTTTATCTGTTCTGTTCGTGTTCAGTTACGTGAAATGACGCAATTGCGTGCGTCTGACAATGTTTCGCTCCGCCTTCTTAAAAAAAAACCCTGCAAAGGAGTTAACCCTTTCTACTGACAGCTGTTTAAGTTATAGAAATGAAATTGAACATTGACAAAACCTGCCAGTTCAACAGTACTGCTGTTTGGATTTCGGGATAATTTTGAAATGACAAAATGGACTCAGGCACTATATATTGGGTTACTTTTGGGAAAATAAAAGATCCTCTAAAATAATGATAAATAAAAAGTGTTAATAACTTGGACCAAGTGAGAATGTTTGATCTATGTTTTCAATCTTAAATATTGCACTGGACAGTAAAGTTCCTCCAGGGCTCATGAATGAGATATGAATGGTAATTAATAGGATGTGTAAAATGGAGAAAGGAAGTGATTGAGGGTGAGATAGAAACAGAAGAATTACACCACCAATTGAGAATTTTCCAAACTTTCTAGTGAAAGTCAGGAAAGAGTAGCTAAGAATAGTAAATTGATAGCTTTCTCTTGGAGACATTTGTGTCCCTGCCTATAATGAACTTTTTAAGAAAACTGAATTTGATAGCCTGGCCACTATCAAAGACATCGGGACCATGCAGAGGAAGATGAACAAAGACCTCCAGACAATCTTTTGATAAGATACCTGAAGGCCCGAGAAAGGCACATGTGGCATGATATGGAGATACCGATATGAGTGTGCAAATGTGATTTGTTACATGTGAGGCAGTTGCCATTCGGGAATGTATGGTGAATCTGCACTGAAGAACGGGTCTCAGACATGCTCAGTTACTTGACAACAGCAAAACATGAGGTGGTTGATGTGGTTCAGGAGAGCGAGACAACCTTTAAACACATACTCCATCGAGAAACTATCTAATTAATGAAACAATCAGAATAGAGCTAAATACACTGGTACCTGTTAGAGGGATTGAAATTACATAAGAACATAAGAACATAAGAAATAGGAGCAGGAGTAGGCCAATCGGCCCCTCGAGCCTGCTCCGCCATTCAATAAGATCATGGCTGATCTGATCCTAACCGCCAATCTACTATCTATCACAGAACCATCTCCTGCATCTAACAGAATTGCACACACGAAATAGGAGCAGAATCAGGCTACACGGTCCCTGGGCCCGCTCCACTACCCACAGGGCCATGACCGATCCGAACCTAGACTCATGTCCAAATTCCTGCCCGCTCCCCGTAACCCTTAATGCCCTTTACTTCTAGGAAACTGTCTATTTCTGTTTTAAATTTAATTAATGTTGTAGCTTCTACAGCTTTTTGTGGCAGCATATTCCATGGACCTACCACCCTCTGAGTGAAGTAGTTCCTCCTCATCTCAGTTTTGAAAGAGCAGCCCCTTATTCTAAGACTATGTCCCCTAGTTCTAGTCTCACCCGTCATCGGGAACATCCTCCCCGCATCCACCCGATCCAACCCCTTCACAATCTTATATGTTTCAATAAGATCGCCTCTCATTCTTCTGAACTCCAATGAGTAGAGTCCCAATCTACCCAACCTCTCCTCATATGACCACCCCCTCATCCCCGGGATTAACCGAGTGAACCTTTTTTGCACTGCCTCGAGAGCAAGGATGTCTTTCCTTAAGTAAGGACACCAAAACTGTATGCAGTATTCCAGGTGCGGTCTCACCAATACCTTGTACAACTGAAGCAATACCTCCCTATTTTTATATTCTATCCCCCTAGCAATGAAAGCCAACATTCCATTTGCCTTCTTAATCACTTGCTGCACCTGCATACTAACCTTTTGAGTTTCGTGCACCAGGACCCCCAGATCCCTTTGCACTTCAGTACTCTCCAGTTTCTTGCCATTAAGATAATAAATTGCTCTAGGATTTTTCCTGCCAAAGTGCATCACCTCACACTTTCCAGTGTTGTATTCCATCTGCCAAATCTCTGCCCACTTACTTAGCCTGTCTATGTCCCCTTGCAGGTTTTTTATGTCCTCCTCACTCACTACTTTCCCTCCCATCTTTGTATCATCTGCAAATTTTGATATGTTACACTTGGTCCCTTCCTCCAAATCGTTAATATAGATTGTAAAGAGTTGGGGACCCAGCACTGACCCCTGTGGAACACCACTAGTTACTGATTGCCAGTCTGAGAATGAACCATTTATCCCAACTCTTTGCTTTCTGTTGGATAGCCAATCCTCTATCCATGCCAGAATATTACCCCCAATCCCGTGATTTTTTACCTTAAGCAATAATCTTTTGTGTGGCACCTTGTCAAATGCCTTTTGGAAGTCTAAATACAAATTGAAGTTGAAGCGGAGAGTTACATGGAATCTGGATTGGGACAATTGAGGGCTAAGGAGAAATCATGTTTAGTAAGAATTATCCACAAGATGGATATGAGTAAAAGAGAGATCTGGAGAATCTTTTAAGTCCATGATTTGTTGACTAGATGTTAAACTGTAATGTCGCTTGAAATGATTGTAAGACTGAATTTAACAGTGACTGTAATAATTGTGTTTTGTAGGTAACAGAGCGTGGGGAAAAGCAGTACGAATCCAGTATGAGGTGATTTTGGTGGTGCCTCCTGTGTCACCACTACCGCAATTACCATGCTTTATGGGTCTAACAGGACCTGTCCCATCAACCAACACGTTTTTAAGTATGAGCTACACAATATGTGGCACAATTCGGATACTACATTCCCCTGTTGTCTAAGGGTACCAGTGAGCTCATGATGTGACTGAACTCCTCCCTAAGCATTTTTATGTTTTGGAGGAAGACAACTCGAGAATAGATATTGAAATTGACAGCATAGAGGACAACTCACACTGGTGGGATATTGGGCTTAATATATCAGCACACCCTTAGATTTGTATTATTTCACATGCTCTGGTAGTTCTCCAACTTGTAATGATAGTGTATTTGATATATGTAACCTATGTAGTAAGATACATAAGCCAATTGGGTACTCATGCCTATGACTAACCAGCACCAACAAATTAATTGAGCACACCGAAAGAGAAGATCCAAAGCAATATAGAGGAGACCCCAGGCGGGGTAACATCAGGAAAGATAGAAGAAACAGAGGATACCCCAGGCGGGGCAGAATTGGAACACCGGAACAATGAATTGAATTTGAGTAAGGGGTCAGAGGTTGCTCCTTCTCCTCCAAGGAATGGACTGTTGGAAGGGAGAAATCTTCAAGACTCCCTACTAACTAACGCCCAAGTTGAGAGAGCAATAAGAACTAGCTAGATTAGTCAAGAGCCGATTGTGAGAAGTCAATAAGGATATTTCCTTCTCAAAGAAGGGAATTGTAAGGAATAGCTGTTAGATTCAAGGATGGGTTTTAATTCTTAGAACAGAGACTGACAACATGCAGCCAGAAACGGATAGCAGATATGCATTCGGGGTAGTACATGATTATATGACAGCTTGGGGGAGATGAGGGTTTGTCACAACAGGTGGAGACCACATTAAACATCAACAACGGATAGAAGCCCTTTTGGAAGCCACGAAGGCTCCCACACGGGCAGCAGTAGTAAAGATAAAAGCCCATCAGAAGATAGAAAACCCTCAACAGGAGGGAAACAGAGTGGCAGATTTAGCAGCACAACAAGCATTAAAACAAGAAAGGGTTATAGAGACGGTAGCTAGTGTACAGGTGGAGGAGGTGGATATTAAAAGATTACACAAGGACACCCCGCCTGGAGAAAAGCAGGGATGGTATCGTGTAGGAGGCAGAGAAGAAGAAGAAGGGATTTGGCGGGAAAACGGGAAAGTAATAGCCCCCGTTTGCATTCGGCAAACGCTCTTGAACTTACACCACGGCAGTGACCACACTGGAAGGGGGGCAATGATTCATTTAATAGAACAAGAATGGTGGTGGCCAGGTGTAGGGAGGGATGTAACAAAATACTGTCAGAGGTGCCTAACGTGTGCACAATACAATCCAGGACGGCCGGTAAAAATACAGATGGCCCATCAGCCAAGACCAAGGGGTCCCTGGGAAAAGATACAAATAGACTTTACGGGACCCCTACCAATGCCCGCAGTCCTGATGAAATTACAAGCTATCCCTAATCGAACGACAGGCTTATCTCCCTATGAATTAATGACAGGGCGAGCAATACAACTCCCTTATGGAATTATAATGGGAGGAGAGGAACTAGGACCCTTACAGGACAGGATCCGCCGGTATGTCCTTGAATTAAGCAAGCAGTTAAAAGAAATGAGACAGCAGGTTAGAGAAAGACAGGAAGAAAAGGATAAAAATGTAGACTTGACTGCGTTAACAAAC